>JAGFZM010000054.1:596168-603668 GCA_017657215.1 Limnothrissa miodon | reverse complement strand
TGTGTGTGTGTGTGGGTGGGTGTGCGTTTGTGTAAATGCTAAATGAAGTACATTTAAATAGCACTTCTCTACTACTACATGCCCTAAAAACACTTTACAATGTATGCCTCACATTCACATTGGTGGAAGAGGCTGCCATACAAGGTGCCAATCTGCTCACCGGTAGCAATTTAGGGTTCAACATCTTGTTCAAGAACAAAAACACTATATGCTAAAGCGCTTCCTAACTATTTTCAGTCGACTAAACTTGAGATAATGAGTTGAATTACAATGAGTGAATGCTGATTCACAACTCAATATCTCAAGTTTGGTCAACTGAAAATAGTTAGGCAGCTCGGAGACTGATTTTGTTAGTTAAGTGTTTTTTTTTTTTTTTACAGTACATGAACTTAAAGCACATGATCTGTAAGCTGCGTTAGTCTTTTGGACTATTCAAAAGATTTGATTCCTAAAGAAAAGTTTTCTTTGCAAGGTGGAATCAACTAAAGTATGTAAAATGTGTGTGTGTGTGTGTTTGCCTACCTGTAGTGGAGTTGTCACTGTAAGCAGTGTGTGGAGCTCAAGGCGAGTTACATTCAGCACAAATCCATCTCCATGTTCAGTGTGTCTCTCTGGCTTGGTGGCCATAATGAAGTGTAACCCGATCACGGCAGCGAGTGATGCAGTGGTACTCTGCTGTTCTGACTGGTTTATGGGCTGTGAGAGTGTGTTTGTGTGGTGTACGCACATATACTTTATAATTGGCTCCACATGTGTATACACACACACAGTGTGTGTGTGTGTGTGTGTGTATTAGTATGTGAGTGATTATGTTCATGCTCATGGTCTTTTCTGTGTGTGTGTGTGTCCAGTGCCAGCACCACTAACATGGCAAAGATGGAGGAGATGGAGCGTCTGCTTCGAGAGGCCCAAGCTGAGAAAAATAGACTTCTGGAGCACAGGGTAGGACGTGTGTGTGTGTTTGTGTGTGTGTTTGTTTATCTTGGGGGTAATGGGTATGTGGTGTGTACATTTCTGCCCTGGGGTCAATAGTGTGTGTGTGTGTGTGTGTGTGTGTGTTTATCTTATTGTTAATAATTTATGTGGTGTGTACATTTCTGCTCTAAGGTCAATAATGTGTGTGTGTGTGTGCATGTGTGTTTGTGTGTGTTCAGGAGCGAGAGATTGAGCTGCGTAAACAGGCTCTGGAAGAAGAGAGGAGGAGAAGAGAAGATCTGGAGAAACGTCTGCAGGAGGAGACCACCAGACGACAGAGACTTGTGGAGCGAGAGGTGAAGCTACGCGAGAAACAACGCTCACAGGTGAGACAGACAGAAAGGGGGATGGAGGGCAGAAAGAAAGGAACTAGAAGGGCACACTGATCTCTAAAGAATAACTGGATAGGCTAACCCATTGTTAGAGCCCCATCAACAATGAAGCCAATAGAATGCTCAAGGCAGCGGCCAAATTGGGACCATTGGGACCAACGGAATTCTTCAGCAGGCAGAGTAACAATGGATAGAACTCAAATATGGCGGCTGCCACTGTGGCTTCAACCTTATGACGTAGATGTCCTATCCAGTTATTCTTTAGAGATCAGTGGAAGGGCACAGAGAGAGAGGGAGGGGGAGGAAAAATAACAGTAATCTGCAAAAGTAGCGCCAATCCATCATAAATATGCTATCTCAGCTGTCTACAGGATGTGCAGATGTGTGGCATCAGCAAAGGGCCAGTAGGGGAACAGTTATGAAATATATATTTGTGTGTGAGAGAGAGAAAGAGACACAAAAAGAAAGAGAGAAAGAGAGAGAGAAAAGTAGAGAAGGAAATGAAAGATTATTAAAAGTTAAAGGCTTAAAAAGCTGAGTCACACCAGTGTTTCTGCTAGAGCTTGAGATGAAACAGACAGGAGAAATGCATTAGAACGACACGTTACCTCCGGATCAGTCATTAAAACATATGGTTCCACTTCCAGAACTTGTTAGAGGGGGCTGAAATATGGGTCATCTCACAGCAATATATCCAGCACTTTACAGAACTCAGAATAGAACCGGAAAAATGGAGCGGCTTGTGTGCATGTGTGTTTAGAGGATTTTATTCAACACAAGGATGCATTACGCAGCCACATACTGACTGACGCATTCTACAGTCTTTCTCACTCCAAACTGTCACTTCTGTCTCACTGGCATGGACACACACACACACACACACACACACACACACACACACACACACACAGCATGTGAACCTGTGTGTGCACACGGGCACACATATACAATGTAATACAATATATTTTATATAATAATAATAATAATGATAAACACCTCCACTCTCTAACCTTTAACCTTTGACCATAGTCCCGACCCCTGACCCGTTACCTGCCGGTGCGTAAGGACGACTTTGACCTGCGTGGGCACATTGAGGCGGCCGGACACCACCCGAATACCTGCTATCACCTGGCCCTCACCGACAAGACCTGCCGTGGCTTCCTGGTCAAGATGGGTGGCAAGATCAAGACCTGGAAGAAGCGCTGGTTTGTGTTCGACCGCAACAGGCGCACACTGGCCTACTACGCAGGTGAGAGGAGGGGGGGGGGGGCTTTTTTTGTGGGCTTTCTCTTTTGCTCTCTCTCTGTTTCTTCTCTCTCTTCCCTTGTCAATCTTTATGTTTGTCTTGTGTTGTACTCCTCTGTCTCCCCCTCATGATCTTTTTATTCTTCTTGACCTCCTAGTGTGAGTTGCATGTTATTTGGCCAATGTGCCGGTGACTTGTACTGCTTGTGCTGATTTAGTTCAAGTGTGTGTGTGTGAGTAAGTATTACATTTAGTTTTTACCTTCTAAAATAGGTTTAAAAGATGATTTCTGTTATGTTGCAGATAAACATGAAACCAAGATGAAGGGAGTGATCTACTTCCAGGCCATAGAGGAGGTCTACTACGACCACCTGAAGAATGCACACAAGGTACAGTCCAATAGCCTGTCTTACCCTATGTGGTTAGACACACACACACACATACACTCACATTCTTGCTTTCATATTTCAAATAGTCACAATGTACATTTCTCTTATTCATCTATCTCTCATCTCCTTTTCTCTCTCCCTCTCTCTCTTCCTCTTGCTCTCTCTCCCTCTCTCTTTCAGAGTCCAAACACCTCGTTGACGTTCAGCGTGAAGACTCAGGACCGTGTGTACTACATGGTGGCTCCTACGGCTGAGGCCATGCGCATCTGGATGGACGTCATCGTCACCGGGGCAGAAGGCAACACACACTTCTTGGTGTGAACACACACTTACACGCACACATCAGGAATGATGCACATGACCAAAAAAAGGACCAATATCTGACCAAAATAGTATTTCTCTGTATGTGTGTGTGTTTGTATGTGTAGAGGATGATTGTGTTTTTGACATGTGTGTGTGTATCAGTTAGTCCGAAACGGGCTGTGTGGTGATGATGTTAGCCTATAAACACCACCACTGTTTCACCTTAACTGATGAGCGCCCCCTTCTGGTCTGGGGTCAGCTCTGAGGAACCTGTGGCTGTGAACACAAACAGAACACATGGTCCTTCTGTTACTCTAAGTGCCTTATAGAGACTGTTGCTGTTATTATGGGTGCTATACGAGAACACTAGTTTAAAAACAATTGTGTTCACTTGGATTTTGTATTACATTTCTGAGTGCTTGAGAGGGGTACCATTGACATGTTAACACTACAGGAGCTTTGTAAAAAAAAAAAAAAAAAAGCTGAATGGATGTGACAGTTCATTTGCTTTCTGACACCAATGCTTGGTTTTGAGAATTTACTTTTTCATTGGTTACTGTTCTGCCTTTTCTCTTTTGGATGGGATATGGAGAAAGAGTGAATATTTACACACTACAACAAGCTATTTTCTTATGTGTGTGTGTGTGAGTGAGAGAGGGAGAGAGAGAGAGAGAAAGAGAGAGAGAGAGAGAGAGAGAGAGAATGTGTATATGTGTGTGTGTGTGTGTGTGTGTATGTGTGTGTGTGTGCTTCACTGACAGAGCATTTTCCTATACTGTGTATGTGCCTTATCAACACTCAGGAACACAGGCACACAAGATAATGAGCCACAGATCCAAACAGCATTCCGCCTGTCACATATTTATATGTCTGTGCTTTTCAGATGTTATTTGAATGTGAAAAGCATTCTCCAAATATTGTAGTCTCTGAAATCCCCCAAATGTTCGACCTTATTATGTCATTCAGCTGCCTCTTGGGCTGGGGTACGCTGTCATACCAGGGTTGACCACCAGAGGGGGGCAATGGTACAGCACATCAGCTCAGATTTGCACATAACTTAGCACTGCTAGGGTACAAAGACTGTGTAGCCCAGATTTCAAAGTATTCCAGGGTGAAAGTATTCCAGAAATACAGAGTGTTTTTAGTAAAACAACAGCATTTCACTGTTTCATATATAAAATTCCTTTTAACTCATATTTTTTGTAAGGCTAAAGGCCTTTTTACCAAGTCTACATGTTTTTAAATATTCTCAGGAGGAGCAAGTGTTTTGTACTAATAGACAGTCAGTAAGGACAAAATGTGTTTCTTTTATTACATTTTAAGGGCTGATGTTCGAAACACTCCAACAAATGTTGTAGAATAAAAACATGCATCATGGTGACCACTGCCAAATAGATCCCTGGTAATTGTCAGGAAATGGACTTACTCATTGCAATGCATGCAGGGCTTTTTTCCTCAGTGTCCTCATGCAATGCATTCATGTCTTGAGAGAGAGCTTTTAAGGGGCTACCTGAAGATACATGCGCCCAATAATTGCGTTGTGGTCATGCCATCCATTGTGATGTCACTAGCAGGGCATCGTTTGATAGGTTCATGCCAAGTGTTGAGAGGTACTCCGCTCCACCCACCTCAGGCCACTCACATGTCTTAGAGCCCTCATGGACTGGACCACCTTTGGGATGTGTCCTGACACAAAATAAAATAAATAAATAAATAAAAACTAAAAGCATATTGCACATAATCATTAAATTAGTTGATTTTAGCTCGTTGACTTTTATACCATAAGTGTGTATTCACGCATAGGCATTCTGTGTGTGTGTGTGTGTGTGTGTGTGTATGTGTGTGTGTGTTAAGGTCACTGAGACGTGACAGGACTCCAGCCATTTTTTTGTGCTGATTGGTTTGGTCAGCTCACACACAGGTACTGACTGCTCAGGATGTTCTGCCTTTCTCTCTCAATCACTCTCTCCCCTCCCTCTGCCCTTGCTTCCTCTCAATTACTCTCTCTCTCTCTCTCTCTCTCCTCTCTCACTGTCTTGCTCTCTCTCTCTTTGTCTGTCTTTCTTTCTGTCTGTCTGTCTCTTTTTCTCACTTCCGGTCTCTCTGGCGCCCTCTATCTGTCCATCATTTCTCTCACCTCCCTCTCTCTCTCTTTTACTATCTCGCTTTCTCTTCATCACTTCCTCAGCATCTTGCCTTGTGTTGACCCATTTACAATAATTCAGTGGCATACACCATTGGATATATATTGGGTATATACATTTGAATGTTTAATTGTGTTATTTTATATAATCATTTGAAGTGTCTATTTCTTGCGATTACTGTAATTTTGTATCTTGCATGTTATCAATATATTAAAACAAGTATGAAAATGACCATTTGACCCTGCTGGACTTATTTCATGAAGAAAACTAAAAAAAAATACACAAAAAAAAAGGAGAGAAAGAAAATAGGCAAAATTTAACACAGCTTTTCCTGTAAAAATGAAGTACGGCCCGACAGTTTCTGGTGTCATAAATACAAAATAAATATTTGAACAAAATTATAATTTCATGAAAAATGACAAAGAACTCATTGTATATGGCTTACTCAAATACGCTCAGGAGCAGTGACACTATGTGCATAATTAATGTATTTATTACATAATGGGGGTGCAGATGTCATGCTCTTAGCTAATACTTTCTCTCATCTTGGTTCAGTCATTTGCGTCATTGCTTATCTGACAGAGGAAAAAACTAAAGCTGAGGTACATGTAAAGAAAACCAGGATAAGTGTAGAACCCAATATGTATGTAAATCTCTGTGGAAGAACTGGTTTGGTCCAATTGTATGTGTGTGTGTTGCTGATGCCGGCTTCTGGTGAGTCTGACTTGGCTCACGTACGATCACCATGGACATCCTCTTCCATTGTGTTCAGGAGCGTGCTGATTGGCTGATCCAGGGTCCTGGAGAGTGATGATTGGTTTCTTCAGGGTGCTGTCACACCTAGCTGTGTGGTGGAGCAACGTGGTTGGCTGACACTAGCTCTGTCTGGGGTGCTATTTAATGCAGACTCCATAAATTCCTCTCTTTCTCTCTTTTACTTTCTCTCTCTCTCTCTCTCTCTCTCTCTCTCTCTCTCTCTCTCTCTCTCTCTCTCTCTCTCTCTCTCTCACTTTGGCAATCTATCCTTCCTATCTACCTATTTATCTCTATGTCCCACACACAGACCAGACCTAGGCTCATTCATCTACTTTCGATCATGATGCACTAATTTTACCAGCAACTGTGACCTGGTTCATATACACATCAGTTTCTGTTTGTATGTGTGAGTGTGTGTGTGTGTGTGTGTGTGTGTCTCATCTGTCCCACCACCAGATAATGAGCCAATCTCTTCTATAACCAAGGAAATCTGCACTAATTGGCTCTGGTATACAGAGACCACGCACATGACACAGATCCCTGTGTGTGTGTGTGTGTGTGCGTGTGTGTGTGTGTGAGTGAGTGTTTCTATACCACACCCCTAAATGCTCTCAGTCTCATTGGCTGACCTAGTGGAGTTGCTATGGAGATTTTGTAAGTGAAGCATGCAAATTTAGGCAAACACATTCTAATAGGACACTTTACTTTTCTCCGAAAGCTTTTAAACAGACACACAAATACACACACACACACACACACAAACATGCATTGTCACAAGATCACCAAAACAGTCTCACATTTTCAGATCTCTCTCTCTCTCTCTCACACACACACACTCACATTCAAACTCTCTGTTTGTTTGTATGTGTGTGGGAGTGTGTGCGTGTTTGTGTGTGTGAAGGGCTTAAAAAGTCAGTCTGTGACTCAAATACAGCTGGCCTGTGTTGTGTCTTTTCTCAACATGTCTTTTCAACATTTGAGCACCAAGTCAGCCTTAAACATGCAGCACAGGGCTGCGAAATCAAATCACACATAAACACCCTGTTCTCATCATATCAATATTACTACTATGGCAACCACACGCCAGGTTTCTTACCTGGATTGCAACAACGAGGAAGATGAAGTGATTGAACGTACAACTTTCAAATACAATGCAGTCATCTGCGGTCAAAGGTTGGGTGTATATGCTCCTCGTGTCTGTGTAAGACCTGTGTGTGTGTCTGCAGTTTTGAGTGTGTGTGCATTGTATCTGAAACTATGTGACCTCAGACTGAATTAATCCTGCTTGTGAAACTCAGGTTGTGTACACTGTGTGTGTGTGTGTGTGTGTGTGTGTGTGTGTGTGTGTGTGTGTGT
>JAGFZM010000054.1:574355-594355 GCA_017657215.1 Limnothrissa miodon | reverse complement strand
GTAGGTGTTGTGTAGAGGTTGTGTAAAGGTGGTGGATGTGTTTACTGTAACTGCAGTTTTTTTCTTGATTGCCTAAATATTAGTCACTTCCAGACCACTTCAGATTATGCACTGATGCACTTCAGATTATCTACAATTACACATTTTGTGAGCTTTAAGACAGATCCTTGTTTATTAAGTTCACAAAATAATGTATGAATAATATTTTATCCTAGGTGTTCTTTGTTGTTTAAGGTAAAGTATTTAGTAGTTTATTGGTGATAGTAGATTATCATAGCTGTGTAGTATAGTAGATTATCAGATGAATATCATAGATGTGTAGTTGTTTAGTGTTTAGTTTTTTTTTTATCGTAGATATTTGTCACGGTTGCTTGGAGTTTACGGACCCAGAGGCAGGCAATTTCTCACAGGTGATGTTCTATTCGAAAGGCAACAACACATAACATGCGACGTACAGGCAACAATGACCAACTAGGCATACAGAGAACAGGAGGGTTTAAATACACAGGACCTGGGGCCTATTGCACAAAACTAGGATAAGAGATTATGCCGGGATATCTTGGTTATACTGATAAATGATTGGTTGATCCAGCCAGGATAACCAAGACATCCCGGCTTAATCCCTTATCCTAGTTTTGTGCGATAGGCCCCAGGTGAAACAAGGACTAACAACACTAACAAGTGAGGGGCAGAGTAGAGAAAACAAAGGAGCACAGGACCAGGAAGTAAACAGGAAGTGACATGGGGACAAGACAGGAAGCTTACAGCTAGACTACAGGGAGACAGGACAGGACTGGATAGAACATGACAAGCCGTGACAGTGTAGTGGATGTGTTAAGTTGTTTATCGTAGATGTGTAGATGTTTAGAATATATGTTTAGTTGTTTATTGTGGTTGTAGTTGTTTAGAGGAGGTGTTTAGTTGTTTATAGATGTGTAGGCCTAGTTGTGTAGTGGATGTGTGTAGTTGTTTAGTGTTAGTGCTGCTCGTGGCTCTGGAGTTCCATGTGATATTTGTTCCTGATCATGTAGCTTCTGTGTGACCTGAGTAGTGTGTGTGTGTGTGTGAGTGTGTGTTTTGTGTGTGTGTGTGTGTGTGTGTTACCCACCACCTGCCTAAGGCCCACTGTCTGCTTGGCTGTTCTAATTAGACCCATCCTGTCTGCCTTCAAGTGTGTTTACATATGTCTGATATTTAGGTCTGCATCTGTGTGTGGGTCTTGGGTGAATGAAATAACATGCACTGTGCAGCATGACTGGTGTGTGTGTGTGTGTGTGTATGTGTGTGTGTGTGTGTGTGAGAGAGAGAGAGAGAGCATGACCGGTTTGTGTGTGTGTGTGTGTGTGTGTGTAGTGTGTGTGTGTGTGTGTGTGTGTGTGTGTGAGTCAGTGCCCTAGGGTTAGCCTTTGCCCCACTGAGGATGCAGGTTGCCAGGCTCACTGCGAGTCTAATTCAGATGAGACGTGGTGAGGTCCTCGTGTTTTTCCACACACACAAATGCATACAGACACACACACACACACAATGGTTTTTTTGCTTGGGGGTTGTGGTGCTCTACAGAGCTGAACAGAGACTTGTTTGTGCTTGTAGTGTCTGCTGAGATCTCCTCTATAAATATCCTTCCTTTGTCCCCCACTGCATCTCCATCTCTCTCTTTCCATCTCTCTCTCTCCCTCTCATCTGTGTATCCTTTCTTCCATCTTTCTTTCCATATCTGTGGTTCTTTCACTCTCTCTCTCTCTCTCTCTCTCTCTCCTTTTTCTGTCTTTCTTCTCCATCTCTCCATACCTCTATGGCCATCCTCTCTCTCTCTCTCTCTCTCTCTCTCTCTCTCTTATCACCTCATGATTAATCAGCTCATATGAAACAGTCTCTGGTGTGACTGTGTGTCCTGCTGTTATTTTTCAGAGTTTCTTATCTCAACCCAGATCCACATGGCACCCAGTATGCTACCAAACAATATCTAAAGCAGCCTCTCAATCTAATGGAGCCTTTAAAAGCTTCTGTATCAACTATTCTCTAACTATATCCAGTATCCAGGACAAACTTAGCTTCCCTTATGGGGTAGCAAACACTGCTAAAGACTGCTGTGTGCAAGACTAGGAGTTGGCTATGGGGACAGAGGATGCTCTTCCGTGCCATCGCATAATGACTCAAGCAACATTCACACACACACATACACACACACACACACACACACACAGACACGCATGCACACAGGCTTACTGTGACTTGTTTTCAATAACCTCCTCTGTCCTTTCAAAGAACCTCATGTTAAGACGCTCAAACATCAAGCCAGTGCAGCCTGCAGCAGACTAAACAAACACCAGATTCAGATGATACTGACGTGAGTATAACTGGAACCAGAATTTAAGAGAGGATGATGGGGATGAATGTGAGCAGAAGCAGAAGAAGAAGAAGTGCTTTTAGGGTTAGGGTTCGGCTTAACCACCCAGACTGGGATTAAACTGTCTCCTTGACGTGACGAGCAAGTTGGGGGTGCATACACAGACTAATGGAGAAATGTTATTACTGTAAGATTATAATTCGCAATCAGTCTCCCACCCCCATCATCAGACGTTTTGGCAGCCAGCAGAAGTGCGTACTGTTCCCAGATTTGGTCCAAATCTGGCCCAGACTCAACCCAGATGTGACTCAAATCTGGCCCAGACCACAGCTAGTGCTGGGTTGTCGATGTGGTTTGACCTCCGAGCAGTGTGACACGCCGCTTGATGACACAATCAGCGCATGACACACTCCTATCCCACAATCCTCTCTGCTTGTCCTTATCCTCCACCCCCCCTTTCATCTTCAGCCTCTATTTTTAATTTCTTTTCCCAAAGTCTCTACTCATCCCCCAGTCAGTCGGAACGCCTTACATAACAGAAACCGCACAACAATGAGGATACAACATAAACTCCAAGACAAGAAGTGATTAATCGTACTTTTAAGTTCTCAAAATCTCAAAAAAGTGTCAAAATCCCTCAGTTGCTTCACTTAGTCACCAATGATAAATGCTATCAAAGCTAACGGCCTTGCTGTGTCATTGTGCCCTACTCATTTGGATAGACTAGGAGACTAGTAACACATTAGCCTAATTAATTAGCCGCTGAAAGCCGAGTCATCACGTCGTTCAGTTTCACATCACCTCCTGTTGTTTGCTTTCTCCTCAGTGTCTCGTGCCATCCACGTAGGCCTATGTGTTTGACGTAAGCACATAATAGTATTCCAGTGTTGTATGGCTTGTGATAAAACATGTAGCAATGGATTAATGTCTGATAGATTTTAATCTCTGATTAAAGTTGGATTAATTTCTGATAAAGTTGGAGGCGATAGAGTGAGTTAGGCTATACTTTGTGTTGATATAATGAAGGAGGTTATGGCTGGTTGGACATATGAAGGAGGTTATGGCTGGTTGGACGCCTAGTCAGGACTCCACCACAGCCTTTTTGTTGTATTTTTATGTTTCGCCTACATTAACTGTGTGGAACATGTATGGAGGCCCTTTGCAACAGTAACTCACTGCAGAGAGAAATAATCTCCCTTAAAATGACTGGCATGCTAAACTAGCTTGCAATAAGCCTGGTTGCAATGTTAAGCTAAGCTAAGCCGGTCCTTTCACAGATCCTGTGGGGTTTTGGCGGAGTTTCTCTGAAGCATTGGCAGGCACACATGAAATGGAGTGATGATCAGAGATGAAGTCTTAGAGAGAGAGAGAGAGATAATGATGAGATGATGAAGTGATACATGGTAGAGATAGATTTAAGGAGAGAAGAGATAGAAGGATGAAGTGAATAAGAAAGATGTAGAGATACATGTGCAGAATGAGCCAGCAAGAAAGATGGAGAGAGGATGGATACAGATAGAATGATGGAGAGAAAGACATAATAGAAAGACAGGAACAGTGTATTGGAAGGGAAAACTGATCAGAATGCTAGGTTGTCAGTGGGACATTGTCAGGAAAAGAGAGAGAGATGTATTGGAAAAGGAAGCAATCAACATAGAAGGGGGGAAGGGGGGAAAAAGGGTGATGACCAAAAGAAGAAGTATACCTCTCAACACATGCAATAATGCTGTTGGATTTGTCTCATGATCTGCAGCGCTCCACTTCGCAGCTCACTGACCCGCGTGTGCATATGTGTATGTGTGTGCAAGTGCATTTGTGTGAGTGTGTGTGTGTGTGTACATGTGCATGCATGCATTTGTGTGCGTGTGTGTGTGTGTTTGTGTGTACGTGCGTGCATTTGTGTGTGTTCTCGCACGCATTTGTCTCGCACCCCGACTTGCCCTATCCAGGTCACTGGGTTTCAGCCTGCAGCCCGCAGTCAGCACCACTGCATCCCACTACCAGCACCAGCACATCCCTCTGTAGTGCCTGATCCACCCCATCGCATCCATGGGTCCTGGGGTCCCGGTGGCCCTCTGCAGTGTCCCCATTCCCACCCCCAGACCTTGCTGCTGTTGCTCATACAGATCCTCAGTGCTTCCCCTGCAAATAGGAAGAGCAACCATCATTGTTCAAGGTGAGGCACTGATCACCGGTCAGCAAAGCACAATACAGCCAATACATTTCTGTCTTCATTATTATGTGTTTTTATTACTACATGTGTTCTTTAGATCCCTGTATTGTGCAGTGTGCTTTGCCTTTCTGGTAACTGCAGTGTAGACTAAAGTAGAGCTTGTTTCTGCTGGCTTGAGCTGTTTTTAGGGGGTTGGATGACCTTTGGATTACTTCTTTTTCGCCTTGGTTTTCTACTACTACCAGCACTCGAAGCGCTTTACAATGTACATGTCACATTTGCTCATTCAACATCCACAGACTGATGGCAGAGGCTGCCATGCAACGTGGTAACCTTTTCACCATCAGCAAATGGCACTCAAGACCGGACCGCATCGTTATCACCTGTGCCACATATCACCCACGTGACAAAAAGTCATGAATGTTATGTGAATGTTGGTGTGGTTCCAGAACGATGTACCAGTGAGGGTTAGCAATGGAGATTAGGTGTAGCTAACTTAAGGTATTTTTATGGATCATATGGGAAGACTTGTCTTCAGCAGTTGGTACTGCAGACATATAGATACACATATTTTGGAGCTGTGGTTTCACAACACTCAGAGCACACATGCCCATGCACATAGCAGTGGGCAGCTATTCATACAGCAGCCTTTTGTTAATGTGCCCGGGAAGCAGGTGTGGGTTATGTGCCTTACTCAAGGAGACTGTTCAGAACTGGGTCTCTGGGTTTGAGTAGTTTTCTCTGATTGTAGTTGTCTGTGGTGAATACAGCTGGTCTGGGTTATAAGTTAGTCTCCTGGCTGGGACTCTGCTTTGAGTGGTTTTCTGTGGTTTTCTGGCTGGTTGTCTTAGCGGTTATATAATTGCCCAGCAGGGGAGACGAGCCGAGAGCACTGGGCTTGAAATACATAGTGACCACTGCACCATCAATCACACAATCCCTCTGGTTCTGGATGACCAGTCACTTTCTCTCTTACACACACACACACACACACACACACGCACACACACACACTTTCCTCCTGATATACAAGTGGTCTATGTCCCCAGGCACTGAAGCCTCTATTTCCCCATTCTGTCCCTGGGAAAACACAAAGCTAAGCTAAAACTTTACTTTTTAAATGTTATTGACTGCAGACAGAAAAAGTCCCTGATTTGTCAGAAATATTTAAGTCAATTTTCATCTCAAAGGTCTGGTCACCTTCCTGAAGTGTCCATCGGGAGAATTACCCCTCGTAGATGCGCATTCCAGAGCAGATGATTCAGACACATCAGGGACATTAACACGTCACCCACCATCTGCTGACCTCAGAGCATTACAGTGCGCACTAATACACACTCACTCGCTAATATAATACACACACTAACACACAAGCATGCAAAGGACATACCAATACCCAATACACTCTTATTAAACACATACAGGCCTACATACACACACGCATACAAACAGACACACTAATATAATAAACACATAGGGGAACACACTAATTCAACACACTAATATAATAAACACATAGGGAACACACTAATTCAAGAATACAATTAAACACACACACACACACACACACACACACACATCTGTGCAAATCTCCCTCTGTGCAGTTATCCATAATGACATCATCCTAGTTGAGTCACCAAACCCAAAACATGAAGACACACACACACAACCACTAACTACTACTGATTGCCATGCAAAAGGGAAAGGGGGAAGGGAAATTAACTAGAAACACAGTGTCTTGTGGGGGGATAACTAGACTGTGAATGTGTGCAGTGCACATATTATGTAGGTTACTTATATGTGTGTGTGTGTGTGTGTGTGTGCGTGTGTGCGTGCGTGTGTGTATAAAAAGAATGTGCAAATGTCGGACGATATGAGCATAAGAGAAAAAGAGAAGAAGGAGGTAGAGAGAGAGAAAGATGGAGTCAGCTGTTTTCCATCTGACCTCTTTGGTCTGCCTGCTGTGTGTGTGTGTGTGTGTGTGTGTCCCTGTGGGATGTGGTATCTGTGGAAACACTCACACACAGAGAGCACTCGTGTTGGCGCACTCGTCTTGGCTCACTGTGTTAAAAGAGACTGGGTGTGACACAGAGGCACGGATGCAGTCGCTCACATTTGAGATTTTATTGGTTAAATAGCAAACAGGACAACACTGAGTGATATACACACTCACAATCTTTCTTTCTTACACACACACACACATACTCACACACACACAAAATAATCTTCATCTAAGCGCATGAGCATGAAGATGAGTGATTGACAAAGGGACTAAAAGCCACCCAACCCTGACGTCCTCAGCACACACACACACACACACACACACACACACTATACTCTCTACCTGTTTACAGAAACATACAGCGTTATTATTACTCTCTCAAACTGCAGTCCCAAACACACATACCACCAACACACATACTGTCTTGTTCTTTTTTTCTGTCTATCTGTCGCATTCTCTCTATGACCCAGCACGCACGTACACACACACACACACACACATACATACACAGAAACACACACACACACACACACACACAAACAGATATTTAGATATCTCACCCAAAATCACACTTTCTCACAGTCCCAATCTTTCCACAGTCATCTTACCCAGAGGCTACCCACTCTCTACTGAGTGACCGCACTTGTCCATGTATTCTCTGGGGTCCTCCAGGATCTTCCCACAATCCTCTCTGAGATCTATGTATGCGTTAATAATCCACAAAGCAGGCACTGTGAGGTCGAGCACAGTGAAACTGAAGACAATTGATGGTGGGCGTGGCAGGTTATAGTGTCTGTCTGGCTCATAGAATGGCATGCTGTTTTGCTACATACATTCAGATATAGCGTGGGGTTGCCTGGTCATATTATGAAGATGGACGGGAGCTCTGTGGCCATTTCAATGTTCCGTGGGACTTCCTGGTTTGGCATCTTGAGTTGCTTCGAGAAGAGGTGCTGCCTCTTTTCAGGCATTTCGGGAGGAAACATCCAACCAAACAAACAAAGAAAACAAATATAAAAACAAACAAATAAACAACAGGGCAAGTGTTGACCTGCAAGAAGAGCTGAAAAAGGAAAAAAAAAACACTCAAAAAGACAAAAAGTGGGTTCTTTTTAGAAAAAGAGAGTAACAAAGGGTACAAACACTTTCACAGTTTCTTGGGTTAAAAAACACTGTGGCTATGGCATATTGTTAAAAAGCACCCTTTCCGTGCATGGGCACAGGGGCCAGGCGGAGAGTTCCCGCAGATTCCAACCTGGGCAGGACGGCAGTGGCAGGGCAGACAAAGCCGACACACACCTGGGTCCTTAATAAGGGCCATGACTGAAGGTGGTGCCTCTTCGGATATGTGTGTGTGTGTGTATGTGTGTGTGTGTGTGTTTGTGTGTGAAGGACCCAGGTGTGTTTGTTGCTGGGTGCATTGACACAGGCTGTCAATAGAGACAGGTGTGTCCCTCGTCCCTCAGAGATGGCTGTGACATCTCGGCCCAGGTGACAGGTGTTGTGCTTCGGCCTCTGTGTTCCCATTACAGGGTAGCTTCAACAGTGTGTGTGTGTGTGTGTGTGTGTGTGTGTATGTGTGTGTTTGTTCTTGTGCACGGATATGTGTGTGTCCAGATCTTTGTCTGTGAAGTCAGTCTGTAAGATTAATGATGGCCTTTGAAAAACGGATCAGTGTGTGTGACAGAAAGTTACAGTAGTCATCTTCAGACAGTAGAAAAGAAATTTTGTCCTGCATAAAATTAATCCTGATACTCCAGTGATAGACGGGTGAGACGGGCCAGACTTCGCAAGACAGACCAGTCAGTGGTCAAACCTATCAAGCAGCCAGCCCTGATCAGGGTCAATTTCAGGTCAAGTTCAGCCAGACATGATTCAGGAAGTCTGCGAGCAGTGCGTCTGTGTTTGATAAAAAAAAAAAAAACAAAGGAAATCAAATAACACAAAAACAAAAACAAAAATCCCCAGAGAGCTCGTTCTCTGGTTGAAACAGTCCGACACAGAAAACAAACTGTCTGGAGAATGTAGAGTCTGACAGAAGCACTCAAAGGGGACCAAATCAAACCAATTTCGATCCGATGATCAGTCGAATCAGGTCAGGTCAAGCTGGGTTTACTTCCGGACAGCGGTGTGGCCTCCACGACGGACTGGGACTTTTGAAACGGGAATCTTGGTGCGAGGGGCTTCCCCTTTTCCTTGCACAGAGTGATAGACGGGAGCCACAGGGGTATCACGTTTGATGGGAATCTTGGAATCTCGAGGGATCCCAGACTGGGCCACAATTTTGGACGAAGGACGAGAAGCAGACGCACCTGGTGGAGAGGGAGTGTGCGGAGCTCGGTCATCATCGAAGCCGTGCGGGGAGGTTGGAGGTGACGTGGCAGGGGACTGGCCCGTAAGCTCACTAAGGGTGTCACGGCTTCCTGTGTCTCTTGAGAGAGGGTGGAGCATATCCTCTTCAGACCCTACGGGAGTTGGGGGCCCCCAGGATGTGGCAGGCGCGGCATCACCGTTAGAATGCACCTCCCGCACAGGTATCTGTTGCTGCCTCAGTGCTGCCCCTGGTGGTCGTCCTCCGCCGCTCACGGGGATCTTGCTCAGGGTAGCAGGCTTCACCACTGGGCTGTGTTTGGCCCCCTGGGCTCCAGGACCTCCAGCAACTCCAGGGGCAGGCGTCTGTTCCTGCTGTCCCAGTGGAGGCTCCTCTCGGTGGGCAGGGGTAGCTCGCTGACTGGGCATCTCTCTCAGGGCCTCCCGGCTGGCTAAATCCTCCCCACCATCCACTCGTGCCTCCTCTGCAGGAGGAGAGAGAGCAGGAGGGGGAGAGAGAGGAGGCAGGGGAGAGGGAGGAGAGACTGGGGAAGCAACCACTGGAGGCCTGGTCGAGGGAGCTGCAGCTGGAGGAATCGTGATAGAAGGAGGTTTTGGGCCAGCAGAGACAGGGTGTGATGTTGTGAGGACCGGGGCTGTTGTGTAAGATGGGGGCGGTTTGTAAGCAGCAGGGGCTGATGGGACAGGAACAGAAGCCGGGATGGTGAAGGCAACGGCAGGAGTGACTGGGGCTTTGGAACTCCAAGCTGGTTCGGTCACAGCCGAAGTGGTGGACGATACGGTATAGTCAGAGAAAGTTGAGACAGGGGCAGATTTGGTGGTGGGAGTTGGAGGTTTCGCGTCGCCGCCCGAAGCAGGCTTGGTCGGTGGAGACGTTCGTATGCGGTTGCAAGACAGTCCGAAAGTGGTGACGATCTTGGGTGGAGGCTTCCCGGAAGTCGTGGTCGGTTTGCCTCCGCTCATCTGACTGGTGGTAAGCTTGGGGCCAGCAGGAGCAGTAGATGGGGCTGACTTTGGGCCGACGACAGCTGCAGCAGATGGCTTGGGTGCAGCTGGTGCCGAGGTGGTGGTGGGGGTGGTAGGAGGAGCAGGGGCAGGAGTCAGCACAGGGGCAGCAGTGGGGGCAGGTTTGGGTTCAGGCTTTGAGGTGGAGGGAGATGCAGAGATTGGTGAAGCAGATGGAACCGGAGCAGGGGAAGCAACTGGAGCCGGAGTTGTCGGAGCTCTCAAATCCACAAAAGGTGGGGGTGAAGATGTGGGTGCTGCTGGAGGAACTGGTTTGGTTGTGGTGATGGGAGCAGCAATAGGCTTAGAAGAGGTTAGAGGAGTTGGGGTTGTGGCAGCGGGAGCAGGGCTGGGGGACAGCTTGCCTGACGGCGTTGCCGAGGACGACAGACTCTTCTCTCCACTGTCTGTGTCATCGCTGCGGTCCTTGGTGGTGGTGGCAGTTGCTCCCACTCGGCAGCTGGCTTTGGCCCACTCGGCCTCCACGTCGGCCACTATGTCACCACATCCGGTCAATGAATCGAAACTCAGGATGGAAGAGATGTCGCCCAAAAGTGTGCTCAGACGATCTGAAGTGGGCTCTCCTGCCGAAGCATTGGGGTTCAGATGAGACGTCACTGGTTTCTCCTCGGCAACCAGTTTTGGGGTGCTGGGTTTGGGGGTAGTGGGCAGCGACGCAGGTGCCTGTGACTGCACCGTGGACTCATCCAGATCTTTTTCGCCCTCAGCCCGAGGAGCAGGTCGCGGGGTCAACGTCAGGTGCTCCTTTATGATCTCCACGCTATTGGAGCGTGACGCCGTTAGTGGCGGGCCAGCCCCCTCGTCTGTTTCGTCACCGTCATGCCGACGCCAGCGCATGCTGCCGAACAAGCTGCGCAGGCCTTTGCGCTGTCGCCCGCCACGGTGTGCCTCTGTGCACACCTGCCTGTCACCCTCACCTCCACCGCCAGGCCCTCCGCCTCTCCGTCCACGCCGGAGCAGTGAAAGGAAACCCAAAGACTTGGCAGAGCTGATGGAGGAGATGGAGGGTCTGGTGGGAGAGGAGGCTGGGTCCACCTTGGACTCTCCCTCTGACGGCTGCGCGATCTGGGCAGACTCGTTCGCGCCTCCCCCCTCTTGCTGTTGCTGCGTGGAAGCTGCAGGCTCTGACATGGTTGCCGAGTCCGGAGCATCTTGCGTTGCCGTGGCGTTTTCCGACAGCCCGTCCAATGTCTTGCTTCTCGGCAGTGGCGATTTAGGAGCCCCCTCCCCTTTGCCACGCCTGGTGAAGATGCTAGCCACACCGCTGCCAGGCTTGCCTTTGCCAAACAGCTTGAAAGCCTTGCGAATTTTGCCCGGAGCTTGAGGGTCGCTCAGTGGCGGTGTCTCGCAGCTCTCCGACTGAGCATCCATGTTGTGTGAGTATAAACTGCTTCTCTCTCCTCCCTCTCACTCTCTCTACTCTCTCTCTCTCTCTCTCTCTCTTTCTGTCGCTACCCTCTATTCACAAGCTCCGAGCACCCGCAGTTAATCAGTCTCTGTAGCTGATTCCCCCCCTCGTCCCCACACATCCATGCAAGAAGCTTTATTCTCTTACCGTGGTGTCTCTCTCCTTCTTCTTCTCTCTTTATCCTTCTCCCTCTCCCTCTATCCTTTTCTCTTGCGCACTCTCCTTCCTTTTTTCCTTCACTGCAGAATGGCGAATGAACGTATCTCTCTCCCAGCTCTCATTACCTCCCTCTCTGTCTCTTCAGCACACACACTCACGCTCTCTCTCTTTCTCACTCCCTCTCCTTCCCTCCCTGACTCTCTCTCTCTCTCTCTGTCTCTTTCTCTCCCTCTCTCTCTGTCTCTTTCTCTCAGCACATGCGCTTCCCCTCCCCTCTCTCTCTCTGTTCCTCCCTCTGTTGCCTCCGCCCTCTCGCTGCCTCTTTTCTCTGTGGCTGCTCACGACGGTCGCCATGGCAACTGAGGGGCTAAGCCGCTTTCGTCAGCAGCGTAGCAGAGCCAGGGGCTGTCATCATCCAGCCCAGAACCACCACCTCTCTCTCTTTCTCATTCACACTCTCCCTCTCTCTGTCTGTCACTGTTCATCCCTCTATACATATGCTTCTATTTTTCTCTCCCTCTATCGACCTCTCATCCACCAGATGCAGCACTCCACTTTCTATTTTTCTTTATCCATCATTACACGCCTCCATCTGTTTGTCCTCTGTCTGTGCTATTGTCTTTCTTTCTTTCCATCTGTTTCTCTATCTCTGCTGGTTGCTCTCTCTGCAATCCGAATCTTTACCTGTCTCTTGCACTGCAAGTTTGTTTGCCCCACAAACATTTCTCTCACTCTTCCATTTGCTCATTTCCTGGTTTTTGTCCTCCTCGCTCTCACTGTCACTCTGTTTTTCTTCCTCCTCCATCCCCTCCCCTCCATCCCTCCATCCCTCCATCCTCTCTCTATCTCCTATTCAACTCCTCTGGACCTCCATTCCTTTCATTTCTCTTCAATGCTCCTGAGTTTCTATTAAAAGAGTTCTTAGACTGATCCCAGGTCTGCTTTCAAACTTCGGACAGCTCCTCAGCCTGCCTGTCTACTCGCATCTACTGGCTAACAAAAGTAGTTAAAACACCCACACACACAGACACACAGAAACACACACACACACACACACACACACACAGCAGTGAACCCCTTTTTTCCGCTGCTCAGATCCCTCTCTATGTTCATTTACAAACAAGCCACTCAAAAGCATCAATCCAACTGAAGGCGAGACACCACAGTAAGCTTTAAACCCCTCCATCCCACACCCAACCCCCTGCCATGGTTGGATTTGTGAAAATCTGTGAAATTGGGATGCAGGGGATTGAAAGAGAATATGAAACATGGAAAAGGAATCTGTGCTGTTACAGTAAACGTGTAAAAATGTTTTACGCAGGTCATATCACAAGGAGCCCCAGAATAAATGGTCACCACCCCCACCCCACCCCATCCCAACCTCCTTTTCCAAGATTTCACACCGTTGTCCCCCCCCCCCCCCCCCCCCCCCCTCTCTCTCTCTCATTCTCTTTAACCCAGTCATCCTTCTAATTCAATAGACCATATACCACTTTGCCTATGGCCATATGAAGTGTGCTGCTGGGAACCAGAAAGCAAAAAAAGTATGATTCTGCATTCAATGTATAGACAGACATGAATGAAAGCCATATGCACTTTACTATGTGATTGATGTGGGGATATTGGAAGGCATAAAATTTAATACCCTTAAATCAATGCTGATACAAATGTAGGTTATTTTTTTGTTCAGTTCAGTTCAGACAGACACACACACGCACATATAAAAATAGACACACATATCCACGCACAAGCACACACACAGACACATACACACACACACACAAAGACACACAAGCACAGTGCAAGCAGAGCGGTGATCACATAAATGCAAACTGCCCCTCAGGGAATATTTCCTGTACTTAGTGCCTGTTGCCCCTCCTCCAGTGACTGTATTTCCCTCCTCAGAACTCTCCCTCCATGTTTCTAATACACTACCACACTCAGTCTCTCTATCTCTCTCCCTTCCTGCTTCTCTCTGAACTTGTTTTCGTCTCTGTCAGTCCCATCTACTCATCTCCATGTCAGTGTCCCATCACTGGCCGTCTCCATTTGTCTTTTCAATTTTCTCTCATCTGCCTGCTTTGTTACAGACTATTCATTTGCTCTCTGCTGGCCATGCTCTCTGTCCCACCATCCTTCTCCACCTCTAATCTCTCACTTCTCTCCCTTCGTTATGGGTGCTTCTCTCTCTCTCTCTCTCTCTCTCTCTCTCTCACACACACACACACACACACACACACACTCACACACATTCTCTCTCTCTCCCTGTCTTTCCACCTCATTAGCACTAAACAATATCTGCATTCAGGCTTCAAGTGCTGCTTTCTCCAGGCCCGCCAAAGGAAGGCTAGTGTGCCACACACACACACACACACACACACACACACACGCATACACACACACACGCACACCCCCCCACCCCATCACACACACACACACACACACACACACACACACACACACACACACAAAACACACAAAAATAAAAATGGTATGTCTAAATATACAGTGTTTACTTTGAAAATGTAATGTCTTCCAAGTTCCTAAATGAAATAATAAAATTACATTTGATTACTTCTGGATTACTTTGGATTATGAATGAATTCTGAGCCATTGATGTCAACCAAATTATTTTAAACTCCCACAACATAGCCACAACATTGTCAGACTTCAGCACCACAAGACCTTGTTCATCTAATCTTTGAATGGCTGCCTGCTTAATAAAATATTTAACAATACAACATTTGGTGATTATCACTGACTAGCATGTTGTCTATTGTGTTGGAATAATACATGTGTGCACCTGCCCATTTCTGTACAGCTAATCTTTAATTCCGGCAATGAGATATAGGCCTTGTAGTTTCTATCTGATATTGCAGGCATCCTTGCAACTGCAGACCGCTCATAGTCTGTAAATCCAGCATCAAGTGTGTGGTGTTCCCATTTAAAACACGAGATTCAATTAGACATATCAAAATAGTATCAGACTGTAAATGGTAAATGTAAATTTAACTGTAAGTGGAAAGAATTTTAAAATTTTAAATAATAATCATACGTCATGCTTCTGCAGAAGATCTTCAAGTGACTGCAAGTGATTACTGATTTTGTATATTTTGTAAATAAATTAGGTAATACCGTTACATAAGTTGTTACTCTCGGCCCCTGTCCATATATGCCCATTGCATATAGAGTCCACACTGGTCAGACCCTGCAAATACAATACACAAACACAGTGAAATGCATGCACCACAGTGATACCTTGTTCTGTGTGTTTAAAGTGCAACGGTGTAGCAATCTTGCAGTGGTTGTGTTTGAGGTCAAAAGGTCTGATAAACAGAGTCTCCTGCAGCTGTCCAAGTCTATGTAATGTGCTCAGGCATCTGGCAGCGAGGCAGCTCTCTAGCACTAATCCAAACACAGACGCTGCCTGTGCTCCAAATCCTATTAGCGTAAATGAAATTATGACAAGACACTACAGTTCTCTGCCCTTGTGTACAATGCATGGGGACTCCCTATTCCTTTCTCTCTCTCTCTCTCTCTCTCTCTCTCTCTCTCTCTCTCACACACACACACACACACGCATGTATGGAAGAATGTTTGCACATGCTATAGGAGCATTCTATAAGCATGCACACAAACACACACATACACACACACACATATGCACACATATATTTTTACACATTTTACATTTTATCACATACACACAGAAATACATTTAAACCCATATGGGCAGAAGCATCCACAGTCAGGTGTTAACACAAGCACATTCCGATTGCATGCACACACGCACACACACACACACACACACACACACACACACACACACAGATATTAACATGCACACATATGCTCACCCAGAGGGGGGGATCTGTGTGATTCATACGTACACACACACACACACACATCCAGGTCAGTGTCAGGATGTAGGCCAGAGAAGCCAGACTCACAGCAGACTCTTGGCTCCCCCTTCCCATCATGCATTGCTGCACGGGCCTTCCCATGTGCCCCAGTGACAGCGAGGTGTTACCCAGGGCAACCCTGTGTCTGCCTCACTGAAAGAAATGGAGTGGAAAATGCAAGCGCCTCGTTAGCATCGCATTATGTTATAAAAAATGCACGCAATGCCTGTGTCATATAGGGCATGAAACAGCAACATTGCAGTATAACGTAAAAGTGAGACAAGTGCAGTGAGAGCACACAGTAGTTTGTACTGGGTATTTACAGCTGCAGATTCTTGCAGTAATCTGGTACAGATGTGCACTAAGGCCATAGAGGAATAAACGCATGACAGAGCAGAATACTATATGGAGATGTTGGAGTAAACTGCATTGCATAACACTTGCTTTAACATACAAACATTATGCTTTGAGATTCTAGATCAAATGAAGATCAGGATAGACCGGTACAGTGCCATCGATCTACATTACATCTTGATGATCCAGTAGATCATTCAAGGGTCTGGTTAGTACAGATTTGTTTGCCATTCTAGTAACAGTGTTGAAAATATTTTGAATTGGGAATGAAATGGCTAGGAAAGCTTGTGTGTGTGTGTGTGTGTGTGTGTGTGCGTGTGTGTGTGTGTGTGAGAGAGAGAGAGAGAGAGAGAGAGAGAGAGAGAAAGAGAGAGAGAGATAAGATTGTGTGAAACAGTGTAATGTAAAAGTGTAATGTGGATTAAGAGAAAGAGATCATGGCAGGGTCAGTAGTGTTCCTCAGTGGAGCAGCATGACGCTGGGAGAGTTGCACTTGTTTAATTAGACATGAATTGATGATGAGACAGCCCTGCCCACAATTCAACCCCCTGAAATGAGTAGCTACTGAGCTTTGGAAGAGACACTGAGGAACAGGAGAGAGGTTCTCCATTAGAGGAATGAGCTATATCATAGGTAGGTTCTCTATGAGTAAAACGAGTGGTAGAACCGGGGACAGATACATCATGAGAAGAATGACATGCTGATGAGTCAGGAGATTGCACATGTAATTGCATTAATGATCCTAGTCACAACCCTTCTAGCTCCTAATTTAATAATTGTTTTTAATATATATTGGGGTAGCATAGAAATCTAGATGCAGCTAAGCAGAAACAAACAGTTTTGCTTAGCCAATGTTGCACAGATCGTTAGGCTCATCAACAAGACTATACATTTTAATCAACTTACAATATAGTCTGATTTGTCATATTTGTCAAAAAGAGATATTGGAGATTTCAGATTCAGCAATTTGTAGGGGTATCAAATTGTCCTGCATCTAATACGTAAATAAAAGATTGTCAACACAATCTCTTGCCTGTCATTTGTTCTGCTCTTCTGTACAGCATATGTTTCTACATATATTTGAATCATGTAGAAGCCTGAGTATGCATAGCACACATGGAAATTTGAGCATCCATGCACCATATGATTGTGTGACTGAGTATGGCATGTCATACTGTATATACTAAATTAAGGCATTATAATGTGATGGGTTATGTATTTTCCTGCTTTGCATCTTATTATCATCACTAAAAAGAGGCAAGATAAGGCAAGAAGGAAGCTATTTTATGTAATCGACTCTTTAAAAAAAGTCTCCTCCTATAATCAAACACATTCCCAGAGGATTGCATGTCTGTGCCAAGAGAGAGGTGGTCTAAAATAGCTCAAAGCAAAGGCACAGGTTTCAGCTCAGGTTTCTCTCATCACAAAGCTTTCACTTGGCAAGCACTGCAGATGCATTCTCATAAACAAGGGAGTGAATAAGCAGTTTGCAGACTTTACCCAATCACAGTTAGGTATTCCATTATATTTACAGCCATATCCCAAGCTAAAAAACACAAGACTCTTAAATTAAGGAAATGCAAGCAAACCACATTATTGTCTTAGACAAGTACTTTCTGCTAATGTTTACTTTACTTACACTAACTGAATAGCTTTTAGCTTAGTTGAGTTTGCTAGTTGTTTGCTAATGATAGTGTCCCATTTCTTGTAAATAGTGTATAGATAGATGTACATGTAGTGGACTGAAACTACAGCTTGGGCAGTATAATGAGGAAGATATGGGTGTGAGAGGAAGAGGTGGTGAAGAATCTTACATCCCCTTACAATTACTATCCCCTAGCACTATGCTCCTTAAGGTTTCTGCTATGTAGCTTGATTGTCATCCTCGTTTTTGTAAGTCGCTTTGGATAAAAGCGTCTGCTAAATGCATAAATGTAAATGTAAATGTAAATCTTTATCTGCTTCTCACTTGGACAACCTTGTCTTTGGGATCTTGAAGCGGCACAAGATCTTGTTATCTCGCAGAAGGAGAACCGACAGGAACAGACGGGCCTTTTGTTTCCCCCGGGTCCGCCTGCTCTCCCCAGCTCAGAACAGCACAGCGCCAAACACCAAACACACCACCACAAGCTGAGCAGCCGCTCACTTCACCCCCAAACTACACAACACAAAGCACACACAGACAAACAGGCTTACTCCAGTTCCAAAAAACTGCTCTTGGCATCTCTGGCAGATATGACTATATACGCCAGTAGTTAGCTGTTAGCCGTTCACCTCGGATGATCCCTCTTTAGCCATTAAAGACCAATTCTGAAATGTGGTGGTGCCAGTGTGGGCAGTGCCAGTTAAGGACCTGACTAGCGTGCTTACCTTTCTCCCCTGATGTTTCTACAGACACACACCTGATCCTTTCCCACACTGTACCGTCACAAACACTTTAAGGGCCCACAGAGAGACCAGCAACGGAGCACAAGAGAACAAACACCACCACTGTTTGCTCTTGGCCAAGGGGACTGACTGAGCATGTTTTAATGTGTCATTTAATCCTGTTTTGCTCCCAGATGGAATTAAATGCAGTTCAGTTCACTTCCTGCTGTATAGGCAGATTACAGTAAGGGCATAATACTTATCAATAAGCAGTGTGTGTGTGTGTGTGTGTGTGTGTGTGTGTGTGTGTGTGTTAATAGTTTAAAACAGTTAAAAGGCTAAACGTGTAAACGCTTTTTGGCCTTCTGGAACATTATGTTGTTGGCTATGTTTCTGTGATTATTGAGCTCAACCTTATTGTCTTTGCAGGAAGAGGATATGAGTGGTATATTTGACAAATAAACTTTACATGTCAAATATACATGTTGTTGGTGGTGGTGTTGTTCTTGTCATACTTTGCCCAGTCTACACCCCAGCTCTCCACTGAAATCCCCCCGTACTTCATGATGCTGCTTTTTCCTGATTCCGAGATTCATGGCAGCACTGACACGAGCAGCAAGCTGGGTATGAGCGCCATCTCCTGGTGACTCTGGTGTAGAAGGATGACAAAAGGGAGGGATAGAAAGAATGTGTGTGTGTGTGTATTGGTTAGAGAGAGAGAGGGGTGTATATGTGTGATGGGGAATTTTACAGTGGGATGTAAGGTAGGCAGGATGAGGGAGAAAGTGAGTGGACTTATGCATATGTGTGTGGGGGGTGGGGGGGGGGGGAGAAAACTGAGAGAGTGATGTAAGGGAGAGAGAGAGAGGTTGTGTGTGTGTGTGTGTGAGAGAGAGAGAGAGAGAGAGAGGAAGAGAGAGAAAGAGAGAAAAAGCGTGTGTGTATTCATCGATGTGCATGTGTGTGTGTATGAAAGGGGGTGGTAGGTAAGTGAACTTGAGAGAGGGATGAGAGAGAGAGAGAGAGAGAGAGAGAGAGAGAGAGAGAGAGAGAGATGAAAGAGGATCAAAGAGAGAGAATTAAAGGACACACTGGAGAGGGGACAGAGGACTGATAAGAGACAGCCACTCAAACCGTGAGTGTGTGTCTGTGTGTGTGTGTGTGTGTGTGTGTGAGAGAGAGAGAGAGAGAGAGAGAGAGAGAGAGAGAGAGAGAGAGAGGTGATCTCGGAAAATGCCATGTTTACTCTTAATTCTGTTTTGATTTACTCACATCAGTGGACACAATTAAACACACTTTAAACATGCACTTAGGCCATATATGTCTATCTGCATTCTTCATGGCATGCGTATACTGTAGAATATCACTTTAAAAGTTCTACAGCATTGTTCTTTGTAATAGGATGCACTTGACTGATGGGGTGAATAAGTAGGCTACACTGTGGAATGGGCCTCAACGTTCCTCTGTGAGACCCAATCCTTCTCTCTTAAAAGCTGCTACTCAGAGTAGAGGGACGGGTGAGATTGATAGCCAGGCACTCTCAGCAGCCCTCCAGCTCCATCACATAGTCTGGTTCTCCCTGACTGATGTGTGAAACTGCCTCTCCACCACTCAGCCCCATACTGTTTCTTGTTGACAGAACTACAAATGTAATCCATCCAAATATATCATAGATAATTGATTTTAAATTATTTAATAGCTAGGCAGTTTGCATAACATTTGGATTTGGTAGCCTACTCCTTGGTCTACTCCTACTACTCCTTGGTCTTGGATCTTTATTTTGTCTACAACTAGTGGTTATAATAAACATTTATGACAAAACCATGTAAAATACTGTGCCAATTTGATCCACTATAATAACCTATATACCATCACCTACACTATAATAATAATAATAATAATAATAATAATAATAATAATAATAATAATAA
>JAGFZM010000054.1:520874-568374 GCA_017657215.1 Limnothrissa miodon | reverse complement strand
AATCAATAATTTCAATATTGATTGTTCAGAATAATGATTGATTAAAATGTATACTGTTTTTCATAACCAAGCAGTGCATGGAAGCTAATAAATAAGCTAATGTCCGCCTATCTGTTTGATCGCTACAGAGTGAGGTGATTGAGGTGTGAGGTGAGACACTGAGGCTAGTCTAATAGGGTTGGGGCTTGACCATTAGATCTGCTCTCTCCAAGTGTGATGTTTGTGACTGATATGTTTCCTATTTGTTGGGCGGGTGAAGTTAGGTCGAATAAGAAATTAGTAAATTATGAAAAGAGGAATGAACTATGTGTATTGATGAATGAATTAATGAATGAATTTCCTTCCATAGCTATCCGCTACTGCGACCGCTGCCAGGTGATCAAGCCCGACCGCTGCCACCACTGCTCCACCTGTGACCAGTGAGTGACCCGGTGACCCCTCAACTTTGAACCTTTGTAAATTTAATCTTGGGTCCCAATCCCCAATCTGATGTGATCCTGTCTGGTGTGTGAGTGTGTGTGTGTGTGCACGTGCTCTCCAGCCCAAACATTACATACACAGTCTGGTGATAAAATTATGATGGGATAAAAGTGAATAGTAATATCTGTCCTCTTTTCAAAGTGAATTGTTTTAAAGGCAAAAAACACTGAGCATTACATTGGAAATGAGAACTCTCAGCTTTAAATCTCATCCCCATATTTTTTCTCTGTTCTTTAAAATCTCTCTCTTTCTCTCTCTCTCTCTCTCTCTCTCTCTCTCTCGTCCTTCTCCTACTCAGATGTGTACTGAAGATGGACCATCATTGCCCATGGTAAGCCTATATCAATTATGTGGTTGGTGTGGTTGGTGTGATTGTGATTGTGTTAGTGTGTGTGTGTGTGTGTATTTGCAAGTGTGTAGGTGTATGCTTATGTTGGTGTGTTTGTATACATCTGTCTCTGTGTGTGTGTTTGTTTGTATACTTACCCATGCAAGTGTGTGGATGTATGCATATGTTGGTGTATTTGTGTACATCTGTCTGGGCCGGTGTGTGTGTGTGTGTGTGTGTGTGTGTGTGTGTGTGTGCATGGCATTAGCCCCAGTTAGCTGCTCTCATCCCCCTGCCTGTCCTTCCCCAGGGTGAACAACTGTGTGGGCTTCTCCAACTACAAGTTCTTTGTCCTGTTCCTGGGCTATTCCATGTGCTACTGCCTCTTCATCGCAGGGACTGTGCTGCAGTACTTTATCAAGTTTTGGACAGTAAGTGTGCATATTCATACACATTCACATACACATACTTACACATTATACTGTTTTGTGTAAATCCTTGGTCATTAATCACCTGCTTCGCATGAATTATTGACCTTGAGCAGCAAACTTCATGTTTGTGTGTGTGGGGGTGTGTGTCTATTTGAATGCATTTAGGTGTTTACACTCATATCCAGCATTGGGGTCTATTCAGCCTCTAACAAATGGCCCCATCTTCTCTCTCACTCTCTCTTTCTTTCTCTCTTTCTTTCTCTCTCTCTCTCTCTCTCTCTCTGCTCTGTGTGTTTTGTCTGGAGTGCTTTCTAACTCGGAACATTCCTCACCTCCAGGCCAAGGTGTCCATTAAGGCTTGATGGTTGATGTTTGGTGTTTGGTGAAGTAGCTCAGCATTAGCCAAACTCTCACCTGAAGAACATTTATATATTTTTATTTTTTTTCTGCAGTAACTTGTGGTAAAAAATCATAGTCGTTTTTACAAAGTAACCCTATTGTATATTGCTGCTGGTCTGATCTCTTGTCACTGACCAGTTTAGCATATAGAGTTCTGCACTGAACAACAGAGGGCACCTCGGTTCCTCTCTGTTCTTCTCTCAGGATGAGTTTGATCATGATACAGTCTCAGTGTGTGGTAGTACTGTTAGCCAGTACAGTTAGTAGTTTCCCTGTGTAATACCCTTTAAATGTGATTCAGCACCAGGTTTGGATCAGCACCTCCAGTTCATTAGGAACCACAGACCAGTCGATCTGGTCTTGGTCCAGTGTGTGTGTGTTCGTGTGTGTGTGTGTCTAATTTGGTGTAATGTAATCAGGGAGTTGCTGTTGCTGGTGAAGCTGTTTGTTGTTGTGTTGGTCCAGTCTCCACAGTAACTGTTTAAACCACAGAGTAAATAGACTTGTTTGTGGCGAAGTGACCCTATATGTCTAGCTGAATGTGTTTGTCATGTGTGTATGGTAATAGTTTTGCTCTTTGTTAGTAAAAATTTTGTGTTTTTATACATATACTTTGTACATTTGTATATGTATAACATTTGCATGGCTGTGTGTGTGTGGGTGCATGTGGTTGTATGTGTGTGCATGTGGTTGTCTGTGTGTGCATGTGTGTGCATGTGGGTGCGTGTGTGCGTGTGAATCTTCCCATCTGTGTGTGTAACCTTGTTCCTGCACTGTTGCTTTAACCCGTCTTTGTCTCTAACACTGTCTTAAGCTTTGCCGAAGGAGAGCAGCAGAAAACTGTCCTCAGGTAAAAACTCACCCTGCTGGTCTCTGTCTGTCTGTCTGTGTCTGTGTTTGTGCTGGCCTCCTCAACATTTATACAGAGTTTTATTAAAGACTACTGACCATGGGCCTCATGGGAATTGTAGTTCTACATTTCCACATATGTTGACACATCCAGTTATCACTGACAACGGGCCTTGTGGGAATTGTAGTCCTACATTGTTCTGTGATGATGACCAGGCCAGTGGCTGACTTGGTAGGTGGCACCACTAGCTGGTGTAGGTGGCAGAGGCGTGTCATTGCAGGCACGAATAGTTCACTGCATTGGGCAGCTACAGTAAGCAATGCAGTAAACAGTGCAATGTGACATGATGTGATATGGTGTGATATCTGTGTGTGTGATGAGTTAGACACTTTGACCTTTTTATCACTCCTCTGACTCCCTCCTCTTTTCTCTCTGATCCTCTTCTCTCTCTCTTTATCTCATCTCTCCTCTGTGTTGTGCTTATTCTGTCCTTCAATCTGTTCTTTTCTCATTTTTTCTCTCTAACTCCTCCTTCCCTCTCTGCCTCCCTCCATCCCGTTCCCAGAATCAGCTGCCAGACACTCATGCCAAGTTCCACGTCTTGTTCCTGTTCTTTGTGGCCACCATGTTCTTCATCAGCATCCTCTCACTCTTCTCCTACCACCTCTGGCTGGTGGCAAAGAACCGCACCACCATAGGTACTCACAACGACACACACACACACACACACACACACACACAGCCAAAGGCCAAACGTAAAAGTAAAAAGGTGTGCACACACAACTGAAGGCTTGTCTATATTCTTACAGACATACACACATACACACACACATTTACACAGCCAAAGGCCATACTCAAGTAAAAAGAAAAAAAAGGTGTGCACACTCACAAAGCCAAAGGGTTGTCTATATTCTTAGACAGCCACACACACACACACACATACTGTAGACATGTACTATACCTCCAGTGAGATTAGCCTTGACGTAGAATAGCCAAGTTCTTCTTTTCCTCTCCCTCCCTCAGAGGCCTTCAGGGCTCCCGTCTTCAGGAACGGTGCTGATAAGAATGGCTTCACACTGGGCTTCAAGAAGAACTTCATAGAGGTGTTTGGAGACCAGAAGAGATACTGGTTCCTACCTGTCTACACCAGGTGAGACATTAGACATTTAGACTTTAGAAGCTCCCGGATTTCAAAAGACCCCCCTTGAGAAAACGGGGAATTTTTTAATCTGTTGTGTAGTAACCAAAAAACAAGTGCACTGTAGATGCAGCATATCAATCATGAGCATACTAAGTTCAGTGGACTACATGTCTTGCTCTTATGGCATTAATCTCGCTGTTCCCCTTACAGTTTGGGAGATGGACACACATTCCCCACTCGCCTGGTCAACATAGACCCAGAGCAGCTGATCATGGATCAGCCCAACTCCAAATGGTAAATTCCGCCTCAACAGGGAGATCCTGTATACTGTGGAACTAGAACACTCAAGAAACAACATTCCACAGAGAACATTCTGTGCATTGCACACAGGGGATGTCTGTCAACTCATAGGTTTTGTCACGTTTCCCAAATTGTTATGCAAATCTCCTCACAATGACCCCTATAGAAAGTCTAATTAAATGTTCATTTATATTGATTTCATGTGCAACCGTATCTTCATCCCACTACTGGCTTCTGAAAACTGTCATTATGGTATATATTTTTATAGTTACGGTATATTTAGTTTTATGGTATGTGTGTGTTGACCTCCTGACTTTTGTGTCGTCCTGCAGTGCTTTAGATGGAGAGAGCATGTCTAATTCACATAACCATCTCCTGGACAAGACTGATGGTAAAAAGCATGTTTGTGTGTGTGTGTGTGTGTGTGTGTGTGTGTTTGTGTATGAGAGGTTCCTGTGAATGAACTTTGACCCTTTCTGCCTTCTCTTTCTTCTTCTTGCAGATGGAGGACCCACAGTTACTGTCACTATGGAGAACGAGTCCTAGTAACGTGAGGTGTGTGTGTTTGTGGATGAATATGTGTGTGTGTGTGTGTGTGTGTGTGTGTGGGGGGGGGGGGGGGGGGGGGGGGGGGTTAAATGCCTGTGTAGTAAACAGGATATCCTGGATTCCAATCCCAGATGTGCCCTGTGTGTGCATGAACGTGTTTCAATTATTTTTTTTCATGGTATCTACATTAGTGTGAGATGAGAGGGTTCCTCATTAAGTGATTTCATTTCTTAAGCAAGATTGGGCGAAGAGTTAAAGAATCCACATTAACTGATCTCTTAAGCGATGTTCATTTCTGGCTTTTTATAGGAAGGATGTGGTGTGATGACAGAACCATCAACTCCGTTTGGAGATCAAAACTTGGCAAACCTGGACAGAAGCTATTATTAACACACACACACACACACACACACACACACACACATGTTTCCATATTCAAACTCTCTCACTGCCTTAAGGTCAACTATATTTCCATGGAAACCTTCATTTGGTTTCCAATGACTGTTAAGAAATGTCTCTTCCTCATCACCATGGAGACGCCCCCCTCCCCTCCTTCTTCTCCTCCCCCTCCCAAAGGGTTTCATTTTCCTCAGATAACAGAGCCTCATCATCCGCTTACATTTTACACACATACACTTCTATGTGCTTGCACACACACACACAAACACACACACACATACATACATTTAAGATTCTACATTAGTCTTTGATGATAACCAAAGACAGACAATTAGAGCGTTATTATTCATTCTTGTTTTATTTCTAATGGTGTTCATTAGTTCATCAGCGCTGGGTCAGGTTTGAGCTCTCAAGCCAAAACAAGTGTGTTGTATTTGCACAAGCATGGGTTTTATCATCACCCACAAACACCTTCACATTCCTCTTCCTGCTCTCTTTCTCTCCCTCCTTCCATCTCTCCCTCTCTCCCTCCCTCCCTCTCTCTCTCTTTCTCCTGTCCAAATCAGACAGACAGCAGAACAGACTGGAGGTCTGATCTTAATGTGGCCCTGACATGGCCCTGACATGGCTCAGTGTTAATTGAAAGAAACTGTATTTGACTCAGCTGTTGATGTTGAATCTTGTGAGTTTGTGCACACATCTGACTGTCCTGGCCTGTGGTTGGGTCTTAGCTGGGCCGGTCTACGCTGGTTTGAGCTGACCCTCAAGACCAGTTGTGACCGTTCAGGTGCTGTTCCGCTTCTGTCCACCAAGCTTTGAACAAGGAGAACCTTGGGAGCCTTCTGACATGGAGGCAGAGATGAAGATGAACCCATGGTGTTTATTCACACTTGAGCTCTCCTCAAAACTCCTCCCCAGACAGCTTTTATGCCGTCTTTTTCCCTCTTCATTTTCTGTCCATTGCAATCCATTGTTTTTGTTTGTTTTGGACTGCAGGTCTGTGTTAGTGGAGGGATCTTTCTCTCTACCCAGTAACACACTCTGACCTCTGTGTGTCAGTAGGGTGGATGGGTGTGTCTTGGTGGGCGTTTCTAGTATAGTCGTTTGTTCTGATGTGAGTAGTTTTGGGCTCGTCATCTCAACACACACCCAGCAGTGCCTGCCAGTGCCTACTATCAGACTCATCTCATCGAACTTGGATATTCCAACGCACAGCGTGTGTGTGACTCTGGGCCCATGTGTCTGCTGTGGAGCTGTGAGCCGTCGTCTAGGCAGGACTTTGTGATCATGGGTGCCCCGCACACCCTTAGAGGGAGGCTGACTTGTGGCTTCACACCGTTTATGCTCAGCCCTGCAGTTCACCTCAAAGGCCTCTTCTGCTGCTCTGGTTCAATAGCATGCTGTGTAGCCTGTCCCCCCCTCGATGGAGCTCAACGGCATCCCAGCATACAACTGAACTTGTCCCATGATGACTTTTCCTGGTTCACATGTCAAGTCTGTTTTACATCTGTTTTCTTTTTTGTTGTTTTGTTGGTCAGCAGATTGTGAGCTGTGCACCCTTGACAGCCCCCTCTCCCTTTCTTCATTCTTCTCCTCCTTCTTGTCCTCCATTCCTCCTCCTCTCCCTCTGCCTTCTTTCTGCAGGTCTCTCTGGCCTGCCCAGTGCCTTTCCTTCAGACGTGCTTGTTTTGTGTTGTCTGTCACATCGCACAGTGGTGGCGTTTATTGTTGTGGTTGTTGTACCCCATTGTGGTTTAGAGCAGTTGGTTGGTTGTTTTGTTTGTTTGTTTGTGTCACAATTGGTTACGTACTAATGTAGAGTGTAGTGCACACAGAGCTGATGAGCTGAGGATGCTTATGACAGGATGGAGTCTTGTACCCCAGGGTGTCCTCAAAGACACAGGTGTGGGTGGTGTACAGTGCACATCTGGACAAGGCTGCAAGGGAATCATCTCAAATCACAAATGTGGATAGAACCGATTAAATGAGTAGAGTGAAAAGTAGTGTGCAGTTCTGAAATCAGTGATGTGGTGACAGGACAGCCCGTAGGTGGCACTTGTGTTTGGTTGTGGGTGGTATGAAGAAAGAAATAGGTTCTAAAACTGTGGGTTCTACCCACTACAAGCTAGCCAGCATGTCCACCGATTTGTACTAACCACATCTGCCCTATGGGGGCTATGCTTAGGTAAACACATACACACACACACTCAGATACACTCAGTTAGCTCCGTGCTTTACATACCATATGGTGTGTGATGTGCTTGTCAAAGAAGTATTCTTTTTTTTAATTATTTCTTTTTAAGTTCTTGTTTTGGGTAAATGTAACTTGTTATTTATATATGCAGACTTTTGTATTAACTTGTTTTGTTTTTGTTTTAATCTGAAAAGGGAGCCGATTGAGGGATGTAGACTGAAGGCAATGTTTACATTTTAGTCTGGAGGGATTGTCTTTTCATTTTGATACAGAGATTACACAATTGTACAGTTTTTTTTTGTGGTTTTGTACAAAGTTAACTGGATTATTTAGTACTAATCTAACTGCATTCCAGTTCAACATATGGCTTTCCTACAAGCTCCAGTATTATATTCTTTAAAGAGTCGGTGGGGTTTCATATAGACTACACACAAGACAACAGCAAGCTTCATAGCTATTTTAAAGTGCAACATCAGTGTTGTTCTGTGGGATTTTATACTCTCATCACTAATGTCTTACAAAGATGTGTATGTACGTAGCTCTGTCATGCTATTATCCAGCTGGAAACTATTTCTGAGGTCTATCATCTAATAATGTGACAGTAAATGTAGGCAGTGTGATTTGGTGATGATAACCACTGATAGGCTGTAGAAAACACTCGAGTCTACACAGCACTTAGCAATGTCTGCAAGTTTGACCGGTGAAGTGACTGCCAAACTTGGGAGAAACTGTCAAGTAGCCGCAGCAGCCAATGCCAAAGTGGTAGCCAAAGAGAGGGAGAATCCCTCTCTCCCTCTAACACACTAGCCTGTAGCATATGTCAGCCATTGTCTGTCTCCATGCAGCTTATCAACAGGAATGAAGTGATGCAGTGATTCAGCTTCCACCAGCAGACCACACCCTCCCAGAATGTCCCGTAGTCACACGGAACCCTGGACTGGACAAAGAGGTACTCATACAAGGCAAGATCTGATGAAGGTATGCCAGGTGATGGCCTGGAAACTTTCAGTTGCTGTGAATGGCATAACCTTGGGATCTTGCTTAGCATGACATCCCTCTGCACCGAGTCAGAGTTGAGTAGATCAATCTGTAGTCAACTGGGATCCACTTATGAGTGGGTTCTGGTCAGACAGCTGGGATCTCCAGAGTGATTCAAGCTCAGTCGGACCCATTCAACACTGAGGAGAAAAAAAAGGTTCCGCTTAATAAAATGTAATGTCCTGATGTAACTCTCGGATCGTCCGTGAAGGGTAAAGTGTGTTACTGTTTGTGGGAGCTGTAGTCGCTCCTAGATCTGCTACTTGAGAACTGGTGGGGGCAGCACCTATTGTACTGATCTAGAAACCATTAGTGTATGTATAGAGGGCCATTCAAATAGCTAAATGGTCGATATGAAAGTCAAAGGAATTATGCCAAAAATCATCATAAAGGATCTCTACTCATTGATAACGTACTATTTTATGTAACTGGAATACCAAACGATTGTTTATAAAGGAGCATTATACTGCATATTTTATTTCTATTGCAACAAATAATTATTTAATATGACTAGATTTTTTTGCATGTGAAGTTTTTGACACTTTTATTTTTTACTTCCCTGCAGGCCAGTTTTGGTTGGAGTATAGCCTACTTCAACAAATGTTTTGATGTCTAAACAGTTTGCACAGGTTTTTTCATGTCTAATGTATTAAATGTTTGTATTTTGTAGATCACAGACACATACATGGGATGTGAAATGCACTAATAAATGACGAGCTGTTGTTTTCACCCTGCCTGATGTGTTCGTTGATGATCTACGATATCCTTTAACATATCGAATCGTCCTGAACGTACAGAATGCATTTAATATTACAGTGGGCTCTAAACATCTTTTGTCAACACTAGGGCTAGAGTTGAATGAATTTGTGCATGCTTTACCATTACAATAATGATTTTCTTCGTATTTTCGTATGTTTTGCTGTACTAACACCACAGTATAATTAGCAGACTACAGCGGCCAGCTCATAGAGCAATCCTAGCACTCTGGTGCATTGGGGACACCACTCAGTAGGACATGCCACAGAGGAGAGGTCAGACTGAGGTGGTCTTCTCTATAGTCCTGTGACACTGCAAAGGGCGAATCCTCACCTCAGCTTGCTATATTTAATCCCTGCTGAGTACAAATTGGCTGGTTGAGTGAATTCTTTACTCCTTCCCAAAAACTGGTGTACTAATTCTGGCACCCAGGTGTGGGTGCTACACATTGGAGCCTATTTTGTACGTTTATAGCCCCCATACCATTCCATTACATCCCACCCAACCACACCACTTTATCTGCTTATGAATTTGCCGTTTTAATAAAACCCACACTACTGTATAGTCATTTTAGCCAAAATCTGGACAACCGATACACAAAGACTCAATTTGTAAAGTTTGAATTTGTACAATATGTATATGTACAATTAAGGTTTATTGTTTTATAAGAAAGTTCTTTTCATCAATCATGTTAATTTTCAACAAATTTCAGATTCCTCTTTAGACAGATCAGTATGTAAACAAACCAGATCTAATGGCAATAGATCAAGCACAGCACTACATAAATATCTATATGGTGCACATCTATTATTGATAGATTCTATGACAACATTAAAACAAATCATACTGGTATTTCGAAGATATTTCATACTAGGCTTGTAAATGATGGGCTCAACTGTCAATTGTAGACTTCAATATGTACAAGTTCCTCCAAAGATGCCAAATTCAAAACCAGACAACACCAAATCACGTAGATCATTGAAGACCATTGACCTTTGGCATAAGAAAACAAAATATAATATATTTGAAAGTGACATTTACAAGGACAGGAAACCATTTAGTATTTCAAGACCAGAATGCACCAACTCAGTGACGTTAACAGACGGATAGGAAAAGTACAAGTGAAGGTGAACAGTCCTGTATAAAGTCTCAAAACTGTCTTGCAAATTATCAGAACCCTTAGTCTCCTTTAAAAATGCTAATAGGACAGACCTGAAGACATGAAAATGGACCCATTATAGAAACCACCCCATCAGAAAAGAGAAAAAGAAAAACAAACAAAAAATAACATGGTGCCAAAAATCCACCAAATAGAAGTCAAATCACTTGGAAGTCAAATAAAATGTACACACATCAAGAAGAGAAAAACAACAACAAACAGCTGCCAAGGCCAACGTCTCAGTGAAAACTGAACAAAACAGGCAACAACAAACACGCCCAAAAACAAACAAATGGGCATGCCCAAACAAACAAACAAAAGCGTTCTGTCAGTTAAGCTGGGATAGAGAACAACATCTAACCACACAAAGAGTTCACCCATCTACTCCTTGATCCAGGTGCAGAGGGCAGAAGAACAGAACTAAACAGAACCAAAGGCAGAGCCGTGCTGGCCCTGTGGAGAGGGGTGGGGGTGTTGGCTGAGGCCTTCCACCCCCCAGCACTGTCGCCCTGGCCGCAGTCCTGGAGTGGTGGGCAAAGGGGGTTCCCAGGACTGCCTTCCTCAGGCCCCCAGCCTCAAGGGTCTAACGTCACAGTCTGAGGCGCAGACAAGAACTGCTCTCAGAGCTCCCTCTTGTGGAGAACTTCTGGTACTGACGCGCACACACACCTGCACAGGTTAGCTTATCTGAGCAGAGCAGGGCAAACCAACCATCACGCACATAAGCACCCAAACACACACACACACAACATGCTCTCACACACAAAATGAACAGACATTACATGCATTCATACACACCCAGCAGACACACAATCACATGCACAAAAATATAATACAAGTGTGATTAATCTCTCTCTCTCTCTCTCGCTCTCTCTCTCTTTCTCACACACACACACACACACACACACTAACAAAGACAGACTCACACACACAAAGCTGGTCTTTCCTATAAGGTCTCATAAAGAGCTATAGAACTCCTCTTGCAGGTGGCTGGATGCCTAGACCCCACTACAAAGCCTCATTGATCCAACAGCAAATACCTCACCTCAAGCAAGCATCACTTTCTCTCTCTCACTCTCTCCCTTCATTTAACCGTCCATCCATCCATCTCTGACAACAAAGCTGGAGAAGAGAACTCCTAACTCGCCTTTCTTTTCCTCCTTTTAATTTGTTCATCTTCCTTTAAAGCTTAATTTCTTTCTCCTCTGAAGTTCGGTCTCCCAAAACGACATTTAAAAAAAAGGACCATCAAGCCGTCTCCCTCTTCTTCTCTTTCCAGCTCTTTCTCTCTCCCCCTCCATCTCTCCCTTTCATGATGCTCTGTGAGGTTTTTTCATCTGTCGCTCTTTTTCTCTTCCTCTCCTTCTCCACATGGTGTTGTGGAAGTTGAGTCGAGTGTTGTGTCCCGGTGCAAACGCAGAAACGGGGTTGTTGACTCAGCCCACTTTCGCCCAGCGGAGGAACGCCGGGATGTCGCGTACCGGAACGTTCCGCGTCAGCGCCTTTACACGCAGGTTCCTGTCGTCTGTCAGGAGAACGACCTCCCGGCGCAGACGCACCTTCCCGTCTGACAGAGGGAGAAACAGATGAGAGGAGAAGAGGAAAAGAAAGCAGAGGAGAGAGAGATTTAAAATGAAAATGACATTAAATTAAATGAAAAGTACAAACAATTCTTGTCAAACAGAAGCTAATGTGGTGACGAGAATTAAAGTAAAATCAGGTTGTATAAAACTCCAAAAAGACTTTTTTTTTAAATGAGGGACACTGTTTTTTATGACCGTCCATCATTAGACTTTAGGTAGAATTATTGCCAAAGCTTCAGATATTTTTTAGCTGACCTGTACCACATATACACACACACACACACACACACACACACCTTGCTGAGAGGGCACAAGATCCTTGGGCTTGTCCTTGCAGTAGTGAAGACAGCAGCTGAGAATCACGTCATCATTGTTCCCCTTTAACACAGAAAAACACAAAAGCAGTTTTCAAACAGACACAGGACTGTCCTAGATACTTCCAATATTTAAAATCAGGCAATATTAGCTTTGTGTGGAGAAGCATCACCTTAGTTTAACTGACACACAGACACACACAAACGCACCTTCTGTCCGGAGATGTCCTCGCTCCGGAAGGCGATGGACTCGAGCTGGTTCCCGCGGCTGGTGAGAGCGCGCAGGCAGGGCTCACGGGCCTCGAAGCTCCTCTCCAGGAAGGCCACAGCCTCCTTGGCCCGCTCCTGCACATGCCTCGCGTGGGCCCCGCCACCGCCATCACGGCCCTCCTGCTGGCCCTTGGCCAAACCATCCAGCTCTGTGATCACTGGGGAGAGAGAGACAGAGAGAGGGTGAAAGAGAAAGAGAGAGAGAGAGAGATGAAAGAAAGAGATGACTTTCAAAGCTCTAAAGGCAAATATAGAAATGATCGATATAGTTGTTGTGCAGGCTAAAAAAGGCGGGACGTAAAATAGACCGATGTTATTTCTGAGGGATGGAGTGAGCGGGAAGGGAGAAAAATAAGTCAATATAGAAAAGAGTGTGTGTGTGTGTGTGAGCATACGTGTGTGTGTGTGCATGTGTCTGTAAGAGATGGACACGAGCGAGGACGAGCCGAGGAAGGGACCAACGACAGGCAAACTCATGCTGAATACTGTAACACACACACGTGACTTTTAGGATTTGATGCCAGATTCCCCGATTTAATCTGAAGCTATGCCTGCCCAGAAGGAAGTCTCTCTCCTTTCCCAGAATGCCCTGTTGCGGGTGGGCTGAACCGTGGCTCACCAATGAGAGGCACCACCACCACATAAAGGTTGCAGCCAACCAGACTCCTCAGGCCCTCCAGGTGGTCAATAAAACCATTGGTGTCAGGGACCAGGTAGACCGGGTGGATACGCAGCTCCAGGCGACGGCATGTCTGGAGCACCTCCTGAAAGACACACACACACGGTTTAATGAGCGCATTTCTAGAGCACCAAAGAACATGTAAACCTATGCCATATCATAAGCTGAATGTGTACTGTGGGTGTGTGAATGTCATCTGGACAGTTGTAGCTGAAACTAATTATTTACAGTAGCTGAGCTCATATATATTTATATGTATGTGTGTGTGTGCGTGTGTGTGTGTGCGCGTGCCATTCATTGGCTTCTTCTTTGTTTCTGACAATGCCTTTCCCTTTTGCAACAGCTGCTCATCTGTCTACCTTCACATTTTTTGTCTGTGTGTGTGAATATATTTGCTTGTGTGTGTGTGTGTGTGTGTGTGTGTGTGTGTGTGTATGTGTGTCTCTCACCTGAATCTTGTCCCTGCGTTTCTGTTGCTGGGCCAGCTTCTGAGCAAGGGCATGACGTCTAGCCCTCAGCTCCTTGATGTCATCCTCACTGCCATCTGCAAGCTCCGCCTCCAGTCCCACCCCCAAGTCTACCTCAGAGCCAGACTGAGAAGACTCGGCCTCCACTATGACATCATCGCTCTGTAACAGGAAAGCCCATATAAGGCCGTTCAGAAATAAACAGGAACTTGCAGAGGCAAGAAGGAATCCCTCAGATGAGAAAAATATTTCCAGAGTAAAGAAAAAAAAGGAAAATCAAAAATGCTACAAAGTAATGCTGGGAGATGGGAAAAAAATCTCAACATAGCCTCATTTTCACCAATATCGTCTCATATGGACTTCCACCCCAAAAAGCTTCATTTTACAAACACCTGTTCATAGAGAGCTGAAGACCCAAAGAGATGAGTCAGCTCAGACAGCATTAGCCAAGCAGCTACTACAATTCATGGTGCTCACAACCAGGTGCTTGTTTGATCTTATTTGGACAATTCCAAACACATTTGAATTTATTTTTTTCTTTCGGCTACACTACCTCAAGGGCTACTCATGAACCGCATCCTCATTCTCTCTTTCCACCATATCACACTATCTTCCCCCTCAATTTTTTAATTATTTTCATCTCCCCACTTATTTTCGCACCTCTTCTTTTTACTATTGACATCTATCCATTCATCTATCCACCCCTCCTATTTCCTTTGTTTTTTTACCCTCTCACACGTTTCTCTCCATCCTCACCTGGCTCTCAGTCTGCTGTGGGTGCTCATTGGTTGGCGTGGGGTCCTTCACCATGGAAACGTACTTCCCCCCTTTGAATGCCAGTAATGGCTCCTCTTGTCCACACAAGGCCTCCAGGAAGTACTTGAGTTGGGTGATACGCTTGCAGTCTGCAGCGATTGCCTAGACACGCACACACACACACTTACAAATGGGCATACTGGCAGGACTGCAATGGTTCAGAAGCTGTATCCAGTCACCATTCATTCATGGAGAAATGACAATGCTCTAAGCTAAGCTACTGAAAGATAATAGCTGTGCACTGCACAGGAAGTCTGCAGGAAGTGTGTGTTATGCTGAGGGTTACCTATTTCCTCAGACCTTTTCACAGCAGCCATTTCTCCAGGAAGTGGCGGGGTGAGCCCAGGTGTTCTAGAACCCTTGGGCCATTACAGGATGTCTTTAATAACACCTGTGCTTACACCGCCACTTCTTGGAAAAATGGCTGCTGTGATCCAGGTCCACAGGCTGTGTTCTATGATGTTCCTCTCCCCTAGTGTTTGAATTGGAATTTTCTGCTGTCAATAGGGCCTGTAGGGAGTCTCCTGGGGTATCAACACCATGGGGTGTGTTTGTCCGTTTACTTTCCAATATATTCTGCTTCTGCATCTAGTTTTCTGTATTGTTATATTAGCACTGAGGAAGCATTTCCTTTTGATTGTCAGATATAAATGTGTTTAGTTTCTTAAAGTATATTGATTACTTGCATGCGTGCCATTTTTACCGTAAGTTTATTTAACTATTAATGTCTGTTTTATGTTTGAGTGTGTGTGTGTGTGTGTGTGTGTGTGTGTGTGTGTGTGTGTCCCACCTTGTCGGTGGCACGGTCGATGTAGCAGGGCTCCTGAGGGGCGGCGAGGAGCGGCACGAAGCCGGCCAGCAGCAGGTCCTCCTCCAGCAGGAGCAGGGTCAGCTCCTCGTCCTCCTCCTCCCCCGCGCCTCCCTCTCCCTCCACCTTGTACAGTGCTGCTTCGTCATGGTAGACCCGCGCCAGCTCGTTGCACAGCTCCGCCAGGAACACCCACACGCTGGCACCGCTGCTGCAGGAGGGGGGGGGGGGGGGGGGGGGGGATAGGGAGGAGAGTATGAGTGACAGACAGAGAGTGAGAGAAGGAGAGTAAGTGAGTAAGAGTGAGAAGAGGGGAAAAAAGAAAAAGATGGTAGAGGACCGAGAGATATTGCATAGCTCCATTTCACTTCAACGATGCTTGCAGCAGGGCAAGAAAAAAACAACAAAAAAAAAAACAACATGACACCATCTTGCCTCCCTGCCCCGGAAACTGGAGAGGTAGGGATAAAAGAGAGAGGAACAGACAATCAGGAGCCATCATCTCCTGGCATTAACCTCACACACACACACACACACACACACACACACACTAACCGGATGACACAAGTGTTATAACGTGCCTGTCTTACTTTGTGTAAGATCAGTTTGGAAATCTAGATTAGCATTTTTTTTTAGAGAGAGCTCTCAATTAAATTCTCAATGAAATTAATTATTATTAGGCCTAGTGATGCAATTTTTTTTGCCAAGTGATGCAATTTTCAGAACCACAGAACAGCCTATCCAATATGCGAGATCACTCCACAAGCGAACTTTAAAGCAGCTATGGTCTTTGGAAGGTGCTGGACACAAACATGCAAACTACATCAGGCGCCAAAGGTGATAACAAAAATCACATGTATTTGCTTCTCTTGCATATTTCCTTTTCTCATTTAATGAAAAAATCTATCATTTATGCATTTATCAATTTATCTTGCATTAGTATTTCAATGTATGTAACAAATTCCTTGAGTCTGGACAAAACAGTTACACAGAGTAGCCAGCAGCAGGAGCTATGCACACATATATGCTGTATAGGCTTTAGATATATGCTATATGTTTGCTCCATCTTTTTGATCCATGCTACACCCAAACAGGCTAATTTCCTTGGAGACTCCTCCACTTTTGACATGGACAAGGTCTTAGTGTAGTGTGGTGTAGACATAGACTTTAACTGTGTAGTTTAACATGGAGATGATAGAAGGGGGTAATTAGGGACGTTTAAAAATAATAACAACATTATTAAAAGCGGTTTCCGTTCATACAAGCAGCCTAGAATAATTCTCAGCAGATATCTGAATTTCAGTTAAACAAAAAGAGGACAGAAAATATAAAAGAAAGAAGAAGAGGTATACAACATTAAGAAAAGAGGACAGAGAAACTAAATATGGGGGAAGAGAGTATGTAAAACGAGATGATGAAGGAAAAGGATTTGTCCCATGCTGTCTTTGGCAGAAGCCATCACAGCTTTGTGTGTATGTGTGTCACTCACTCCTCCTTTAGTTACAATTCTCTCCGTGTGTGTGTGTGTGTGTGTGTTCCCATATGTTTGAGCTGAGATGAAATGCGCATCCTGTGATGGCAAATTGCAGCTACTGTGTGTGTGTGTGTGTGTGTGCATGTGTGTGTGTGTGTGTGTTCCCATATGTTTGAGCTGGGATGAAGTGCGCATCCTGTGATGGCAAATTGCAGCTCCCCCACATAAAGGCATGGGGAAGTCAGTCAAACCAGGACAGCTGCAGTGATACTGCCTCTGCACTCAGCCGATATGTAATGCAGCTGTTTTCAAACAGCGGGCCCGTGCACACATGACGGTTACAGACAACCACACCTTACACTCCTCATTCACACCCCTCACTTTCTGTCCAATCACTTGCCCATGTTGTCACACACATAGGCATGGGTGGGGTGTGACTGTGCAGCCTGCGTTTTCCAAACAGTGTCATTCACTAGCTGCTGTGAGGAACTGGAGGTGGGAAAATCGGATTTCAATTTGAACAAAAGTACAGCATTAATACGGCTCAGTGCCCGTCTCATATCCGCTCATCTCAGAAAAAATCCCATGATCCCCTTGCTCAAATACAGCGTTCTGCCTATTAAAACCGACAGGAGAATTGACAGCCTCTATATGATTTGCGTTGGCCGAGTAATCTGGATTTTAAACCACATAACACTGTCTCTAGCAAAAAAAAAATTCTCCTTCAGAAAAGGATTATAAACGAAGGCTTGCGTACACCAGAACATCAGATAATGTTGAATTGGGCCCATTTTGCTACCGTTTGTTGCATGCTGGGGGCAGGTGGTGTGCGGAAATATCTTCCCTTTCCAAATTGGGGATTGACAGACGAGTTGGGGAACCACTAAACTAATCCCATTCACTAGAGGGGTACTAGCGTCCTCTAGAGGCAGACTCATCACCAAGCTATCTTTGGATGATTGTGTACATTTACACGTGGAGGCTGTGGGAGTCAAATTCTTTTTTCATTTATTCAGTGCTGTATACAATAGTCTTGTCTCATGGCAACAGGAGTTTGGGGGGAAAAAAAAAAAAAAACCCCTCGCAAAGGGGCGGGCCCGTGCGTGTGCGTGTGTGTGTGTGTGTGTGTACCTTTGTCACCCTCACGTTGTTAATGTTTAGTATGCTTGCACGCATATGAAATGATGTAAATATTTGTGTGTGTGTGTGTGTGTGTGTGTGATCACGTGTAACTAAATTGAAACATAAAAGGACATGCGTGAGTGTGTGTGTGTGAGAACTCACTCCATGCAGTTGGGCGGGGGGTTCCAGTGCTCGGGATGTCCCAGCATCCAGTCGGACCAGACCTTGGCGCTGGGCAGCAGCTCCCGCAGGTCGGGCGAGAAGGCCGACACCCGGACCATCTTCTCCACGGCACAGTCCGCAGAGTGGGAGCCCGCCTCACAGCCGTCCACACACACCGAGTCTAGACAGGAGACACATGGCTGGGGTAAGCACAGGCACACACACACACACACACACACACACACACACACACACTTCCAACAAGTTGTTGGAAAAGTGATGTTTTTCCTTTCGGTTTTTTCCCCCATTGTCTTTTGGTAAGTCATGTTTTCTGATAAAGGCACTATAAAACCACAGTGCAGTGTGAGAACATGGCGCTTGAGAACCTGCCTCACTATAACGTGATGGTAAACAGTGTGTCTGTGTGTGCGTGTGAATGGGAGTTTATTTGTGTGACTGTATGGATATCTGTGAATGAATATGTGTGAGCATGTGTGTATGCATCATTGTGTGTATGTGTGTAAATGTATTGCTGACATATTATTGATAACACATAGCTGATGTATTGATAACACATAACTGATGTGTATGTGTGTGTATATGCCTCTGTAGGTGTAGGTGTGTGTGTGTGCGTGTGTGTGTGTGTCGTGTTGCTCACCTGTGGGTGCCTCCCTCACCAGCTGAGAGCAGCGCTGCACCAGGAGTCCAAACATGGCCAATCCCAGAGCTGTAGCCTGCTCCTGAAGCACGGAGCGAACATCCCCGTCGCCATCTACACACACACACAGAAATACTAATAAAACCTAAATAAACACCTAAAGAAAGACCGGGCACAGAGATGCAGCCTGCACTTGGTGCATCCATGTCTTAAACATTAACACGCTCAAACACGGCAATCGCACACAGACAGCCAGTCAAAGATCTGAAGCCCATCTTTGCAAGAAGGAATAAAAAGGAAATCAGATCAATTCACTCACACACACACACGTCACCTATAAAACTGTGTACATCACCAAATCGAGCCAGCACACATAACATGTCACCTGATTCCAACTGCAACCTTGACTTAATTCATGTTTAATTTTAGCCACTGTGTGTATATGTGTGTGTGTGTGTGTTACCTCGGCTCTGTGCGTTGTGGATAGTGAACATGTTGATGGTGATGATCTGGAGGAGACGTGTGGTTCCCAGTGGGGAGGGGCTATGCTGAAGGAGGACCCGGAACTCCTGAAGAACACGACTCGCTACAGCAGGAAATGTCTCCATGCTGACACACACACACACACACACACACACACACACACACACACACACAATACATGTATTAAAGCAAAAGCAAAAGGCTCATGCTTAACATCATGTAAAAATGCATAAACAGTAGACTGTGGTTGAAAGCATGGGGGTGCAAAGCTTGTGCTTTTGTCCTGCATATTGTAAGACCTTCATATAAGACTAATTTTAGCATCCTAAACAGTATGAAACGGATTAATTAAATGAAAAATGTTGCATAGTGTGCCTTTAAATAGACTGAAAAGGTAAAAGTGCTGTGCTGAATCAAATTAGAACCATTGCATATGTGCATGCACACCACATAAAAGTTGATGAAAGATGTTATGGCTTTCCACACCGCCAGCAAGGCATAAGCAGTATCTCACAGCATAATTGTGTACTTGTTTGCAATGTGTTCAGCACTATTCCATTTTTTTATGTTGTGATGATAGTATAATATGTGATGTCTTACCCAACTTTAGTGAAGAGCTTCCCGTGCGTGTGCAGAAAACTGAGAATAAACCTCTTCACGAGCTGAAATAAATACATAAATATCCAATATCAACACAAGACATCTAATAGCACTCTCTCATAGAAAACACACCCACTGGGCATCTGATACTAGCATCAAATGCAAACACAATCTCATATTTGCACGTGTTAACCTAAAGTCCTTTTTTCCCCAAATGTGCATTTTATTTTAAAATAAAATTAGGTGACCATAATCATTTGTTATTTGTGTTTGGAGTAGAAGAGATCAAAGGGGTCAGACTGTATTATAATAGATAATAGCATGCTATGGCAACAAACTATAAACAGGCTTTAAATTTAATTAAAGGAGACATCGGGCTCCAGGTCACCAATCGCTGTCGGCAGAAATAAGAACCCGGAACACACCAAATTAAGGAGTAGCTCCAATAACAACAATAAAGGCCAAGAGGAGGTACATGTGACAATGGGGATACTTCCCCTTGATTGGATCAGCGGTTTTCATGAACTCACTGCCCCTCAAGAACAGAACATCCTATATCCTATGCCTTTAACACTGCTTCCGGCAGGCTATGCATGTGTATTGTGCACACCCAGGCCCCCACATGCACACGTATACACAGTCACATACACACACACACACACACACACACACACACACGCACACAACACACAACACACACAGTGCCATGGCCACATGCCGCTTGGCAGGGGAAGGAGGAGAACTTGTGTTTGCACTGACGTGGGCGCATATCCACGGTAACAGGATGACAGCTGCTAGGCTGGTGATTCAGCCGAGCACCACTTCCCAATACCTAATTAAGAAAGGTGTCTACATCTGTGTGTGTGTGTGTGTGTGTGTACACACACACATCCCACAGCCTTACCTATCAAATGGAACAAACCTGTGTGCATACATCCACCTGCCTTGCCCGTCACAGGGAATTAAAGTCCTTATCTGTGCTTGTAACTGGAACCGCTCATATGGATCAACAAATGCACAACAAAGACTTAGATACTGAGGAGTCTGAATAGATCGTTTGATAGAAATTTTGGAAAAAGAACAAAGCAAAAAAGTACACTTTCTCCGTCATCTTCGGTCTTTTGGGGCGAGCAGACAGATTTTTCTTCCGTTTTTTTTTTTAACCTCTGTGATAATGACTGTCGGACAGTACTGCTATATTGTCTGCTATGGGAGTCTATCCACATGACTATGACAGACAGGGTCTACTAACTTTCAATTGCGAGCTTGTGCAAGTGTTCTTTTTACAGGGACTGTTTGGCTACCAATCTAACCGGAAGTTTATGACTTTCAGTGTAGAGAGCCCATTGACTTAATAAAGTTCCAACGGAGTACTGCTAATAGCATATAATCTAGGCACCCATTTAGAAACACAGACAGTACAGGACATATGTCTAAGTTCTCTGCTATGGGTAGTAGTACAACGTAAAAAAAAAAAAAAAACATGATAAAGAAAGCAGGAAGCAAGGAACACGAGGATGAGACAGCGCTGAAGGACCGTGAAGTGGCACCACAAGCAGCACACACGCACGCCTACATACTCACAAAACCTTGGTCATCATTGCATTTAGCAGGCTGTGTCCATGTGTACACATGTGTGTATGTGTATGTGTGTGTGTGTGTGTGTGTGTGTGTGTGTGTGTGTGTGTGTGTGTGTATGGACAGAGTGAGCCAAAGTGTGTGTGAGTCTTTAATGTGCTGAATGGCTGTCTACGTGCAGGGACAGGACACGTATTTAAAAAATGAAGACATGAAAGAACAATATGAATTTATAATATAAAAGCATTCAGTGTTCATTTATCAATTTTTTTCTAAATATTTTTCTTTTGCAATTTCTTCTGAAAAAAAAAATTATAAAATAAAATAAACGTGTGCCTGTCTCAGTGTGCATGCATGTGTGTACAAGCATTTACTTACGTCTCTGGAGCTGAGTGATCCCAGCTCTCCGTCCAAGTCGGAGTCCTTCCCGGACTCGCTCTCCGCCCAAGATCCTCCGGGCTGCCGGTTTGGTCTGATCCAGATCTCCTCACGGGTGTGGTCCACACTGCCCCGGCCTCCGCCCCCACCTCCACCTCCCCCTGCGCCTCCCCCTCTCCCCCGCGGCCCACGGGACGCCCCCTCCGACTCCTGCTGCTTACGCCGCTCCACGTCATCAGCCTGGAGAGGAGGAGAGACAGAGGAAGAGAGAAGGAGGGAGAGATGGGATGGGAGGAATGGAAGAGCTTAAATCAAATATTGGAAAAAGAACTGCCACTTGGTTGTCTCGTTTCTAAATGTTACTACTGCCTCTGACAGGGAAGCACTTTAGGGCCATTTCTTTTTTGGGTTCATTTCTTATTGTTTTTGTGTGTGTTTTGTGTGTGTATTCATTTGTAAAGGTGTTGAAAATGTAAAGAAGCTGATGAAGAAAAGAAACTGAATGCATCTGACCAGCTGAGTTCAACTGGCTATCAACTACATGCATGATGAGTATCTTTCAGCTTCTCCAAATATGACTGAGGGTGCAACCTATTCAGAAGGGGACTTAATTTCTGCACACAAGGGATCAACGAATGGCAATCATCTGTACCCAAGGCCCTACATGTAGCTTCCTCATTAGCACTGCCTGGACCAAACTCCGGGTTACCATCATTGTGGGGTGATGTATATAAAATTTACATTAAATGACTTGTGAATTAAATGGTGTTATAGAATTGACAGTCCACTTAAGGCTCTTTTAAACTTCAGTCTTTATTTATTACAAAATTTTATTCACAGTTTATTCATCGATACCATATATTACTTTCATCTTACTTTATTTTATTAATTGGTTTAGTTTTATTGTGTGTGTATTATTTTCAACATCTTATTTTGTCTGTTTTTATTATTTTCATATTTTAGTCTGTTCATAGCTTATTGCCCCCATCTTTGTAAAGCACATTAAACTGCTTCCTCTGTGTGTGTGAAATGTCCTATTTAAATAAACCTGAGCCCTTGCCTAACATTACACTTTCAATTAAGATGCTCATGTTTCAATTAAGATGTCATGTGAATACACATAAACACAAGTTTTGAAGATATGCACTGATGTTGGTGAAGTCACTGACCTTGCGCTTGGCTTCCTCAAACAGCCCCATAAGGCTCTCTTTAGCTGTTAGTATAGGGTTACTAGCAGCCAGGCTTCGCATGTAGTAATACACAGCATCCAGCTTCCTTTTCTGAGATACAGGAAAAAAAAGAAGACAAATACAAAGAGAGAGAGAGAGAGAGAGAGAGAGAGAACAAGGGGAGATTGGCAATAAAGGACATGAGAATGATGACTAGATCCAAGTTGAAATGGACAAACAGCCCTTTTCTACAGACCCAGCTAAAGTGAGATGACTAAACTAGCAATTAGTGTCTTCAAAAATAGTCTAAGTGCCGGATGTTATCCACAATATATGTTTAAGGACCACTTAGGAGGAAATTGAGTTTCCTTCAAAAAGCCAAATGCATCATTTAAGTCCATGGTGCAAATTAGACAATCGTTACAGTACATTTACACATACAGAACCACAAACTTATTTTGGCAGCGGCGAGGCTGAAACAATGCTATGGAGGCTGTCCATTCTAGCACGGCTGGCGGCACACAAGTCATCGGATTGTGGATGTAAGCGTGGCAGGCGTGAGAGTGTTTGTAAGTACTTGGTTGTGTGTGTGTGTGTGTGTGTGTGTGTGCATTTATTTGCAGATACTAATTGTGCTTACCGTGTACACAGCCAGGAGGGCCAGCTGGTTGTATGGACGGCCATTTTTGGGAGCTATCTGTTGGGCCTTTAGGTACCAGCTATAGAGAAAAATTGCAAAATAAGTACCATCAACAGTTTAGAATAATTCTTTTCATAGTTTAAATAGCTTAACTTAAGAGATGATTAATACACCGGTATGTGACGATTATTCAATAGACCAACAAAAGAGAGGTATCCTAATTCAATCGCTCATCAGTGGGCCTTGTGTAGCAACGCATGGTGAAGGAGATTGCACTGGGTGCTAGTGGATTTCTGGTGTCATTAAATGAAAAAAATGTCATTTACAAACAATGCATTTACTGACCTGCGAGCCTTGCCATAGTTGGCAGAATCGGTGGCTTGCTCACGGTACCTGGCAATGTCACCCTGACAGATCATACACCTCTGAGCACTGATCAGGGCATACTTCACCTGAACACAGAAACACCCGAGAGAGCGAGAGAGAGAGAGAGAGAGAGAGAGAGAGAGAGAGAGAGAGAGAGAGAGAGATTAATTAATTCAGGATAAAAGGTTGCCAGAAATGTGTAGCGTCCAGCAGTGCTGTGCGTACCGTCTTCTTCAGAGGGCGAGATCGTATGGCCATGCCATCCATGTAGTCCTCCAGCTTAAACTGGAACGCTGTCTGAAGCTTCTGCAGCAGTGTGTCAAAGAATGTTGCCCCCTGCAGACCACACACAGTACAGCTTAACCACACAGAAACAGGTGCACAATACCATATCATTGGCCATCATATAATTTAAGATTTATTTAGTTTTTGATTTGTTTTTATTTGTTTGTTTTATTGTAACAGAGACTTTGAAAAACAGAAGATAAAGATGGTAGGTGAAGAATCAAATTAGCATGACATAGCCTCCTGCATCATGTTATTAATAAGGTAAATATTAATATGGGAGTGTGTGTGAGTGTGTGTGTGCGCGCGCATGAATGTAACCACACCTCATCCAGCACAGTGAAGAGCATGTTGCGCACATAAGCAGGCGTGTCAGCGGGAGACTCCTTCAACATCTGACGGAACCGCTCGATCACCTGGTAGAACACATTCTTCCACAGTGCCTGGTCGATGTTCTGCGAGTCGGAGAACTCAATGTCGGTCAGAATCACTCGCTCGTACATGGTCAACAGCTCCGCTCTGAAATGACATTCAGAACAACCCATTAGTGAATGGCAGGATGGGAAATTAAGTAGAGTGAAAGAGAAACTTTGATTCAACAAAATGAGGTGGACTGACAGAATGGACCGCGAGTCTGGCACCAGACGCTCTTTTTTGCGGTTTCATTATATAGTCCCATGATAACAGCATTTGTTCAAAACTGAAAGCCTAATAAGCAGTTTTATATGCTTTAACTGCACCTACAACACACACAGACAGGTCAAATAAACTGCCAATTAGAGATGAATACGTCTTGATTTCACCATTCCTTCTTTAGCCAACTCTGTTTTGTCCTCAATTTGTGGTGTGATCATTTTGTCAACCTAGTGCCTCTGTACTGTGGGATGAGAGTCACCTGTCAAATAGAATCTGTTAAGGTGTTATTAAGCAATCCCACTTTTTGTTATCGAACATATGTGTAGCCAGGGGAGGAGTTCTACTGAGTAGAAATAAGCACCTTATCAGGATCCCTCTGCCCCCTTTTTTACCATTCCGGTAGCTCTTCTAACTCAAAGACAGTCTATCTGTTGCTCTCGTTAACTTCCTGATGCACTTACTTTGCTGCATCTATTCTGGCTCATTGCCATTCACCTATGATACAGACAAAGTGCATTCACAAATCCTTGCTTTCTATTATTAGTGTGCTTTCCCCAATACTCAATACTGCAATACTTCTAAACCTTAAAGCAAAGCAGACATTCTCCAAAGGGCCCAACAGAGCAACAGAAAGGTCAGGAGGCTTGACAACTGACCACCCGGCCTCATAAACAATGACACCACAGATTCAGTTTTAAATAAATGATCAGGTTAGATTCCGATACTGATGATATTTCACGACCCAGGCCTTGTCCCAAGGTTTCCCAGCAAGCTATAGAACACCAACAGTGACAACAGAAGCTTACTCAGACATCACCGAACACATTACCAAGTTCTGTTCAACCATCTGCAAAACCACCATTCACAGCCAGAAATATTCACCAGCTAAAATGGACAAAAGGTTGCAAAACAAACTCAAGCTGCTTTCCACCACGCTTCATGGGGCACATTTGCTCACATGCATTCCATACAGCATCTAGCAACTAACAGTCTCCACATTTCACATGACATTGGCCATATTATGGATTGTTTAGAACAAGGAATAAACAAACATGAAAATAAAACTCAAAGATTATTCCCAGAATAATACAATATAAAATGATAAATCTCATGATGTACACAGTAAAACCCATTAATTATAAATGTCATCTTCATTGTAGTTGCTGTTGCTATTATTATTATAATTGTTTTTGACAAGTACAAGCTGATGCCTGATCACTGACCTGAGCTGAGCCATGCGGTCCAGTCCATCGGGGCTGATATGGTCTCTGGACAGCAGGTTGCTGAGCTGGGACTCCTGGTTGAGAGCAGCTCTGAGCAGCCGGCCCAGCTCCCCCCTGGCCTGCTCCTCAGCTTCCTCCGGTGACAGCGGAGGCCCTGAGGGCACGAATCCACCCTGACCGCCTGCTGGGCCGTAGGAGCCGTAGAATGGCGGGGATGGGTACATGTCACCAGAATAGGGTACGGGGTATGGGTAAGGGTAGCGAGGGGGGGTGCCAGTGGCATCCGTTGGCACCGGGTAGCAGTAAGGGTTGTCAGAGTTCTGGAACTTGTAAAAGGCCACGGCGGAGGCCGGGAGGGCTCCCTTGTGTACGGGGGGGCTGCCGGCAACTTCGTCATCTGTGTCGTGAAAATGTAGGGGGCCGTAGGAGCTGCCATGTGGCAGCATGTAGAGGGGGTGCTGGGTGGCACCGTGCTGGGAGAGCTGCTGACTGCGGGCAGCAAGGGCGGGCTTCTGGTCGGGGTTGTTGGGGTCCCAGAGCCTGCGAGTGCCTCCTCCACGACCCCCCCGTCCCCTACTCCACCTTGCCCCCCCAAAAAGCTTGGGTCCCGGCTCAGGGGACCTGGTAAGGTCGGTGTGGGCGGGCAGCACCAGGATGCCTCTTCCCCGGCCACGGGGCCCCTCAGCCGCCCTTCTACTAGGCTGGTCTTCGCTAGACCCCGACATGGTGCGGGATGAACACCCGGTCTGCTGTCTGTCCACCACCACCTTCAGGATGCCTCCTCTGGCCCCAACAGAGCCTCCTCTCTGGCCCCTGCCCAACTTCTCCAGGGGCCTCTCAGGGCTCCAGTCCTCATCACTGGCCCTCCCTCTCCGGGACGGGCCCTTATTCCAGGCAAAGTCCTCCAGGGAGTCTGAAGACGAGACATCTCTGTCTGTCCGTCGCCTTCTGTGGTTGGCGTTAGGCCGACCACCTCCGTCTCTCTTCTCTCTCACTGCTCTGTTTACGGACCCAGGGGGAGCGGATGCTTTGGATACCGCGTCTCCTTGATTCCGCGCCTCATCTGGTGGCATTCTGCGTCTAGAGAACTCTAGTGGCCCGTCATAGCTGGTGCCGCTGCTGGCTGAGCTGGTACTGCAAGTTCGGTTTCGAGCTCGTCGGATGTCCGATTTGGAATAGCGTTTGGATGCAATTGCTGCTTTAGTCCTGTTGGTCTTGTTCCGATCTCCATCCTCCATGCCCCGTTCAGCTTCACCGTCCTTCTTTTTGGACCTGTTGTTGTCCCGAGGTTGTGGCCTTTCAGAATCTCTGTGCTGCTGCTTGTCTCTTCCCTTGGCTTGTCTAGGAGTGTCTAGTTCTGGAACCTTTTCGGTGCTCTTTTCCCTCTCCTTCTCCACAGATTCCTTCTTAACAAACTCTGTTTGCGTTGTCCTGTCTCCTCCTCCTCCTCCTCCACCCCCCCTCGAGCGACGGCCACCTCGATCCTTCTTTTTGTTGCCTCCCTCTGGTGTCGAGGTCACTTCATCTGCACCGCCTCCGCTAGTTCGGCTCTTCCTGCCAGTGTTACCCGATCTCCGCCTCCTGTTCCGTCCTTCATCTCCATCTCCACTTCGCTTTGCCTCTGCCATGGCACAATCGCCTACATTCAGTTTTTCCACTTTGCTCGTCAGGCTGTCCATACAAGCAGAGTCATCGTGGGACGTCCCACCAGACAGAGGTCCATCTTTCCTCCCCTGCTTCCGGGTAGCATCCTTGCTACGCCGGCCCTTTCCTCTTTCATCCCTCCCCTTGCCCTGCGGCTCAGCAGGCCCACAGCCCTCATTGTGGTCTGGGGGCTTTCCGGTGGATTCCGTCTCCTGCCTGACCCCTGCATCCTTGTGGCCCGACTCTGCCTCCCTGCTTCCCTTCTCCATCTCACTGCCTGGACCAGAGGGCTCTACTTCAACAGCACCTTTATCAAAGTCGTTGCTGTTTGGACCAGAGTCTTTGGACCCTTTAACTCTGCGTCCCCCAGCCTGGTATATTTCCCGGTCAGGCTTGCGTAATTTTCGTGCATGTTTGGGGGAAGTGGACAGCCCAGGGTCTAATCCTTGAGGGTCCTTAACAGCCCATTTTTTCCCAACCGATTCTGTTCCTTTGCTCTCGAAGCTGCTGCTAATGTTGCTATAGTTAGCATCTGACAACTGCTGTTGGGTAAATGCCACAGCACCCTCGTGGTGGCTGGTGGACTCTTTGAGAACTCTGGGCCTGGCATTGCTATTATGAGCCACTGGCCCAGAGGCTGGGGTCTCCAACTTAGACATGGGTTCATCTATAGATGTAGTAAAGTCCATGTAAGTTAAGGCTTGTTGGGAGTCATCCATCTCTATGCTCTCCTTACGCCTGTTACCCGAACCAGGTTGATAGCGTTGCATGTCTGGACGTTTGGATTCCCGCTGTCTCTGCCGCTTGTCTTCCCGTACATCTGCCGAAAAATAAAGACAGAATGAATTATCAGGACGTCAAAATAAGCTTAAAATAAGCGAGTTGGTGAACAATGGAAATGGCATAATGGCATCCTCATTTATACTAAGACTGAATACAGGGTGATGTTTCAGAGAGGAAACCTAGCTGCTTGATTCACAGTACACAGAAACTGTTGTTGCTACAGAAGTCAAAAGAGTTTCTTCCCTGACACATTATTTGCTAGGTGAGTAGCATGATAAGCCAAATAACTTCAAGAGTGCAGTGGCGCGGGTGATGCGCGCGTGAACTGATAATAAAGGCGCTAAACAATAACAGCATGCTAAACAACAACGTTAAACCAACATTTATTTTAACACAACCCTACCCGAAGTGTTATGCGATTATGTGATATTTCAAGCAAGACGTTTCACCTTTGAACAAGTTGATAAGAAGATAACACTAAACTCAATAGTTCAAGCTGCAAACTAAACTGAAATGTAAGCTACGAAGTTGTCAAGGTTCCTTCAAGGCTGATAGATCTACCAACCTAAGTAAACTATATAGCATATAGCATTTAAAAGTGATTCATTGCTTCATCATTTTACAAGAGGTTAAGCTTCATCAAATAAACAATCATGCAAACATATATATTTTGTTTCCAAGTTACGTTACCCGCGTGTACAATAACTTTGATTTGTTTAGCTAACTTGACGTTACCACCTAATTTCATGTATTTGTTAGCCGATTTACCTAGCCTTAACTTTTATCTGCGACCAGCTCAGTTAGTTATGTGCACCTTAATAACGCAAAAGGGATGGCTGACATAAAATCAACAACTAAAATCTACACAAATGTTAACATTAACAGCTTTTCACAAATTAACGTTGATGATGACAATAGTAAAGAGGTAGTAACTTAGGCTAAGCATCGTCTGCTAACTTTGCTAGTTGTAACATTACCACTGTAGCGCACAGGGGTAAAAGGAAGTTTACTATTCGTAGTGAGGTTTTCAAAACAAACGCGGCAGTGCCCACGAGTCTGCTAACATTAGCTCAAAGCTATCAAGCTTATGAAGAGAGCTAACTTGTTGGTCAGCGAGAGCACAACATGGCTAACTGACGTTAGCTAGCTAACGAGCTAGCTAACTAATGCTAACGTAAGATGTCTTGTTAGCAACTTAGTTCAATTACAGTTAAACTTTTAAAAAGTAAGTTTATCATTATCACTATTGCCCCATATGCTTCTAAGTATACAAGAATATACTTCTTACCTTTCAAATTATCTCGATGAGTAACCAATGTCGATGCTTCTGCTCGTAGGTCTGCTGCGGATATTCGTACTCTATCTAACTCCTCCGCCATCTTCGTCCTCGTCCTCCCAGGTCTCCATCGGTCTCCAACCAACCCAAACATACGGCAACTTTGCAGGGTCATACTTTGCATGTCCATAAACCATTCTTGTCTGACTGTCATGTACAGACACTAAACTGCAACGGGTAATAAAAAGCGAGCAAAAGACGACTCAAGCAAGAGACCACGATTGAATTATGTTGATTACAACCATTCTTTTGGAGTTTTTAAATATCAGAATTAATCAGAAACGCCTCTTTAATTTCCTTTAGAATAATTCTCTATATCTAACAATCATTCCACAACTTTCAAGTTAGAATAATGCACATAGTTTTTAAAATGTTTTTATTGTTACAAATTGAGTCTCTATGTCGTACTGTTTAGCTTATGCAAAAATCTATCTACACCATACCAAAATAAAAAAGTTGCAGGTATGCAGGTACTTTTTGGTCTAGGTTACACCAATTTATTTACATCACCTGGCCTTCTGTATATCCCTTGAGAAGCAATCCTGTGTTGCAAAGCTGCATTTTTTTCTACAGTATGACTACAGTAAATATAAGATTTTCAACATTCATGTAGCCCACCAAATGCTTTCATTCTTGTAGGCCTACCTAACAACAGCACATGTCAGCCTTTAAAAGGGATATGGGATGAAAGACTGGATTTTTCCTTCAATGTTCCAAAGGGGAATATATTTTCATTGCTTTGCTAATTGTAATCATTTTTTTTCTTTGGGTGCGCAATTCATTTGAATTTATTAGTATCTATCTATATTGATGTTTCTTATTTATGTAGCCTACATTATTATTATTTAGGGAAATACAAAAACCCAATATATATTTTCATAGAAATGCATGGCCACAAAACAGTCTGACTATAGAGCATTCCTCACTGAATTTTTATATCAGGGTGTTTACTTGATTATTGATGCCAACAATGTAATTTAACACAAGTATGTGATATTTACCATGGCTGTATTAATATCTATGTAGATGACACCTAACAATATTCTGTGTGCATATCTGTCTATTCACCCTGCCTCACTTTCTGTCATCCCATCTCTCTCTCACACACACACACACACACACAATCTCTTGCCTTCTCTCCATCTCTCTCTTTCTCCTCCATCTCTTTCTTTCTCCTCCATCTCTCTCTTTCTCCTCCATCTCTCTCTTCTTTTTTCCCCTCGCCCACTCCCCCTCCCTCTCTCTCCCCAGGAGGATATAGTGGAGAGGAGTGAATGGATCTGGGAGAGCAGTGACTCACCCGTATGAGTCATGTGCAGAGAAGGGGTGGGGTGGTGGAGTGGAGATGAGAGGCGTAGAGCAGAATGGAGAGGGTAAATAAGTAAATATCTGGCAAATTCTCCCAATTCTCATATTAGACATTGTTGTGTTAGACTGAGCATATGGGGGTAATGCACACTAAATCAGACTGCAATATGGCTGCCACAAGCATAGAGAAGGTGTGAATGATGAAATGCATTCCTCATGAAGACCATGGCTTTGCTGACGTTCTGCCTGTGTGCTTGCATAGAATGCAGCGAAGTGAGGCAAAATAGGTGATATGAACATATTTACCAGCAGGGGGCAGTGTGTCTTTGAGTAAAGCGGGAGAGATAGATCTGCTGAATTTTTTTTTTCTTTACGTGGCTTTGTTCCCTATCACCTACCAGGTATTAACTCTTCTCTGTGAAAAGACATGAGTACGAGTCTCACATGACTAACCTAGCTATGAGGTTGCAGATAACAGAATTATGTTATCTAACAAATTATGAAAAATGCACTGAACTATCATCCTCTTTGTAAATAGAAGTAGCCTACATAAATAAAAAAATATCTAAAATATTATTTTGGAAAAGAGCATGCCACCCATGATTAGTGATTAGCTGCAGTTGCGACCTGCAGCATGGAATGGCATCCCAACACTTTTCTCCAGAGGACACTTCCGTGAAGCTGCCCTTTTCTGGAAGATGACTGTTAGTAGGAGGGGATGGAAGGGGAGTGAGCAAGCAGGAGAGAGACGAAGAGAAAAGATGAGCGAGAGAAAGAGAGAGAGAGAGAGGCCACCACACAAGAGGAAAATGGGCCAGTTTCAGTAAACAGCTTCATTTCCCTAGCAACATGGTTACAGAACAGCCATTTAAAGGAGAAGAGCTCCATTTATGTTGCTCTGTCTTGTTTGCTGGCCTTCACCTCATACAGTCAGTGTATAGGAGCAAATGATCAACCTTACCACCAATGTTACACAACACCATAGAGTCGATCTTGTTCTTGATCTTGATATTATAGTTTAAATAAAACATTATTTTGTAATCTTGCCTGTAATATTTATATGTTTTCATTTTGATGATTTCTCTCTCAAACAGGGAACCTGTTTGTCTGATTGCCTGTAATATTTATCCTGATATACATCATTCGTTCAGTCTGAGTGTCAGTCTTAGCATTGCCTGAAGCACAAACACAAGCGTGCGCACACACACACACACCCACACCCACACACGCACAAACACACATTATAATATCTTTATTTGTGTTCACATTTTACAATGAATTTCACTGAACACAAACAATTTTAGACACCAGCATTGCAAACCCAGTAGCCTATGCCTCTGGTCTCAGTTCATGGGTACAAAAAGCTGCGCCTTCTCCACACACACACACACACACACACACACACACACACATTTCCTGGTGCATGGCAGGAGTGCTGCATGGTGAAGGCATCCTTCTGTTTGTACAGGAGTCAGGGACATCTCACTGTTCCCCTGATGAGTGTCATACCGAGGCTGTCAGTGCAGCTCTCCACTGAGGCCCAGGTTATATTGGAGGACAGGAGACTGAGGGGGTGGGAGACAGAGGAGGGTGAGCAAGAGAAAAAAAATACAGAGAGAGGAGGAGGAGGAGAGATTCAGAATACAGATGAGAAAAGCGGGGGTGGGTGTAGGGAGTTTTCTGCAGGTGAATTCTGAACATCAGGGTGTTTCTCCTGCCCCCTCACTTTACTTCTCTCTCTCTCTCTCTCTCTCTCTCTCTCTCTCTATCTCCATCTCACCATCTTTTCTCTCTTATGTACACACGTCCTCTCTCTCTCCCTCCCTCTTCTCTCTCTCTCTCCACCCCCCGTCCCCCCCTCTCTCTGTCTCTCTCTCTCTCCCCACCCTCTCTATCCCTCCCTCTGTCTCTCCACACAGAAGTGACGAGAAGGAGCCATCTGTGGGCTGAGCCCGATGTGGATTCAGGTGTAAGACAAACACACCATGATGCAAAGAGACACATCTGGGCAGGGCTGAAAAAAGACAGAGAGAGAAAGACAGACAGATAGATAGAAATGAAGACATAGAGCGACAAAGACAGGCAGAGAGAGGAAGGGAGAATAAAGTGTATTTTGTATGTTTAATGGGACGAGGGAGGGAAACACAGTGATGCAGGCAAAGTCTCAGTGATGCAGGCAAAGAGAGCAGATTAAAAACTGAGAGAATAGCCTGCTGCAGTGAAGGAGAGTTGGGGGGGAGGGGGTGATGGTAAAATACAGATATAGGGATCGAGAGTAAGTGACGGTTGAATGAGAAATAGCACAGAACTCAAATGAAGATGGAACATCATTTTTAATGAGAAACCAGCCAGTGTTCTCAGGCCTTCCATGAACACACTGTCAAAGGCTCCTTATTTCATCAAGCTCATAGCTTTTTACTCTTTTAGTGAAACATGACAATGATGTGCTCAAATTGGCATATTTACAATGCATGGGTGATGACAGTTAGTGTTGAAAGCAGCGGTTCATGAAACGATTAGAGGCGTCAGTCCAAAAGCAGTGTGTCTCCATTTTCTGCTATTGAGCACTTGACAGGCACCGCACAGGCGATGAATTACTTGTCTTTTGCATCATACAGCTCTATTCAGAAAAAGTTAGAAGACTAGCAGTCTCTTAGACTCTGTCAGCTGCCTGGTATTGTGAGACCCTCACGCATAGGCTGCTGCAAGTGAGAGGGGCCGCTGTCCACAGCAGGGAGTGCTGAATCTGGTGATGTCCATAGTGCTGAAGGAGGCCAATAGGGAAATTGTCATGGATAGTTGTATATGAATAATATGTTCCTTATTACTGAAAGCTGACATAGTATAGTTACATAATTGCTACACAGTTTCAAGGTAAGTTGGCTGGCTATGGGAAACTGCATTGCAACAATAAATGCAGTAAAAAAAATGTTACTTTTAAGACTTTGCTGTTGCATCAGTTTATAAAAGGAAAAGATTTTAAAAAGATTTGAAAAGGAATTTCTTCCAGGTTTCATGTTCATTCCTTTGCCTGTTTCCACAGGAAACTAAAGCTCTTTTTAATCTTGAATTGGGTCATTGGCTCCAGCGTGAAGACATGTTTGTGATGTTGTTAATGCTGGGACTAGATCAACATAATCATAACCAGGTTTTAACTGGGTTGAAGAACATATTTTTCAGACCCAAACCTGACAGCTCTTTGAGAATCTATTCACTTAAAGGTACAATGTGTAGCATTTTTAGTTGTTCTAATCTAAGTCTATGTTACCCCTTCACAAAGATGTGCTTTTTCATAAATATTTACCACCACCATTAACTTCAAGTATTCTAAATGGTCGATTTACTAGGCTTGAATGGCTGGCGTCGCTACATAGGCATTCGCCATCTTGAAATACATTAGCAGGATTAGTAGCATGCCGTAGCTGTAATACATACTTTGAACTGTGTGGCGCAAGGCTAAATAGTAGGTTTGCGACATTTCTACACATTGGACCTTTAAACAAACTTTTAGCAGCAATTAAGAACATAATGTACCTCAGACTCAGTTGCATTCACAATGGATGGCGTCCAGTGAACATGTAGGCCTAATCTATTTCTTATGTGTGAATACTACAAAGCTGTGGCGATAAACTGAAAGCCTCCATGTGAGGATTATAAAAAAAACTCTTTGATGTTTCACTCCACTCAGCAGAATCGACAGAGAGACCCAAAGGAAAATGCAAAGTAAGACCAAGTTTGTCAGGCTGGCTGTGGGAGAGGTGGCCATTGACATGGGAAATAAAGAAATTGGTGAAACACTGATCCAGGTCTGTTGACAGCTATGGCCTTGTGAGGGTCAACATAGACTCAAGGTGCATATATAATGGCTGCTGGTGTAAGGCATGCAAGCATCCCACACACACACGCCGCTGAATACAGGGACGTCTTCAATGGCTCTTCCCACCCCTTATCTGAATCACCCACTCCATCACAATGAATGCTGCTGCTGTCGGCTCATTCCTTTCAGTGTGGTAGGGGAGGGACCAGGTCACGATCAAGGAAGAGTCAACCTGACTTGATGCAAGAAACTGTTGATCCTGTCGAGGCTAATCAATTTTTTTAATCCGATTTTCTTTTCTGAACAATTCTCTTTCTGTTTTGTAATTGAATAGTGTTGGATGTATATATTTTATTTTTAATGACTACAGGTCTCAAGGCAAAGTGAGAACATGCAGCAACATGTTGCCTGACATGTTGCCTATTGCTTTGTATAGGGCTGAAATGACAACAAAGAATACTTGACTTCACTTGAAAAAGTTATTTTAAAATCTTTTGATGTCTGTTGACTCGACATGACTGCATTTACTCATGCATACATAAAATCGAGTCTGTGAAGAAAATGCATCAAATCAAAACCTCTGTACAAAGCCTTGAGATATATGGTGCTATTGTGCATTGTGACTCCCTGTCAGACATTCTGGCTTGGGGCTGGGCCAGATCTGGCCCTTCATCCACACCGGGTGCAAACGCATTCCAGAGCCCTAGCTGCTATCTGTCTGTTCCTGCAGTCTGCAATTACCTGTCTGGGGTGTGGGAAATGTTGGATTGTTGATAGATAGTCCATTTGATGGAGGACTGTCATGCCTGTTGAATTATTGCCTGAAGGTAATGCGTGACAGGAATCTGTGACTGTGCATGTGTGTGTGTGGTGGCAGGTACATGCCTCCATGTGTGTAACTGTGAGTGCTTACTTATGTCTCTCTCTCTCTCTCTCTGTGTGTGTGTGTGTGTGTGTGTTTGTGTGTGTGTGTGTGAGTGTGTGTCTGTATGTGGCGGTAAGGACATGCCTGCATTTGTGTAAGTTTGTGTGCTTACAAATGTTTGTGTGTGTATGTGTGTGTGGGTGTATGTGTGTGAGTTTGTGTGTGCAAGCTTGCTTATGTGTGTGCCAGCCCTCAGCCCTGCACAGAGACAGAGACGGTGGGGATGTGGTAGCCTGGAGTGGGGGCGGAGGGGGTTTTACCAATCAACTCCCCCTCACTTCTCATTGCGCGCCTGCTCCAGTTCCAGCTCCAGCTCCCTGGCAAGCCTCATTATATGCAAGTCAGACCGACCCTCCCATCCCTCTGACTCTCTCTCTCTCTCTATCCTCTCTCTCTCTCTCTTTATCACGCTCTTTCAGATTCATCTCACCCTCTTTTTTCTCCCTCCCCCCACCCCCAAATCTCCCCCTCTTTCTTCCTTCTCTTTCCCTCTCTCAGTCTAACTGCGAGAAAGAACACCCAAATGAGGTGGGGGCATACTAGGGCTTCTGTCTGTGAGTCAGAGAGAGAGAGAGAAGAGGGGGGTAGTTAGAGGAAGAGAGAGAGAGAAAGAAGGGGGGATAGTTAGAAGGAGAGAGAGAGAGAGAAGGAGGGGTTAGTAAGAGGGAGAGAGAGAGAGAGAGAGAGAGAGAGCGAAGGGGGGTTAGTTAGAGGGAGAGAGAGAGAAAGTAGAGTGGGTGAAAGTAGAGCAGGGGAGTGAGTGAGGGAAAATACTTTTTTTCTGTTGATCCAGCTGCATTCTTTGACTGAAATACAGACAGTGGATGAGAAATGTGTGTTCGTGAGTGTGTATGGCAACCTTGCAATGCAGGTAATATGCAGTGAAAATCTCACTACTGCATGAGGTACACTGGTGTGTGTGTGTGTGTGTCTGTGTGTGTTTGCGTGTGTCTGTGTGTGTTTGCATGTGTCTATGTGTGTACATGTGTTTGTGTTTGCGTGTGTCTGTGTGTGTGGGTAGAAGACTGTTTGAATCGGTAGGGGAGGGGTCAAGGAGGAGGCGGAAGTGACACTGTGAGATAGAGAGAGGGGAGGGCAGAGAGATACCAGGAGAAAGAAAAAAAAACAGACAGACAGAGAGAGGACAAGAGAGTGAGAGAGAAAGAAACGCATGCAGCAATCTGACTAGAGCATAGTGTTGAAAAGACAGTGAACAGACAGTCTCTTCACTTGATTTAAGAAGCTTGAGTTATAAGGTCAGACCTTAGTGTGGAGTTCTAACTGTATTTCGTTGCCCTGTATTTGTGTAATGACAATAAAGTTCAATCTAATCTAATCTAACTGGTGACGGTGAGGATAGTTGTATGTGCGTTTGGTCCCTTCATTAACTGCTCCTTCTGCCAAATAAATGAAATATGTTTGTTATTTTAAATCTATGCAATGCAAATAATCAAAAATATTAACCTCAAGAAAGAGTTTGCTGTCCATACAACCTGGCAAGTACAGTATTTTAGTCTAAATACAGAGAAGGAGGTGCATGTTAGACAGCTTAAAATGCTCTCATAAATTGCTGAGTAGAATGTCCAGCACCCTCTTCACCTTCGTTACCTGTCCCGTGTGTGTAATAGATAGACGGCAGCTTTTAATATACATTGTCTGTCTGTCTGTCTGTCTAACTATCTGTATATCTATCTATCTATTTATCTGTTGTGAAGTAATACAGTACAGAAGTGGTCTCCCTCTGAATGTATGAATGTGATGATTTATTATCTTCAAACAGATTCCCAGATGAGAGATAAAATTATGTGTTCTTGATCAGAATTCAAAAATGGTGAAACTGACATTTTTCATTAAATGTTGGATGAACGGAACCATAAAAAGCCTGCCTGAATACCAATAAGGACAGTGTGTGTGTGTGTGTGTGTGTGTGCGTGTGTGCCTGTGCATGCAAGCAAGTGCATGTGCCAATGTTTGTGTGTGTGTGTGTGTGTGTGTGTGTATGTGTGTGTATGTGTATATGTGTATGTGTGCGTGTGTGCCTGTGCATGCAAGCAAGTGCATGTGCCAATGTGTTTGTATATGTGTGTGTGTGTGTTTGTGTGTGTGTTTAGAGAGGGAGAAGAAAACCGAGAAACAGTCTGCATGATTAATTGATTTTACAATTAGGAGTGTTTTCTGGGCTGTTTCTATAATTACCCCATTGTGTTGCAAAGCTTGTGAACAGGGGAGGAATATCTTCACAGAACACTGAGCAGATGAAGGGGCTTGGTGCTAAGAAAAACACACTGTGGAGCACAGGAATATATTCTCTGCGTACACCCAACCACTCAAAGGTGCCAGATTTGTGTAGTTTTTATAACGATACCGTTATAAAGTTACTGTTTAAATGTTTTAAAATGCAATAAAGTGGAATCAAAAGTTATTAGTAATGTTATAACTTATTAGTCGATGTTTTAGGTTAATGTTATAATGTTTAACTTATGAGTTGATTGACTCTGTATGAAGTGTAATGCAAAGGATAACTTTAACAAATAACTCCAAAAGAGGTATGAATCAGTCAGTGAGAGCAGCCAACAAAACTGTGCTGGTTTTATCTAATGTAACAAGCTGGTTTTATCTAATGTTACCGATACAGCATATCCTGTTGACAGATGTGGGGGGGTAAATGTTAGCAAATGGCAAACAACAAATGTAGAAATATAAGATCAGAGAGACACATGATAGTAGTCTGCTCTCTATGTAACTTATCTGGATAGACAGACAGTAATGCCCAAGGTCAATTTGAAAGGCAGCGGCCGGTCTTGATGTATAAAGCCTGCTGAAATACAAGGCATGTTGCAGTATGTGACATATACACAGGCACGCGCGTACACACACACAAACGCACGCGCACACACACACACACACACACACACACACACACACACAGCTTTACTCCACAATAGTCAATGGTAGTTGACCCTACCCATAGAATGCCAAACCACATTTACCTTATTACTGTTGATTTTAGGTAGCTTAAGGTATCCAACGGACCATACCGAAACTCCCAACACCATCTTCCACCTCCTTCTATATGCAAATTTCAGGCTAGAATTTGCCGGGCTGAAAAAAAAACTATCTGAAACTAGTGCTCTGTCTACGTAGGCAGCGCAAAGCTACACCTCCTCCATTACATTGTCCAATCCAAAGACATCTGCTCTAGAATCTTTGGTCCAATCAAAAATTGTTTGCTTTGGCGGTAGGCTATAAATGAACTGTAGTCTGAAATAGCTAGCTAACACTGAGAACGGCTAACGACTCTAAGAAAAATAAGTGCATGTTGAATTTCTGTTTGAAATAAGTGCATGTTGAATTTCTGTTTAACTGGAGAACATACGGAAAAAATGTCAGCACACGCGTGTAACATTCCAGGATGTACTGGGGTTGTCCGGAATTTGCACTACCTTCCTCAAGAATCTCGCATTCAACGGGGGTAGTTGATGTTTATCTACAACCACGTTCCACTAAACTTCAATCCGAGATTTGTAGTTTGCTCTGGTCATTTCACCCCAGATTGTTTCGTCAACCTCTGGCTGTATAGATCCAGCTTTTCATGAGCACTACGCCTGAAACCAGGATCTATTCCAACTATTCTGCAAGCACAACGGATTCTGCCGGTAGGTAACCACGCAGGAACTCAGTGTTTTTTGGTTGCCATAACCATAGAATTATAGACTTGTATATACTGGTATTTCTATGACCTTAACAGTTTGCCTACTTGATGCTACTTGGATATCCAGATTTTTGCGAAGAAAAAAAAAAGTTGCTGCACACTCGGTCACTAAAGTGGCTAGCAAGCTAACCATAACAACAGATACTAATGTTGCATTTCCACTACGGCCCCGAGCCGCCCCCAGGCTTCACCCCGGTGTTGCATTTCCATTACCAAGTTTTAACACCAGGGTTTAAGGTGAACTTGGAATGTTTACTATTAATAGCCTATGTTAATTTCCCGATAAACATGCATATCGCCATCTATCTTAGCATATCATAACCTCTGAAACTAAAACGTAGCCTATGCCTACATAATATTAAATGGTAAATGGTTCTGCATAACGTTGTCATAAAGGCTGACAATCCTATAATATCATAATGTAGAAAATAGTTAGCCTAGGCTGCTGAACTAGGGAGCCAATCTGCTTCAGCGAAAAACCAGCCAATAGGCCTCACAATGAACTAGCCAATCAGCGCCAGGGGGCGGGAAACTGGCCAGAGGGTGGGAAATCCAAACATTTTTAATGAGCATGCATTTCTGAGCATGGAATAGACAGCCTAGAAATGCTCCTGGGTCTTTTTCAGTCACACAAATTTGCATTCGCAATTATTGAGGCTCAAAGAACATTTTATGATGGTCAAAAATGATGGTGTTCTATGGGCTCTTTAAGGCAACTCACCCCTATCATCCCAACATCTTCTCTGTTCTGTCCCTGTGTATCTCTGGACATGAGTGACATCAGTACAACAAAACAATTCATGTCTAAAATTTAGGACATGTGTAGCCCACATTAAATGGCCCCCAATGTTATTTTAATGTTTGCTGTTGATAGAACATATAAATGAAAATACTACCAAAGAGCTTTTTTGACTTGGGTCATCCAATAGGTTATCATTTTGTGCTCAGCAGTTTTTGTCAGTCAGTTTGTGGTCGGGTTGGTTGAAAGTGTCAGAGGAACATTTCTAAAGATATCCTTGCATCAGTGACACACACACACACACACACACATACATTTCCTGCTCTTACCCTCGGAGAAGGTGACAGCTTAAAGTAAAGGGGGGTGCGCTTGTTTGTTTATGTGCGCACTGGCTCGTTCGCATGTCCCTGCAGGACACATTGGGCATGACCAGTCTGTGACCTGTCAGTCCATCCCCTTGTGTGAAAATGCCTTGTGTGCCCATATACTCTAGGGCCCATGGGGCACAAAACAACTTGACCTGCAGGTGACCAAAAGATGCACGGCGGACAAACAACCAATCCAGCCAAACAACAGAATGTGCAAACAGAGTGAGTGAGTGCCCTCTGGAGGTGTGGAGGGATACGTGCTGGAAAAGTAAACTGGACCCTGTCCATAGCACACTGCTGTTAAATGTTAAGTTAAGTCTTGGCTGTCTCTAAGCTTTCTGGAGGCGTGGAAAGGTAATCTCTATGTCAACATCTAGGAGGTCGATGGCAGAGAGAAAGAGATTAATCCACAGACTTAATAGCCTAGAAGTTAAAGTGATTTTCAATGTTTGTAAGAACGGGACTGAGATGACATAGAAATGCACTAGTTAATACTCTGTGTGTGGCTGTTTTGGCTTCCTAATCCCGCTGTTAGAAATTTGCCAACTTAATGAAATTACCGCTTTGTGTGTCATCCTAGTTCAACTTTTGCCCATACACTCATTACAGCCCTGTGAATCACTCCTAAAACTACAACAGTTCACCCCAGGTTTGCAAAACAAAATTACTCACACTAAAACCCTGTTCAGTGTAAGACTGTGCCTGTGTGTGGGTATGTGTGTTAACAGTTTGAAAGCCATATGTTATCTCTTACTACTAAAACTTGTTTGTATTATAATCGTCCGTTGGTAATAATACAGGTTGAAATGCTGGCTGCAATCGTTTTATGCTATTTAAACTATGTGTGTGTGTATGTATTTGCGTGTGTGTGTGCCTTGGTGGGCGTCAAGGTGCATTGATGACAAGTTGGGTGGGCAGGGGCGACCGTGGGTGTGAATGAAAGAGGGCGAGGGGGGCGATGAGCCTCGAGGGGGAGAATCCACGTGATACTGAAATGTCAGAGAAGGAACGTGAGTTTGCCGGCGGAAGCGACAGGTATTCCACTATCACTAACCGCCCACAGCGCATGCTGCCTCAGTGGGACTCCGACCTCCCCCGCAAACTCTTCCCTGATACGCTGCTATTACGCAGTAGATAGCACTGGAGTCCCCCAAATCTTCCCGAGAATCTCAGGTAGGTTTCACTCCCGAGGCAATACCGATATTGTTTTATAGCCAGTTATAGTTAAAAATGAAACCACTGCTTCAAGAAATTACGTGTTTCGTAAAATTGTAGACGTTTGAAAGCGCTACAACTACAATCAGAGAATTTAAAAGCGCAACCGTCCATTTTAAACTTTCACTTCAAATGAATCATTTGTTTGGAAATAGAATGCCAAGTTTAATTACAGAATAACTTTAGTATTTTTAGAAGGGAAAGCTGTAGCAGGTATAAGAGAACCGCTGTATATTTTCAAATGAGAATCATATTTTGATCCGAGAAGCTTAGAAAGTATGCGTCGTAGCTTAGACTACTTTAAATTCTGTCTGTGTACGCCTGTGAAATGACCCATAAAAGACGAATTTAGAATCATTGAAGGTTGTCTAAACCAGACTTCTCTTTGTTTTTGTTAAGCAACGGGAATAACAAAATCACTGTCACCTTATTGGACAACATGGAACGCACAGATCGCCTCTCTGCCGGCCGACTTCCATCCTCTCTTCGCCAGGAGCCGTCTTTATAAATAGCAATCCCGTTGACAACACTCCGTCAATGACGTAATGCGTACGCGTGGATGTGTAGGTGATGCTTTTTAGTGAATGAACCCCCCTCCCCTTCATGGCTTACTAGTACTATACCAGCTCTATAAAAAGCGCACGGGGGCTTGTAAGAACGGGTGAGAATCGCTAGTTTTCTGTGAGAGAAGGGTCATAACAGCGCTAAGAGAGTATATGCCATAGTCACGATTAACGCTCTGTCTTAAAACAGTTCAAAGAAACTTTATCTTCCAGAACTTGAAGTTGAGGTCCTAACGTTAAGCCTACTGTACAAGCAAGACGAAGAAACGGTCACTGAAATATGAGAGAACACTTCGATTGAAACCATTGACGGGTGAGTTAAATTTTTACAGCTTAATGGCTTCACGGAACTGGAGTTCGGTATGTGTAATATTCTAGACTTCGTGTGTTCAAATTGAACGCGAAACCGTTGATATAACCATGTAACATTGATGGGTCAATGCAACGAAGAGAGAGAACTTTAAGTTACTGCAATGTGACTCACTTTTTGTGCACGTGTGTGGCGTGACTTCCTTGACAAAACTAAGGCAGACGGATGGGTCATCTACCCTTGCGATTAATTTAATGCCATGAAGACTATCATTGCATGCAGTCAATGCTTCGCTTATGGTCAAGATTTGAAGGACGGCTGTGACTATCTTTTTTAAATGGCAATTCAACTTAGATATGTTTAGCATGACATGAAACAATTTCACGTAGCAGTATGTAAATAGATGATTTTTTTTTTTTTTTGGGGGGGGGGGGGGGGGGTGATTATGATACAGAATAGCTCTTCTGCAATTAGCCACAAAGATAGTTAATAGCAATTTTAGAATCTATACAAATACTGAAGTTGAAATGGTCACCCTAACACAGAAATAGTACATAGCATGCGTGGACATTTTATGCTTTTATTTCGGACATGGAGACTCGTATTGTCGTTGTCTGTGCGAAGGTCCCACCTCAGGATAACGCGCGGTTTTAATCACTATTCTCTTCGAGGAGCACAGCCCGGAGGCTTCCGGTGGGGATGATTGTCTCCCTCCCCTCCTCACCCCTGTCCCCCTCCTAGGAATACTCAAACACACTACTGCTGTATTTTCAGTCCAGTTATTCTATTTACCTTCAATGGCCTTCCCCACTGGATGTACAAATTTCCTTTGCGCCCAATCATTTCCGTTTACCCTTTTCCTGCATGAATTCTGTGACGTGTTTTCAGTCGCTGAAGTCAGTTCTGCGTCACTCTTGCGCACTTTGCAGATGATTCGCAGTCACCTACTGTAACCCTTTAAAGAGACAGCGCGTGCTCAGAACACACACGCGCGCGCGCGCGCACACACACACACACACAGTCATACACTCCATGAGTCTTTAATCGTAAAGCGTTGGTATAGTGAGCTTGGTCCTACCGGGCAAAGCCTTAAAAGGACACAGAGTCCTCCAGTGTCATGGTCACAAACATGGTTCCACATCATTCCATGCGTTATACTCGATTGGAACTTGTAACCTCTCTGAAAGTGACAGGTGCACATAGAGCTCATAGAGATGTCAATAAAAATCTATATATTCGAATCGTTTAAATATATCTTCTTAAGTGTGTTGTGAATGATCTCAGTCACGTTAGGAACATGAGCAATCACAAGTATTTGATCTCTTCTGAAGATTTATAGTAGGCTAATATATTGTCATGTCGCACTGCCTCGTCAATATGAAAAGCACACCATTTTGTGTCTGTAGCTTTATATTTCACGTTAACTGGCAGCCATCGTAGAGAGCGAGAGCTCTCGTTTCAGCACCACGGACAGCAACTGGCAGTTGAATGTGGCAATGGCTGCTGTCACGTGCGTCGCGGTGCTGAACAATAGTCCTGTGCAGGCACAAGAGCACTAGCTGACTTGTCCGGGGGAGTTAGGACCGTCAAAGTACAGATGTGGCAAGCAATATTGCTCATTGCTAAGTACAATAATGTAAGATCCTGATAAAACATTATCACAAACTAACGTTATTACGAATTTGTTGCATGTAAAAATTGTAATCCAGATCTTTTCAGTAATTACTGAATCTTTTACATAATTATGAGCTGAACAAAATTTACTTTACTTACTTTACTTTAAAAATTGAATCTTTTCTCAGTACAAGCATTGCAGTAGTCACAGTGATGTTCTGTCATATGTCCTGTCACCCCCCCCCCCCCCTCACTTTCATCCAAATGAAAAAGGCATTTGCATTCCGCATGCCGTCTTAGGGAAGTTGGCAAATACTCTGTAGCCTGTAATCAGATGTCTGAAATAGTGTGAGTGGATTGCCTGGCTGCAAGCGCACACCTCCGTCCCAGCCAGGGCGTCAGGACCTTGGCTCTAGACTGCTTACTGCTTACACCCTCTGAGCGCACAGTAACAGTCTACAGTCATGGCTACTGAAGTCTGGCCTGAACTGCTCTGGGGGCCAAAGTTGCTGTCTGAGGCAGAGAGAGGAAAATGAAGAGCAAGAGGAGAAACTCTTCTGCAGCATGGAAAACATGGCAAAAGACAAGCTTAGAGGACATTACACACACACACACACACAGAGGTTAAGTCTCTCACACACACATAACCCCTTTGTGCCTAGACTCCCCCCCCCCCTTCAAATCTCTTATGTTTCAGTAGTTTGAAGTAAGTGTGTCTGTGTGGTTGTACTCCTGTATGATGACACTAAAGCAGGCATCAAGACTGAAATTCCCAAAAGAGCCTAACCTAGAACTACACCACCACCTTCTGAACATACACACACAGACAGACACACACACACACACACACATCTCTGCATCCACCCCCACACACACACGACAACACCTCTGCTCACCCCTATACTCCAACTCACAGGCATACACCCACTCACACACCCACCCACACACACACCCACACCCCCACACCTACACCTCCTCCTCCTCCTCCTCAGCCTCCCTCACCCCCACCCCCACCCCCGCTCCATGCTGACGCAGTCACGAGCAGCCGTAGTGAGATTCGAGGACAGCATGTTCATCCACGCCATCAAGATGTCTCTGCGTCTGCATTGGGGGATCCCTGAGCTAGAGGGCCTGGTCTCGACGTGCTGCAGCGAATCAGAGCCCTGCCTGTGTCCAGTTGCCATGCCAACTCCCTCTCCTTGCTTTCACCGCTGTCTCCATGGTGACCGTGGCTTTAGATTGTTACTGTACCGACAGCACGTGGTAACAGTCTACAGCCATGGTCGTCAGGGGGGCGGTTGCCACAGCGACAGTGGTGATGGTGGCCCAGCTGAGAAGTGGAACTCGGAAGCTTGCGAGACAGAGGGGAAAGAACTGAGACACAGCGACAGAGACAAAAAGATGGACATAGACACTGACAGACAGATCACAAAGCACAAAGAAATAGATGGAGAGAATGAGTGTGTGAGAGAGAAATAAAAGGGAAGCAGCAACCCATTAGCACAACATTCTCCTTTTATCTACTCCTTTGTCTCTGTTAGAGCTGTAACCTACTCTCAAAAGAAGTGCTCTTTTTCCCCTGAGATCCAAACTAACTTTTCATGATTTCTACTTTCCTCTAGCTTTGATACCTTTCTTTACATTGAAAGTGCTTACCATCAATTGTCTGTTGTCTTAGTGTTATAGAGAGGGTTACCATCTGTGGCCCAACTCAGAGTGGCATCATCTGGAGAAGTGTCCCAGAGTAAACACAGTCATGATTAATTTGTTTCTCACAAGGCACCATCTTTCAGCCCCAGAATGTTGCTGGAGCTGGCAAAAGAAACAGAGCCAGTTCACCCCAAAACTTCTGTAGAACTTTAATAATTCATTGAAAACTTTACATGAATACTTTTTCTGTCCTTGAAAGTCATCCTTTCTGTAGAGAAAAGTCACTACAACAGTATAACAAGTTTTAAAACCATTGAAACCAAACTACCATACCTTTAACCTATGATGACTGCTGTTTGATTGACATTTTACACAGCTCTGTGCTCTGTCATTGGAAGGGGGTAGTATTATAAATGATGTTTTAACATTGACAGTACCATGTCACATCTCTTTTAACTATGTCTTAATTGGAATTTTCCTGTACAGATGCAAAATTTAAATAAAATCCTCCAATTACAAGAGTTCACCTGAGTTCATGTATTATTTTCAATAAGAGAATGTTTTGAGATCCCTACAACAAATTACTTACACACATATATGCTTTCAGGCCAGATGAAAGCAGATCAATTAAAAGTATATTTCCAATCAACCAAAATATGAGCTTGTTACATCAGAAAATCAAATCTGAAAATGCAGAAACAAATCTGCAAAGCTGAAAATGTAACACTGGAAACACCTTTACAAGAGACAGTTTGCCAATTATTGTGTCCACGCAAACCCATATTAAACAGAAGGGCTTGAAGTCAAGTTAAGCAACAGCACTGGTTTGAAATCATTGAAAAGAAGTAGCCTACCACTCTTGTGCTGTGTGCTTGTGTATGTGTGTGTGTGTGTGTGAGTGTGTGTGAGAGAGAGAAAGCCCTGCAGAAGCCGTCTGCAGAAACCATAAGCAGTCTCAAGGGGGACTACTCTGGTAGGCCTGCAGCTCTGGCTAATGAGAGTGCTCGGGTGTCAGGGTGCTAACAGAAAAGACCCACAGTTTGCAATGCTACACGTGTGCACCATGGAGCCATAGAAAAGAAACCCTATTGATTGGCTATTGATTTACACAAGTAGTTACTGTAGCTACATGTACATTCATGCTAACTAAGAAAACGGTTGTTGTGAAAGGGCATACTGCTCTGTGCAACAGGAAGGTCTCTCTCTCTTACACATGTTGGCACGCATGCACACATTCACCAGATGTGTGTTTGAATCTTATTGCTGCTCTTCCTTCAGCCGGGCTCTTGGTCACCTGCAAGCTTGTACTGCCATCTAGAGGACAGTTAGGGCATACATGTGATTTTCCTTACGCACACAATAACAGGTTAAATCTCACTGAACTTTATATAATTTTACCCTGTTTTAAATGTGACAAAATGTGTTCAATCACATTCAAGATAGATAAAATAAAGTCACAGTATCACACCAACTTAAATAATTAAGGGCTGATTATTTTGAAGTTGTGTAAACAACAGATTAAATTCCTTGCTCTCTCTTTCTATCTCTCTCTTTCTCATAAACAAAAACACACACATTTCATCTAGGAATTATATCAAAGAAAAATTGTGTTCAGAAATCTAGATCTTAACAGAAAAAAAACTTAATTAATATTTTGTGTTAACTAAAACATCCGAGGGCATTTTTATCTACAATCATGATGCAGAAAATGTTACATGTAATCAATTTATTCATTCTCTCTCTCTCTCTCTCTCTCTCTCTCTCTCTCTCTCTCTCTCTCT
>JAGFZM010000054.1:500470-520864 GCA_017657215.1 Limnothrissa miodon | reverse complement strand
TCTCTCTCTCTCTCTCTCTCTCTCTCTCTCTCTCTCTCTCTCTCTCTAACTGTCATAAACACATACACATGATGTTGTGGAAGGTGAGATTTACTATAGGAATCTGAGAGACAATAAAGAAATAGGATACCCAATCCAAAAGAAGAGAATATGCTTAAGATTCTTCAGAGATGTGCACAGAAAAACAGAAACAGAAAGAACAAGAGACATGCGGCAGAAATGACATCCCACACACACACACACACTCCCTTGAGGCGTCTCCTCCCTGCACTGCAAGAGTTCATGTGCTGGCACACTGCATACATATCACAGCACATAAACTCTTACTGTTCAGGGCAAAGCACACAGGAAGTTTCACTCACGCATTCACACTAAAGAAATTCCTTCTCTCACATTCACACACACAAACACACATTCAAACTAATTCATATTATATACATAATATATATGCATGCCTATATCTAAAGATCCCTTTTCTTATCACACACGTGGGCACACATGAACATAAACACACACACACACACACACACACACACACACACACACACAGTGGCTTAGCTTCAGAGTGGAAGTTGTTAGTTTTTCCCATAGACAAGCATAACAACAGTCTCTCCCAGGTCAGATAGGGGACTCCTGTCACTTCTGAGAGGAGGCAGAGAAACACACACACACACACACACACATGGAGGGAGATCTGAAGAGAGACGCAGTCAGAATGAGAGAGAAAATAAGAAGCAACTGGAGAGAGAAAATAGGGAGAGAGAAAAGATTGAGAGAAAGGGATGGAGAGATGCAGACAGAAAGAAAAGAAAGGCAATATGAAGCATGCCTTTAGCCTTCACTGCAGAACACAGTGTCCAGATAAACAGGAAACCCATAAACCATGCTGGCGCTCCACAATATTAGGCAACTCCTCAGACACTCCAATGACTCTTCTCCTCCTCCACCACCTTCTCCTCCCTTTCAGCCTCCCCTTCCTCCCTCCTACTCTCATTCTTCATTTTCTCCTCCGGCTCTCTCTGAGTGCACACTCCTCTACCTCTCATCCCACTCCCACTCCTTCACCTGTCATTACTCCTTTTTATCCTTGCTACCCCCACCCCTTTCCGCTCCACCTCATCCACCTCCTCCTGCATTCTCCATTTATTCTACACCTACTTATCCACTGACGGTGTGGAGGCTCTCCACCTGCACATTCTTGTCCTGTTAATTTACCTACTTCTTTTCCACCTCCACCTCCTCTGCCCTGTGTGTGTGTGTGTGTGTGTGTGTGTGTGTGTGTGTGTGTGTGTGTGAAGTTGTAAGTCAAAACCCCTTCTGTGAGGGGCCTGCCGGCTTTTCATGCCCTGTGGGAGCACAATCAAACAAACCACCATGTTCACCACACACACACACAGAGCCCAAGGACCGCCTCCTCCCTTCCCGCATGCTCCCTCTTTCTCTTCCTCCTCTGTCTCCTCCTCTGATTCTCTCACTCACTTTCTCTCTCCATCCCTTCTTCTTCCCTTACAGTTCATTCTCTCTCTCTCTCTCTCTCTCTCTATCAGTTCTCCTCTTCTCTCTATGTCATTCTTTACAATCGTTTATAAACTATTGAAATGTGAGTCAGACTCTTATGTTGGGTCTGTTGTTGTACCAGAGTGTATTCTCAGATAAACAGAGGCCCAACCTTGTCATCACATACAGTCACATACAACACACACATATCACCGATTCACATACAACACACACAGTCACACACAACACATACACATCACAGACTCATGTACAACACAAACACATCACAAAGACACATACAACACATTCTCAAGAATCTCATTTACATCAAATAAACTAAGGAATAATGAAAAGTACTTTCCTTGAGTGATAAACTATTACAGCCCCCTGAAGTTAAAACATTGCAGTAAACAAAAATATTTTTACAAAGGTAATCAAAAAGCACTTAATAAAAGATTGGACCCAATCAAACCTGATCAAGCCAAGTAATGATGAAGTCATTACAAAAATTACAGGCACTCCTTGTCTTGAAACAAAATACCTCAAGTAAACAGAAGTTTCCCAAAACTTCTTCCTACACAGAGATGCTCAGTGGTATATCAGCTCACCAAACAACCTTTGAGTAGCTCCAGTTTGCTGTCCTGTACTTGTAGAGTATTTCCTGTTGTTTGACAGGTCTGGCAGAAGTCTGCAGGGTTCTTTAAGAGTCTGTGTAAACAGCCCCTCCCTCCCCACCGCAGTGCACGCTGTCCCCTCGTCAGTGAGAACACACTTTGAGCGTGTGTGGTTTTGGATGCAGGCCAAGAGATGGACAACAACAGCAGCCATGAAACGCTTTTTACACACGCTCTCTCTCTCTCTCTCTCTCTCACACACACACACACACACATACACAGTATGACCTTCTCACTTTCTCACACGTACACATACACAGTAAAACCCTCTTCTTCCTCTCACTCCATCTCTCTCTCTCTCTCCCCACACACTCACACACACAGAATGACCCTCTCACTTTCTCACAGACACAAACACAGTTAAACCCTCTTCTCCCTCTTTCTCAGACACACACACAGTATGACCCTCTCACTTTCTCACACACATACACAGTAAAAACCTCTTCTCCCTCTCTCTCACACAGACACACGCTCAAAACCACAAACCTCATTCTCTGCTTATTGGCGTGCATATGCAAGGAATGAGAAATCCTTGCAGGCATCTTCTCAAAACACACACGTACACGCACGCGCACACACACACGCACACACACACACAACAGAACTTTCCCACTCCAAACACTTTGCACGTTGCTATTGCCAGTCAGGTGATGATGCTAGTGATGACCTCAGAACAGCCTCTATTCAGCTGCACCTCCGGCGATGAAACAACTGAAACTCCAGGCATGTTGAGCGTCCGCGCAAACACAAACAAACACAGAAATATCCACAGAAGCACCACATTTCAGAGTCCAAGAGTTTAGGGCCGAAATACAGGTTGTCTGGATACTGGGCACTGCCAGGAGAGTGTGGCTGGTTATACAGACATGCGAGTAGGCTCCACCCTCCTCCGTTATCACTGAGGGCATCTGGAGGTCCTCCCTAGGCTGGTACCCCACTTAACCACTCCAAGCTTTTCCTCTACCCCATCCGCTGCTCTGTTAAACCACTGCAAAAACCTCATGCAGTCCTCCTACATTCCCTGCTCCCCAAACACACACATGGACATGTGCTGTCCATGCAGGGCGAGACCTCTTCATAACCCCAACCAACACACAAACACACATCTCCCTCCTCGGCTCCTCCCCCTGGCTGGTCTGCGTATCCCATACTTGCGCAAGAGGCCGGATTCCTGAGTGACAGAGTCACGGCCCAGCGCTCAGACTTACTGGCAGTGGGGAAATCTGTGTTTCTCGTTTCTTCTGTTCCAGTCTCTTACTCTCACTCACACACACACACAAACTTCCCTCTTTATCAGAACCAGGTGTTGTGTTGCTGCTCTGGAGGGGACCCACATGCATGACCCACACAGAAGTCAGATCACAAGAAAAACAGAAAGGCCAACCACTATTAATATCAGTCCAAAACTCTACTAATACGGCTTACATTATAAAAATGGGTCAATCCAAAGATATAGTAATACAACTGGTCTAATGAGTTAATAAAATAATTTAAAATAAATATGTAATTCATGGGGCATCAAATGTCAGACGAATTTTGTGTGTGTGTGTGTGGGGGGGGGTTAGGTGCGGAGGAATGTGTAACAATCTTATAACACCCCTTTTAGACATGAATGACAATAGAAGTGTTTGTCATGGAGAGGAGGGGGGATAAAGAGATGACAGGAGTAAGCAAGAGTCATCTTAGTGAGGTTCTAAAGGGATGAATGGAGAGAATCAGACTTCTGTAAGTGAGGAAAAGGCAAAAGAAAAATGTTTTTTTATGTGAGAAAGTGAAGGAAAAGAAAGGAAAAATGGGGAATGGAGAGAATGAGTACTATGCTTTGGAGGGAAGAAGTGGAAATAATCTGTCATTTGACTGAGAAAGTGTGTGTGTGCATGTGTGTGTGAGTGAGTGAGTGAGTGAGTGAGTGAGTGAGAGAGAGAGAGAGAGAGAGAGAGAGAGAGAGAGAGAGAGAGAGGTTAGAATAATGTTCATTGCCTCATTTATCAATATAAGAAGTAAACACTCACCGAGATACACTGGGAAAACTCATAACACAGTCTGTGAAAACTCATTGTAGCCTAAAAATCAAATGTTTCACAACTAAGATATGTCAAAAACTGGTCAAATAACATGAGAAATGAGGGGAGACAGAATCAGATATAATTAGAGTGAGAGAGAATGTTAGAGAGAGAGAGAAAGGAAAAACATTCCCCTACACATCTGGAAATAATTTCAAGTGTAATACTTGTGCTACAAAAGAACACAGAGTTCTCCTTCTCTCTCTCAGAAGACCTGCAATGTGGGTCACCAGCACACACACACACACACACACACACGCGAGCGCGTGTACACACAAACAGATTCACTCATGCCTCTGCAAGGCTGGAGTTGGTATTGCAGCCACAAACATGACCCTAGAGCCAAGAATTATACACTAAAACTGTATTGTATTAAACTGTGTTAAAGTGTAAAATCAACAAACCATTACAATACATTACAGTGATTATGTTTTATTTTATGTCAGAACCCTGAGAAAAGAATGTAAAAAGGAGAAATCTGGCGTGAATCAATTAATTGCTGTTATTTGATGGTGCAGACAGCTGTCCATGTTTGGTCTGTGTTGTACCAAAATCTCTCATTCTTATACGTATCGACAGCACTCGCCAAAGTCAAACAACAAACAAACCAGATTTCCCCTTTCAGATGTCTTCAGGTCTGTTTCTGAAACCTCTGAATGAAGTTCAAGTAAACTGGTTTATGTGCAGAAGCTGCCGGAACAAAATGTCCTCCTGAATGAGTCAGAACGTCTGGTTCCTTAAAAACAGTTAGGAGATCTCGACTCATTTGAATGGGAATAACCGCGTCCTCCTCGCCAAACACATGCAGCGTTGGCATGGTGACGGGCTTGTCGTAGAAACGGGTGTGCTGGGCGCAGGCGCTGCGGAAGCCAGAGATGATTACGGCGAAGTGGAAACTGAGTCCGGGCTCCTGGCCACACTCCTGCATTGCGAGCAACATGGCCACCAGGGCGGCGCCCTGACTGAAGCCCAGGATGCCATCAAAGGGACCCTGCTCACGAACCGCTGCTCGCACCACCTCCACGCTATCCTCCAGGCCCAGGCTGGCCTCACACTCCTGCCCCGCATGGAAGCTGCGCTGCTGGACGTCAGAGAACCACCAGCCCCTGGAGGTTTCAGGAGATCCACCGGCCACCTTCACAGAGCCCTGAGCATCTAAAGAGAGTCAAAGAGGGCAGGAGAGAGAGAGAGAGAAATAAAATGTAGAGTGGAAAAGAGAGACAAGAGTTTTATGAAAACTATGTTGAGATATTAAAGAAAAGAGTGCTGAGCTGCATGTATGGGTGGGGCATTAGAAGAGGGGGATCTGACTGACAGACAGACAGACAGACAGACTTTATTTATTCAGAGGGAAAAAGATGTCCAGTGCTAATATAACATCCATACATATTGGCACATAGACATTTACATACAGCAAAAGGTGAGTACCTTTGTCAGTTTAAAAAAAAATGGCAGTATAAACTAGGCCTACCTGTAAATTAACTCAATTCAACTGGAATCTTTGTCTCCAGAACAAAACAAAACAGAGCTTTCACTTTCACTTAAAAGAAGAAGAAATAAACAAACCCAATAGCCATCACATGATGGTCTAGCCTGGCAGTTCAAGTTAAATTAGTCGTGGTTTGGCATGGCCATTACCAAATAATATCAACTCGACATAATAAGGAGTTTCTAGTCTAACGTTATGGTTATCAGCCATCACTCACGTTTCGTTAAAAACTGTGAAGACTATTACTAAAAAGCTATTACTAGGTGTTTGAGTATTCTAATAACAAAGGCATGAATCATTATAACCAACGTAGGCCACCGAACTTACTGTCAACCTGACTTGGGACTTCGAGTGGGGCAGTGATGAACACCAACTCCACTTTATTCTTCAGGAGTTTTCTTAAAGCTCCCGTTTTCTCGCGAAAGCTAACAGCATTCTGACGGTAGCCATGAAGGCAAAGGACACGCAGGGGCGTTGCACCAGACATGAGCTTTACTTCTTTGTCTTATTTGACTACTACTAAGTACAGTACATGACAGTAGCAACCTCGCCATTCAGAAAGAATCTATGGTTTGCAAAGCAATCCAGGGGTATTTATGTATGACATTTGCTCATGATCACCCCCTGTAGGTCTGGAAGTAAAGAGAATGGATATTCGACAACAACTTATCCAATGTTTCACTAGAATGCTTATGAGAATACTATGCATTTTAATACATAATTTTACATGTTTATAGTAGAGCACAAAGGCTGAGAAAATTCACAAATATATACATAAACAGACATAATTAAAAAAAAAAAAAACTGGCGTGCAGCCAGATGTGAAATCATCAAAGTAGCTCATGTATCTTGGTAGCCTATACGTCACCTTTAACCCACTAATAGCAGATTTTACACAGGGGGGGCATCAGACTGCACATCAAATAGTCCTACATTTGCTGCTTGAAAGCACATGAGCTTTATTTTGCTCACCTCGCTAATACACTTTAGACTTCAAAGACCTACAGTAGGATACCACATCAGCGTACCGGTATTCTATTTTTATCTCATGGCCGAGAACAGTAGCTCCTTCTCTCATATTCAGATCCAGGTGGGTGGGAGCAGCCTGTTAGCGCTGCAGGGCGTGTGTGGAGGGGAAGACCTGGCTACAGCTGTTCACAGGTGGCACGTTTGGCATAGGTGGAAAGTTTTTAAGGTATTTTTCTGGATATAATACATTGGAGACGTCAGCTGCATATTTGGGTAGTTTTGTGAATGACCAGAATGTACACAAAATAGCACATGGCAATTTTTTTTGGCAGTATTACTAGCCTACATCAAGGTCTGCTGGAAACGAAACACAGAATATCCGTCTCCAATGTAGCTACAGCAGAAGCAGGAGGAAATTGCCCCGCTTGAACCCTACATTTCTGCCAGTGGCTCATCACCGTTGTGTGAATGAAGGTAAGGCCAACATTTTAAAGTGCTTTGAGCACTTGAGTAGAAGTGCTTTATAAATGCAGTCAATTTGCCACCATATTATTTTCTGCTCTTTCTACACTCACCAGCTCCCGGGATTAGCTTTTGTGTGCTAAATTGTGGTGGTGTGCGGTGCCATCATATCGCTCGCCATCAATACAATACAATGTACACTGGTAACCCCAGACTAGTGCAGAGTCTATAGAATCAAGGAGAGTTTATTCGATAAACAGAGCTGACACAGTGATTATGACCCAGGCAAGTCCAGGTCAGCCGCATAGTTACAGAGTAGTGTATGAGCTCAATGGTCTCTTCATAGGGTGTAAAAATGTTGGCCTTCAGGAACTGCGCTAGCACAGATACTGACATAGGGGACAATGCAAAAATAACCTTACAAAATATTTCACTGTATCTCTAATGATGAGAGGAATTGGGAAAAAAACATGTTATGTCAAATTTAAGACAACTGAGTCAGGCCTGGCCGAAACATCGTCATAACCTGCATATGACCATGTCTAGGGCATATAATTTCAATTCTCACAACTGAAAGTCTTAACCCTTAATGACAGCATTCACCTTAGTATGCAATCATATTTTAATCTATCAGTGGTTACTTTAGAGGGATGATCAGCTTCATGTTATATAAACATTTCAGATTTGTTTTCTAGCTCAGTAGCGGCCCCTAGATAGTAACCAATGTGCAGAGGTGGAAAAACGAGTAAAAATCCAGGTTCAGAAAGTAAAAATCCTGCCATGTTTTTCTTCTAACACAGGTGACTTCAGTGAGTAGCTGATCTACCCGTCTTGAATGTTCATTACCATTAGCTGTGTTAGAAGGAAAACATGGCAGGACCTTTACTTTCTGAACCTGGATTTTTACTCGTTTTTCCACCTCTGCCAATGTGGAAGTCATCTGGGTAATAACCAGTGTCTAAACCAATAATCTTGCTTCTGGGCACTTCCCTCTGAATGTTTGGTCTCAAGCAGCCCTTAAAATCCAACATGTCACCTAAGGTTACCATGAACTGCTGGGTTCTGTCTTCCATTGCATTAACAGTCATTAACGCGGTTGGAAATTAAGCTCCCAGTCATTTTTAGGTGCAGATTGCCTCATCTTGATTTCTTGCCAATGGTGATGCATGGGCTCCAGTGGGCTCCTAAGGTCCTGGAGTCCTGGAGCTCAAGTACTGTACCTATGTGCATGTTGTATGAGGTGCTGTTGGGGCAAATGAAGCTTCTGTCTCTCTGTCTGGTATACAGAACACAAATGGATTAAACACAGTAAGAAGTTGTGGTTCTGAGATTTATTGCTTGCATCTATCTATGCGATGAGCTGTGTGAACCTTGACAGCGTTCAGCCAGTCACGTGCAGCCTATCCTCACACAGCTTTCTCACCTCATGTCATGTCAATGGGAAATGATGTGACTGGATAGACTGAACCCTAATGTCCTCTGTCACCCTAAATCCTCAGACCTGAATTAGACAGCTGTGAGGCCGATTCATGTCAGTTAAAGAAAAAGCATGTTTCAGCCTAAATGTTACAGCTCCCAACATCCCCACTCCTCATGATGAGCCCAGCTCACAAGCTTATTCATGCATTCATATATTCAGTATATTCTACAGTATGAATGCACTGACTAGTGCAGTAAATGCATTTCAGTGAAAGTAGACATTCATTATTTCTGTTTTCAACTTTACTGTTGTGAAAAATAACTTTTTTTAGTAAATAATACTTTTTTTCAGTCTACAGCCTGTTGCATTTACATCACAACTTAGCCTATAGAGAAAACCACTTACTTCTCTCTCATTGAGTGTTACACCTCCAGTGAGAGCTGCATGGACAATTAAAGTAGATATGAAACCTAGTAAAAGTGGCAGCTAACAACCAGTAGATGTTGCTGTAGTCTGCTTTGACTCCCACTTGAAATTTTGATCAGACTTGTTATATTAATGTAGTCCTGGACATCAGACTAAAGAAATATTTCCACTACACGTAGGGGGGCAGGACTATTGGGCTAGGCTATAAGGAACCAAACTTCACGTGTCTTCGCACCTCTTTTCAGATTGTTTCAGCGCGGTGAAAACTAGTTTGAAATGTACATGTAAAGAAGCAGGAGACAGTGTTGATGTTTTGGTATGGTCCATTGGATACCTTAAAGCAGCACCAAGGAGTTTTGAAAATCGCACCCTCTACAGATTGTAACGGAAGCTTGCCATAAGGCAAGTCAATTGATCGCTACCCGATTGGGCAAACTTGTTTAGTGCCATTAATGCCGATAGAGGGCCGCAGCGCAAATGCAGCAAGTATCGTTCACCTTGTTACAAGTTGATGGACCACCGAAACGATTTTGAAAACATTATTTTAAGGTTTTAAAAAGTCTTTAGTGCTTCTTTAAGCTACCTAAATTCAACAATAACAAGGTAAATGTGGTTTTCCATTTAATTTACTTCAATTCAATTCAATTCAATTCAATTCTAATTTATTTGTACAGAGCATTATATAAAAGTCATGTCTCGTAGCGCTTCACAGGAAAGAGCACCAATGATCAACAGGGCCAATGAAAAACTCCCTATTATTTTCTCATTTTGTTTTGGTTTAGGAAGAATCCTTGGGCAGGTCCATAGACCACGGCTCAAGGGGCCAACCCAACTGACTAGGGTCATGCAGGGTTGCAAATTCACAGTCTCTCAGATGGTGATTTGTCCCCCATGGTATTAATTAGGTATTGACTCAGGATAACCATAATATCATCATAATCCCGGGAAGTAGTCCCACATCATAAAATTCATGGTGGTAATATAGCAGCATAATAGTCACATAATAAGATTGCCCCATATCATTAAGAGCAGTCAAGCCATAAAGTGAACTGGAAGCTGGGTCAATCATGTCAGGGTAAGGGAGAGGAAGAGAGAAATAGAAAGTGAGAGAGAGGGAGAGAGCAACTCCGCAAAGCGACCTACAGACATTACAAAAATAGAACAAAACAAAAACAACAGATTAGAAAACTTTAGGGTCCTAGACATGGTTGCAAGATACTGACTGGCCTCCAAACGAAGCAACTCGAAGTTGTAGGCTAATCAGTTTAGTAGACATGATTGCATTTTTAAGAAGGCAGTTTTTAAAAAATACATGTAATTTCAGGTGCTTGTATTTGCAACTAATCCTCTTAAATTTAACTGTTTGTGAAGTAAAAACAAAACACAGATCAAAACCAGAGACCAGAGGGTAGGCTAATCCAAGAAGGTGGCTACGTGACAAACCTGGCTTTGTTAATCGAGTGGCCTGATGGCTTTGTTCAGTTAAGAGAATAAGGACACCAGTCTCTTCTCAGATTGACCAGCACATGATGCTTAACCAGGTTTGGGTGTGCACACACTGATTAACAGCAGTGATTATATCCAAGGTCAGTGGAGGCTAGAGCAAACAGGACGAGAAATATTCTCTCTGTCACTAGCACTTTAGACGTAAAAATGATCACAAGTTCTATAAAGCTACATTTGACCACATTGACTGTTTACTGTCACTTTGCAAGTGGGATTAACAGGGTGCATTTGTTGCCTCTAGGGGCCATAGAATGGATTTGTTCCCACATGTCAAAATAGAATTTAATGTCAATATATCAAAAATAAGGTCAAGTGCAATTTTACAAGCCCAATTAAAATCTTACGGCTGGTAGGACAAAAGCCTTTTGGCTAAATGGTGCCCTCTTTGGCAACCATTACTATACTACATTGCTCTTTGCAATTTGATGTCACATGTAGGCATTGTTCTAGTTTGTCAAGTTCTAGTGGCTTTTTTCTAAGATAAAAAATTGTCATATGAATGACATATTTTGACTATGTACAATCTCTTCTAGTTAATCAAAGCTTAGACCAAAATAGACCTCCATTCTAGGTCGCCTTTAAAGACTACATGGTGTCGTTGCATGCTGGGGGTGCATAGTGTTAAACTGAATTGAAATAGTGGAGCTCATCCATGTTACTGATGCTAAACAGAGCTGACACACATAGATAGTTAAAATAGACGACAGTAGGCGTAGTAGGCGACAATAGCTTCAAAAAGAACAGAATTGCAGTAGCAACTGTTGCATATACTAGACACACAATTACATCTGACATGGCTTAGAAACTCATTTATGCATGTTGATTGACTCCTTGGGCTTTACCATCTATTGAATGCATTACAGTCTGGATATCTGATAATCTGATAATTTGGTTATTAAAATGTCTGATTAAATACAAGATAAAAAGATAAGAAAATATATCTCAATGTGGTTTGCACTCATTGAGCAAACCACCAGTTTTCACCAGATGATGGAGCCAGTGGCTAGATATACAGCAGATGAACCCACCAATTAAAGCAGCATAGGAGTTCATTTTACCATTCAAAATATACCATATATTTTGCACTATATTGTTGCACTGTGATGCAATACATAGGACATTTTGCCAACCTAGCTATAATGTATTTGTAGTATAGGCTATATATGGTACAGTTGTGGTGTACATGTATATGTTGTAAGCTTTGAACAAATTAGTGCTGTACGCACACTAGATTGAGACATTTCTTTTCCCCAAAACACTTTTACAGGCTCTGAAATTGCAACACAAATCAAGTACTTGTACTTAATTGGCTAAGCACACAAACAGTCATCTATACTCAAGCATGCCTGAATATTTATGCCCAGACACGGACAAATGTACCAGTGTTGCACATTACTGCTGTATAGTTCCATCTGAGATGTCACCTCATTGGATGTTAACAAGAGCATTACACAGTCACAAACACTCTGTGTTCTATTTGTAGAAGATATACTTTGTGTGTAGAACACGGGGAGGCTTTTCTTCCCCAGGAAGAGGCAGAGGAACGACTGATCTGCGATAGAGCCGCACACAGCCACACCTCCGCCGCCCCTCCTCGCTTCCACGCTCTCACCCTCCCTGCTGCCTCTCTCATGCTCCCTCGCTTTCCGTCTCTCTCACGCTCCCTTGCTCTCTGTATCGCTCTTGTTCTCTGCCACTGCCCCTCTCGCTCTCACACATACACATACATCACACTCTCGTTCTCTCTCTCTCTCTCTCTCTCACACACTCTCTCTCTCTCCCTCTCATTCTCTCACTCAGTCCGTCCCTCTACCACCCAGTGTGAGTGGAGTTCTTTTCTAATGTTGAAGCGAGAGTGAAAGAGACAGGGCAGGTGCAAGAAAAGGGGAGCAGATAAAGAGTAGATGCTACTCCCAGACAAAGAGTGAACGATACCGTCTACTAAATTACGCCGTGCGCAAGAGCCAGAGGCAGAAAGAGACAAAGAAGAACAAGACAGAAAGAGAGATAGACAAGACGGACACACAGATAGATAGACACAGTGTATACAGAGACAGAAAGAGAGAGGGAGAGAGTGAGATAGAGAGTCAGTACTGCTGAGTTTGGTGTTAAAGTGTGAACACACAAAACAAGAGACTCCCAGCAGCAACAGCAACAGCCAGAGCAGGAGGTGTGGAGGAGCTAGAGGAGTCAGCAGTGTGTGAGAGCACCAGCCGAGGACGTCGGGAGGAGGAGCGGAGCCACCATGCTGAGGAGGAAGAGGAGCGTGTCTTTCGGAGGATTCGGATGGTAGGTTGCCTACCCTGCACTTGCCAGCAGTTAAAGCCGGCCTGCTTGGAGTAGCTCACTCTGTGACAGTTGCATGAAAGAAAAGTGTTTATGTGTGTGTGTAAGAGAGAGACAGAGTGTGTGTGCTTGTGGGTGTCCATGCATGTGTGTGTTTGTGTCTCTGTGTGTGGCCCTGTTGATGTTTAGAATCTCAAATGTGTACAAGCGGCCAAACAAAGTGATATTTTATTTGCTTGTGTTTTTCAGTGAGTATTTTACATAAATAACAGGACACGGTGTGTTATGTTTGCTGTGTGGTGCATGTTTGAGTAGAAACGTCAGGCCACAAGAAGGACAGTGATGCTTGTTTCCATTTGCATTTTAGCTTCGGGGAGTTTCCTCCTCAGTAAGGGCACTCATTCTGCATTCATCTGTTCTGATAAAAACACCCTGTCCCACCTTACATGGGGGTGTTGGGCATGGATGGGAACTTGTTCTTGCATGTCAAGCAGTAATACAGAGGCCCTTTATTCGTTTCCATTCGTTGTCAGAGCGTTTTTAGCACATTGGACAACAATGTGTTCCATGTGCGGTTGAGCTGTCAAGCAAAGTTGGTATATTTTATAAAAAATGCTTCTTAGTATTCACATCAAACTTTGATATATGATTAGGTTATCACGCCTCTGTAGATAGAAGTCTAAACAACCGTAACTATACGGTACATAAACACAAATTCATAAAGGACATATAGGACATATAACATATAGGATATCAACAGTACTTCATATAACAGGGTAGAACAGTGACAGCTGAATTATAATATTATTCGAGTGATACTATTGTATACATGATGGCTTGACGTCTTGCATTTGGTGAGTGCACATTTTGGCTGGTTTATGCAAGCACAGGCTGGCCTGGATCTTTCAGCAGGTTGCACCAGGTTTCCAATCCATGCATTTCCTCATCTCTCCATCTCTCTCTCTCTCTCTCCATCCCCCTATCTCTCCATCTCTCCCAGTTTCCAGCCAATGCAGTCAGTGCACGGAACCCGGAACACTGTGGGGTTTTTCAATGTTACTTCAGTGTTAATACACTTCTGTGGCTCTCAAACGCTGGCAGTTTTAATAGCGCTGCATAATTCATGGTGGTGCCACAGCAGATATGTGGTAGTGGGTCTGCGGTGAGTGGAGGGGATGGCTTGTACTGAGACATACGTCTCTCTCTCTCGCCGTCTCTCACTTCTCTCTCTCTCTCTTCCTATCTTTCTCAGTCTTCCTCCCTTTTCCCTCCCTCCCTCTCTCCTTCTCTCTAAGGCCAGTCTCTAATTCCCTATGCCCTATCTGGGGCATCATCCCCATTTCTGACCCACCCCTACCCAATTTAGCTTGTCTAAAGCTAAATGTCTCATGTCTCCCCAGGACCCTCTCCACTAGTAATGGCCTTATATACTTCAACCAGCCTTTCTTCCTACGCTCAACTCAATGTCAGCAGTGGCCATGTTCAGATTTCCTTCCCTTCAAGTGCTCTCATTGAGGGGGAAAGAGATTCCGGCCATTATCTTATTATCCTCGACACTATGATGGGCGTAGCACTGGATGGGGCATTTCAGTCTCGTTGTAATGGCGCATTGCTGCGAGTGGATGATGGGAGTGGGACGCACTCAAGACTGCTTTCAGAACAGACCGGCAGAGTGAGCACGTGGCATTATGAAGGATTCATGAGAGTTTCTCTTTCTTTCTCTCTCTCTCTGTCTTTCTCTCTCTGTCTCTCTCTCTTTCTTTCTCTCTCTCTATCTCTCCGTCTCTCTCTCTCTCTCTCTCTCTCTCCCTCTCTCACTCTCTCTAGCTGCCTTCTCTTATTTTAGCAGTCACGAGAGGCTATGCTAGCGCTCTGGCACTGCTGCTCTTGCGGGTGGCGGGCCGTGAATCATGCCTCCTTTTCGGCATCTCGCAGACTTGCAGTGTCACGCTCAATCTGGTCTATCTGTGTGTGTGTGTGTGTGTTAGTTTGTGTGCACACGTGTTTTTTAGAGAACAGAGAACATCCAAGGGCCAGAGTTCGAGGGTGTGTGTGTGTGGGTACAAGAGAAAGAGTTTGTAGGTGGGTGTCTGTGTGTGCGAGATGAAGACAGAGTGTGAAAATACGTGGGAGATATTTATCCACACAGCATCAAGGTGAACTGTTTCTGCCCTTTTAAAAGCCCTGTGCTGATTGAGTGTTGACAAACTATCATTTTGGTGTACTCCCAATAACAACTCACATTTAGCCTCTAGCTGGCTTCCCCTTGCGTTTCAGTCTGTGTGTGTGTGTGTGTGTGTGTGTGTGTGTGTGTGTGTGTCTGAGTTTTTGAGGCTGTGGCCCTTTAAATGGAAAGATGTCTCCACTCGCTGGCGTTCCTTGCCAGGCTGCTTGGCAGATGCCAGGCTGCCTTCTGCGACGGGCATGGCGAGTTGCGCTCACTAATGTGTTTGTGTTCGAGCTGCACCAGGGGAGGACTGCAACGGTTCCACCCACTGACTACCTTTAATGAGGGGTGCGTGTGTGTTTGTCTACTTTGTGTGTGTGTGTGGGTGTGTGTGTGTACGTACTTTACAAATGCTGCACTGTTGGAGCGTTATCGATCCAAGACGGCGCTTAACAGAGACAGATCCTTGGGATGCCTTGCGTTTTATCCCCCCTATGGGCCATTACAGTTGTAAGGGGAGGTGCGTGTGTGTAGGGGGGGGGGGGGTGGCGGCGGTGTATCCCATTCTTCCTGAAACAAGCTCTGTGCTTCTCCTGCCTGTTCTGTTGCCCTCAGTTCAGCTTTGTTTCACTATAGTCTGTGCTTTGGTTTCGGCCCATTCCACTCCTGTACTGGCCTATTGTCTCCTGCTGCCTATTGGTTTGGCCAGCTCCTGTCATTTTACCTCCTAATCTGAATCCACCAGTTCTTCGTTCTCTTGTGTGGTTCCTTCTTAATAAATAGATAGATAGATAGAGATACTTTATGTATCCCAAAGAAAATTAAAGAAGGTTGGTGTGTTATGCGTGTGTGTGTGTATGTGTGTGTTTAGTGTGTGTTTTCAGTTATTCAGAGACCAGTTGGTAGAAGTCACGTCAGGAGTTGGCCGTATGCTGCAGCAGTCAGAATTTGGCTCAGTATAGATGTTTGCCCCACCAGTAGTAGCCTAGCTGTATCTCTCCCACCCCAAAAACCTAGTGGATTTAGGCGCTTGCTAAATAATGCAACAGATCCTGAGGGTCCTGCAAAGATAAGGGGGAAATTAGCATTATTACTGCTTTCCCCTGCCAATGGGAGAGGAGTCTTTCATCTCTCAGTTTCCCTCAGAGTCTACCACTCCTATACACACACACACACACACACACATGCGCACACACACACACACACACACACATACATACATACATAAAAACACACACGCCTTTGGTTGTTCTTTATGCTCTATAGATTTTCTGAACAATGTCAATAAAAAAATGTCCACGCACTTTGGGGACGGAATTTGCAAACAACAACACGTCATTTTAAATAGGAATAATATGGATTTATTTGAGCTGAATTAGAATGAGCAATAATGTTGCATGATGTCTGCCTTCGGTGAAAGGAACAAATGTAAAAGGTAATGTTTATGCAGTGCTTTGTCACCTGTAGTCTACAGCGCCAAAGGCACCAACTGCAGTAATTAAACTCCATGTCCCACAATTCTTTATTCTTTGACAAACAACATGTTTCCGTGTTCTATATATAACAAAGAGCCAAATGCTTATTTCTAGTTGATGACTTGTGTATACATACACAAGTCATATACAGACCTCTGTATACATTGAGACACAACAAAGCACAGAGTGCACAGTACTGTACAGTGTAAAATCAGATAAAAGGGCAAGGTGCTGGTATACAGTAGTCTGCATAGAAATAGACTAACTACACTGCTACATAAACATGCTAACACACTTTTTCGCCACATTTGTTTTTATGAATAAAGAAAAGGAAAGACAAACATACTGAGCTCCGGAATTTTGTATTGAAATAAAGGTGTCTCCAATAGTACACAGGCCATGCAAGATTTAAGCTTCAACAGCCTAGGTAAGTTTCTTGCTGCATGCACCCAGAGATGTTGCTAAACAGCAAACCAATTTACAAAGAGAACCCTGTTTAATTGGATGTGGTCTTTCTATACGTTTTTAATGTTGTTCTGATAAATGTTTGTGTGTGTGTGTGTGTATGTGTGTGTGTGTGTGTTTGAGAGAGAAAGAGAGAGATGGAGAGAGAGAGAGAGTGTGTGTGTGTGTGTGAAAGAGAGAGAGAGAGAGAGAGAGAGAGAAATTGCAGCTTTTCTTTGTAAGCGTTGCCTGCTGTTACCATGGTTGTACATTATCATGTTAGTAAAAGTGGCGGTAAATGGTTTACTTATGATTTCAAAATCTGTATTTTTTTGTTTTTGGTTTGATGGTTCCTAAAAGCTTCTCCTTTCTCTCTTCCCCCATCATTCTCTTTACCGTACAGTTTTTACTCTAATGGTCCTGTCATCCCGACCCGGCTTTTAGCAAGAGAGTTTTCTTAGATCAGCGGCCCATCCCTCTCCATTCAAATGCACTCCCATTACTGAAGACATCAGAATAAGGCTAAATGTAACATGATACGCACTTAATAGAATGTATCAAACAGCGTGACTCCACTCCGAACCAGTTATCAAACGCTTTCTGGCTGGACTTCACAGCCACTCAACAAGGTGTTTTGCTCCGTCCTACATGACTGGGCCTAACTTTATTGCTCAGATGTTGTTGGGTGTGTTGCCATGCAGCATGCATTTCTCTGCCCTCTGCTCTGGTCGGGGGGGGGGGGGGGTAATGAGAGGCAGACAGGAAAGAGAAGCTGTTAATGGTTTTCAAACGGTGTGTGTGTGTATGTGTGCGTGTGTGTGTGTGTGTCTTTGTGTGTAGGTGTGTGTGTGTGTGTCTTTGTGTGTAGGTGTGTGTGTGTGTGTGTTTGTGTGCAGAGACACATATAGAGACAGAAACAAACACCTGGGGGGTAGGGAGTGGACAACAGGTTTTAGATGCCCTTATGGTCCACTGTTTCCAACATGACCAGGGTTGAACTGCAAATGGAAAATTTGTGTGAAAATGGGGGTGGGGGGGTGGGGGTCTATCACCGGTGGAAAATATTCTGTGCACATTTCTCTCTCTCTCTCTCTCTCTCTCTCTCTGTCTGTCCACTGAGTGCCCTGAAGCAATTATATCTAGCAGGACATTTGGCTGTTTCCCCTCTGCTCTGTCTCTAGGAAGAGGGAAGCACGTGAAGAGGAAGGACACAGCTTTGTGACGGCTCCTCAGCCTCCACGCACTCACAATGAGCTCTTTGTTTGTAATTATGCACACAGCACACAAACACCATCACCAGCACCACAGCGGAGCTGTAAAGCAAGCTGATGAGAGTGCTTTTTTTTAAGTGAGCATGTTTTTCCACTGAGTGACGGCTTGTAATTGCGTTCTTGATTTGGCATCTTTGTCGAGGTGGGGTCTGTTCATTTGTATGTGTTTGTGTGTGTGTGTGTGTGTGCGCTTGTGTTTTAGAGGTGAGCCGGAGGTATCGCGGTTTGTGGTGTGTGGGTGTGGTGCAGATGAGAGGTTTGACACAGGAAGGGTGTGTGAGTGTGTGTGTGTGTGTGTGTCAGTATGGGAAAATTTACGATCAACTGTTTGTTATGCAGTTTGTCACACATTACTTTTGGTCAGGCTTTAGGTCTTTTACATAGTTACCTTTTAGCCACAGACAATAGAACATCTCTGTGCTCTTCAATTACTCTTTTACATTGGGCCTTATTACTCTTTTACATCAGCTCACAAATAAATGTTCAAGACAAACTGAAAATGTAACTTTTTAAACTATCAAGATTTTTCACAATTTGCTGCTAATGTTAAGATTTTATAAATATAATAATCTCAAAGTCATGGAATACTGTAGATAGTGAAAGCAGAGCAGAGTGAAATGGCAACTTGTTCAGATTTACAATTACTTTACTTGTACAGATTTTCAGAATTACATTTGTGCTGGCATCAAGGGAAAGCATAACAGACGCTTGACCTTAAATGTGACCTGTTGTGTAAATATCCCGTCCTGGCATTAAGCCAACATTGAGCCTCATCCGTGGATTGCAGACCGGGGTTATGCATTTGCACGCTTTGGTGATCTTGGGACTGAAGAACTCTTTAGATACGATCGTCAATTCAAAACAACTCTGCGAATGAGGGCAGACAGGGCCATTATAATGAAATGTTTCGCTGGCTCGCATGGCTTTCTGCAGTGACGTGTCTCAAGCAGTAGAGGGGGTGGTTGGTCAACCCAACTGTGGGACACGCAACCGAGTTGCATTAGCCACGCAGATCGCAGATAGAACATGACAGCAGGCAAAGATAAAGCAGAACAGTGCTCAAGCACAAAAGGCCAAGTGCAGTGCTTCATCAGGCTAGGTCCGGTATATCATTATACCACAAAACCCCTCTAGCATAGTGTACACTGGCCAGCCAAACGTCAGCAGCATCCTGGATGTGTGTGTGTGTATGTGTGTGTGTGTTTGTGTGTGTGTACATGTATGTGTGTGTGTGTGTGTGTGTGTGTGTGTGTGTGCGCGTGCATATATATGTGTGTGTACGTTTGTTTATGTGTGTGTGTGTGTGTGTGCGTATGTGTGTGTGTGTATGCGTATGTGTGTGTGTCAGTGGGGAGTCCAGGCACAGATAAAAAAATATGCCCCCGCTGGGGGGGGGGGGGGGGCGTGTTTGACCCTGAGAGGGGAGATAAGTGAACGTGAAATGTATGGAGTTGTGAGTTGTGTCTACGGCCCTGAGAAGGCTCAGTGGGTCTGTGAAAAACTGGATGCACAGCCGTGATGAGAGGCATAATGAGAGGCATGATATGGTCTCTGTGCATTTATGAGCACAGAGGGAGAGACTCAGCCAGAGACAACCAATGCCGTGGTGTGTGTGTGCATTTATGAGATTCTGCTGTGTGTGTGTGTCTTGGGGGTTGTGAATTGATACAGATCTGCTGTGTAGTGTTGTGGCTAACTGCTCACCCTCTTTTTTTCTGTTTACAGGATTGACAAATCCACTATCACTGCTCTGCGGATAAGGTAAGCATTAAAACACACAAACACACACACACACACACACACATACACACACAGAGAGAAACACACAAACCTTTCTTTTGAGACATGTACAGAGCTTAGGATTCATACATTTACTTCACATTTACTTCAGTGGACTTATTTCCTCTGTCAGGCATGCACATACAGACGCAGTTATTCAGTTATTCTTTCTAGTGTATTAATTTATCTGTACCTTTTTCTCATTCTTTTTCTCTCCTTCTCTCTCTGACTGTCATACAAATGAACACACACTACATGCACACACACTCACAAAGCACAGCAGGTTCTGTGTCTATACAATTTTTTTCTGTCTCAATGTAAGGTGTCCTTCAACACCCCCCCCCCCCAACACACACACACACACATACACATACACACAATAGATATCCTGCAGCTAGTTTGAGACAGAGAATGTGAATGTGAATGATTACATCACTTTGGGTCATAGTTTGTGCTCTCGTGTTTT
>JAGFZM010000054.1:447389-485251 GCA_017657215.1 Limnothrissa miodon | reverse complement strand
TGTGTGTGTGTGTGTGTGTGTGTGTTTGCATATTTAGTATGCCCCTTTGTCCTCAGTTGCTTTTTTTACATGCTGCTTGCTATACTGCCTTTGAATCAGTGAAGCTTGTAGAAGCTACCAGTATTCTACTTCAGCCAGTGCTCGTGCATGTGCGTGTCTGTGTGTGTGTGTGTGTGTCTGTGTGTGTGTGTATAAATATATATATGTGTATGTGTGTATGTGTGTGTGTGTGTGTGTGTACAAACCGGATTCCAAAAAAGTTGGGACACTATACAAATCGTGAATAAAAACTGAATGCAATGATGTGGAGGTGCCAGCTTCTAATATTTTATTCAGAATAGAACATAAATCACGGAACAAAAGTTTAAAGTACAAAATTTCATGGTGTCAACAAATCCCAAAAAGGTTAGGACAAGGCCATTTTCACCACTGTGTGGCATCTCCCCTTCTTCTTACAACACTCAACAGACCTCTAGGGACCGAGGAGACCAGTTTCTCAAGTTTAGAAATAGGAATGCTCTCCCATTCTTGTCTAATACAGGCCTCTAACTGTTCAATCGTCTTGGGCCTTCTTTGTCATACCTTCCTCTTTATGATGCGCCAAATGTTCTCTATAGGTGAAAGATCTGGACTGCAGACTGGCCATTTCAGTATCCGGATCCTTCTCCTACGCAGCCATGATGTGATTGATGCAGAATGTGGTCTGGCATTATCTTGTTGAAAAATGCAGGGTCTTCCCTGAAAGAGATGACGTCTGGATGGGAGCCTATGTTGTTCTAGAACCTGAATATATTTTTCTGCATTGATGGTGCCTTTCCAGACATGCAAGCTGCCCATGCCACGCACTCATGCAACCCCATACCATCAGAGATGCAGGCTTCTGAACTGAGTGTTGATAACAACTTGGGTTGTCCTTGTCCTCTTTGGACATGGCGTCCCAGATTTCCAAAAAGAACTTCGAATCGACTCGTGTGACCACAGAACAGTCTTCCATTTTGCCACACTCCATTTTAAATGAACCCTGGCCAAGTGAAAACGTCTGAGCTTGTGGATCTTGCTTAGAAATGACTTCTTCTTTGCTCTGTAGAGTTTCAGCTGGCAACGGCGGATGGCACGGTGGATTGTGTTCACTGACAATGGTTTCTGGAAGTATTTCTGTGCCCATTCTGTGATTTCCTTTACAGTAGCATTCCTGTTTGTGGGGCAGTGTCGTTTAAGGGCCCAGAGATCACGGGCATCCAGTATGGTTTTACGGCCTTGACCCTTACGCACAGAGATTGTTCCAGATTCTCTGAATCTTCGGATGATGTTATGCACAGTTGATGATGATAACTGCAAAGTCTTTGCAATTTTTCTCTGGGTAACACCTTTCTGATATTGCTCCACTATCTTTCTGCGCAACATTGTATCAATGTATTTTATCATTGTATCAACATCTTGGCTTCTGAGAGACACTGCCACTATGAGAAGCTCTTTTTATACCCAATCATGTTGCCAATTGACCTAATTACTGTTAATTGGTCTTCCAGCTCTTTGTTATGCTCAAATTTACTTTTTCCAGCTTTTTATTGCTACTTGTCCCAACTTGTTTGGGATTTGTTGACACCGTGAAATGTTGAATCAACATATTTTTCGTTTAAAATGATACATTTACTCGGATTAAACTTTTGATCTGTCATCTACGTTCTATTACAAATAAAATATTGACATTTGCCATCTCCACATCATTGCATTCAGTTTTTATTCACAATTTGTTTAGTGACACAATTTTTTTGGAATCCGGTTTGTATATATGTGTGTGTGAGAGAAAATCAAGTATGGTCCTGCATACTAAGCACCTGGCCGTCGGCACGTGTTCCCTCTGAGTGGCTGTCTGGCTCCAAGGCTGTGGAGACAGTGGCTTGAGCTCATAGCAGTCAGGATCACTGGCCAGCTCACCACCTCAGCACCACCACCACAGCAACATTAAGACATCAATATCACACTCCATGTCTAAACACGACCACTCTCTTCTACAGACGTTGTCTTGCTTATTTAGCTTGCTGATAGCCAAAAGTGTTAAAGAGTTAGATGTATGATGTTTGACAGTGTCACTCGACCCTTCATCACTTTTTGTAATTGACAGGAATAGTTTGGGTCTTCGCCGCTTTTTGACAGGAGTAGTTTGGGTATTTTTCCTATTTTTATTTTGAGAGTTCATGTTTAGGGAGGGTTTGGTTATTCAGAAGCTGGTAGTGTTTTTTCAAAACATATGATTTTCACTAGGCAAACAACAGCCTTTTCTAGAATTGATGTAAAAACTGCTACTGATGCTACAGTCATGTAATTAGAAGGTCGAAAACAGACCATGGAAACATTTTAAACGCCATAAATAGCATTGCTGCCCTGAGGTGCCCATAGGTGCAGTGTGTGGTTTTGTGGTTGAAAATACAACAGAAACGCTTCAAGCGTTACAACTGTGATGTAATTATGAAAGACATAAAAAAAACTTGCTGCATGGATTTTCTTCTGTCCACATACTGTATGCTGTTCACGGGAAATGCCATTTATTGCATTTATTTACATGAAGTATTTATGTGCCTGAAAGGAGATGCATGACCAGCATTTGATTGATTGGTTTTATTGATTTGTTGTTTTAAAACAATAAACAGCTTTAAACAGTCCCCCACCACATCACCTGCATGTCTATATTTTCAGTCACCTTTCTCTCCTCGTTTCAAATTCAGTCAGTGTTTTGCACTCCCAGACATAGCGAACGTGTCAGAGGTGTATATCCAGACAACCAGACAACAGTGTCTTCGCCAGCCCTAGCTGGCACCTATTTCCCCATGTCCCTTCACAGGGACGGAATACAAAAAATAACTGACATGTCTTGGATGACTGAATGACAGCAGACTCTTTCTGCCCTTCCCCCTCACATCAGGTCATGGTTTTTTCACCCTTGTTTGACACCAGGGGCTTCTGTGTCTGTCCGCTTGTTTGTGACTGTGACTTTGGCTCCCAGCTCTTCATTTGCCATTATTCTGTTCCCGCTCAAAGCAAATCTGTTCTTTTTGTGCTTTTTTTTAATGGCCCTCAGAACTGAAACGGCATTGAGTGAATTTAATATTTTTATGACTGAGTGAATTTTGTTTTTTTGTGCAAATGGGGAACATCAAGGTCAGTCTGAGTTTATATGCACTGTCTTTCGCTTGTAATTTTCATCCAATTAAAAGGGACACAATAGTACAGGCTGAATGAGAAATAATTACCCCCAACCCCTACACATTTACAGACACCCATACCCCTAAGCAAGTTTTGCTATTCTGTGCAAAGATACTGCTGGCCAAGACAAGCCTCTCAAACGCAAACCTTAAGGGAAACATTCCAAGCTAAAAGAAAAAAAAATATTGGTTATTCATGGGATTCATTTTGACACCGTTTGCAAGTTTAATAAGAGTGCAAAATAAAACATATCAAGAACCCTAAGCAGGAATTACACCTGTTTTTATTTTTTTTTTTATCTGACCAGCTGAGTGTGAATGCAAATGCACACACCTGCTATCTGCAATTGAAATTTGCAGACAACTACACTACATTTTAATTAGTGATCACTCGCCCCTGTTTCCAATAAGAACATTTGTGCTTTTTATCTGACCAGCTGAGTGTGAATGCAAACGCACACACCTGCTATCTGCAATTGAATTTTGCGGACAACTACACTTCATTTTAATTAGTGATCACTCGCCCCTGTTTCCAATAAGAACATTTGTGCTGCGGATTCTCCTCTGAAAATCCTTCTGATGCGAGGGGGGGGGAGGTTATTACTGGGCGGATGACACAAGTGTGAGGTAGCGGTTGCATCACTGTTGTTTGTTGAGAGCACAGACACTGACCATCCGGAGCTCCATGAGAGGGAAAGAATGAAAGGTGGCCATGTGGTTCTGCTGTGGAATTTATTGTGAGAATGTTCCCCTTAACTGGATTAACCAGAGTGAATCAATCCGCCTCCCTATAGTATTACAAAGTGCTGAACTTAGCTGAGAGGATGACAGAAATTGATGGGCCAATGGATAGGGGATGAAAGTTTTATTTCCTTATGCCCGCATGTGTTAGCGTTAGCATGCTGTTCACAAAATCGGTCTACGTCGTACCAGATGCAGACAGTCTAAAAGGCCTACATACTGACAGAATAGAGCTAGGACTGATTGACTCCAGATTCTTCCTTTAAAGAAGGGCTAAGCAACGTTCTGTTTTTTTCTCTTACGAGCTCCTTCTAAAGCATTGCATTGTATTGCACTGCATTCTATTGGAGGCGGTCCGCGCTGCTGAACATTGCAAGTGCTGTATCTACCGCTATAGGCCACGGTGGCGCATTTTACACCGTTCGTTCGCCGTGTCATGACTCATTTTAGCATCCTAAACGGAATGAAACGGATTAATTAAATGAAAAATGTTGCATAGTAGGCCTTTAAGCATCCTGATTATAACTTGATACCTGTGGGTACATCTGTGTTCATATTAAGGGAACAGTCATCAATGATCCACTAGTTCTCCATTACCTGTGAACACTGTACATTTGTTGTTTTGTGTTCCTGGATAAAGAAACAAATGAGATTATGAGCTATACAAAAACGAATCAAGCAAGGACCGCCTGTTACCTAAAAAACTAGTTCTCACAATACTTACTAATGAAATACAGATCCCTGTAGATCCGGTGTATGTATGTGTGTGTGTGTGTGTGTGTGGTGGGGATGGGGGGGGGGGGGTGCACACTCTGATTATGTCACTGAGAGGAGAAGGTTCTGGAACAGTCCCAGCATGGCTCTGATCTGCATTGGGCAGCCTCACCTTCTGCCTAGCGTCGTCCTGCTTTCAGCTCCGTGGTTGGTGGCCTTGTTAAATAATGACTGATGCGTCTATGTTTTGCATGTGATCTGTACGTGTGATCTGTATTTAAACAGACCACTGATTGTGGGTGTGAGTGTGGAGGTCGTTGTGTGTGTGTGCGTGTGTCTGTGTGTGTGTGTGTGTGTGGGGGGGGGGGGGGGGGGCTGATGTAATGAGGCTCGCTGAATGGAGGTGGAGGTTGGTTGGCACAGATGGAGCAGAGGGCTGAGAGAGAGAGAGAAAGAGAGAGAGAGAGAGAGAGAGAGAAGAGAAGTGAAACAGTGAGCACAGCATGATGGGAACAAATGTTCTAGGAATAGGGAAGAGGATACATACACACACACACACACACACAAACAGACGCTGGGCTGCACGTGTGCTCTCATACACATATGCTCACACTTATGTGCATTTGGGCCAACGGTATCTTTTTATCCATGATGTATCCTCTGAGAGTTCAGGTTAGCAAAGACAATGAAGTACAAGACAAACTGGGACAGAGAGAGAGAGAGAGAAAGAGAGATGATCTAAGGAATGCAAGCCACACAGAGATGTCTGGAGTGATAGAAAAAAATGTGTGCACAGTCAAGTGATTTTCCCTCATCCATCTTGTGAACGACAGAAAGCAAGAGAGAGAAAAGTGTGAAGGTGTGTGAAAAATAGGCTTCTGAGAACACACTACACGGATGAGAGTGAGTGAGTGAGTTAGCAGAAAGGAAAAGAAAGGAAGAAAGAATGAGAGAGGGGGAGAGTACTGGAGAAAGAGAGGCAGAGTAAGTGAGGAAACAAGAAAGGGAGCCATGGTGACTGACTGTAAGGTGAGGAACAATCATGATACTGAATGAAAAGAGAGAAAGAAAAGGGGAGAAGAGAAAGCGACAGTGTAAGAGGGTGTGTGTGAGAGTGAGAAAGAGAGAGAGAGAGAGAGAGAGAGAGAGAGAGGGAGAATAGATTTCTCTTCTCTAGTGAGCCTGTACCGGCAGTGTGAGCAGACTCTCAGCACCTCCCTCAAGAGAGAGAATGAGAGCGAGAGAGAGAGAGAGAGACAGAGAAAAGGAGACTGAAGAAAGAGCAGAAACGTAAGATACAGGAAAGAGAGAGAGAGTGTGAGTGAGAGAGAGAAAGGGAGGGAGGGCCACGGAGACAGAATAAGAGATAGACAGAGACGGAGATGCTCAGAGGTGGACGGTGAGGGGAGAGGACATTAAGTCAAAGCACGAGAGATAGAGAGAGAGGGAGAGACAGATAACACCACGCTGGCGCTTCTTTGTGATTTTTGCCCGGCAATACGGCAGCTTGGGGAGGCACCCATGTCCGAGGCAGCTGCCAGAATTCGCTCCAGGAGAGCCGGGATCCGGGCGACCGTAGCTCTGATCGGACTCCTGCACCGGTCCCGCAAACAGCGCGAGAGGCAGTCGCTGGCGGAGAGGGACAGTGAAGGAGAAGAATTATGGTATGTTCCAGAAAAAAACTTACTTCAAACCAGAAAAGAGGCTAAATAATAGTCTCGTAGGGGGATGTTTGTAGGTGATTGCTTACCTGTGTGTATGTATGTGTGTGTGTGTGCGTGTAAGAGAGTGTGTGTTTATTTGTGCATATATCCATATGTGGACATAATTTACACGTTATTTGTCCTTGTGTTTGTCATTGCACAACTTATGTGACACAATGCAGCATAGAAAGAGTCCGCTCCAAGCGTTGGTGTGTGGTTAGTGGGTGTGCACTTAACACATGTAACTGTCACTGTGTGTGTGTGTGTGTGTGTGTGTGTGTGTGTGTGTGTGTGTGTATTCACATAATTTTGACACATAGGTAACGTTTGCATGTTTTTGCATCTGGTCTTTCACAGTTTGTGGGTGAATAGAGTTAGAATGGCATTGTTTCTGCACATTTGGTTATTTGGACTGAAAGTGTGAAAACTTTTCATGTGACAGATGAAGAAACAGCTTGCTTCTATTGTCTACGCTCGTGTTAGGACACAAGATGAATTGAAATTAGCACTTGAACAAGGGACTTCATTTGTATTGCATATGGACCCATGGCCAGATGGTTAATGCAAAATGATAATGTTTTCTGTGTGTAGTTATGTGTACTGTGATACTGTAAATGGTGTGTCTATTTCTGAAATATTGATACACTTTGATGACTGTAATCAAACTGTCTCACTTCTAAATATGGAGAACTCTGTTCAGCATTCTTATTGGAATCTCATTTGCGTGGTTTACCAGAATAGCTTGTACATTTTGATAATTGCAATCTTTTGTCCAACCGTCATGGGCTGATGGTAATGACACAGCCATGACCAATGGATTGAGTAGATTTAATATACTGGGTGACAAGCTTTTCAAAATGACATTTTAAATGGCAAAAAGCTAAAAAAAAAAAAAAAAAGACATGTAAGGAGATCATTTGCTTGGTGATTGGCTTATCCGAATATGTTTATTACCGTGAATATAAGAAGTGAGTGAATGTGAACTGAAATAAGCAATGTCATTTAGGAGTCAGTGGTATTATTGGTTATGCTGTGGACCTGAAACCTTTTGTTTTTTTTTCCCCCTTTCAACTGGCAAACTGTACAGCCTGCCTCGGCATAGATTGTAGTTCCATTCCCAGCAGCAGATGTGCTGTGAAAATGAATCAGTAAATGATTTTACAGTGCATAATCTAGCTAGCTTAAGTGGCATTCACGTGACATGGCAAACATTATTGTGCCTATCTTCGATCTAGCCAACCAAATTGCTGTGTTATATAAAAAGACTTAAATTGTGCTTTGGCTTGAAAGTGTTTTAAACATCACTGAGGACTCACACAATGTTTCCTCTCATCATTTCTACATAAACCAGATTCATTGCACAGTTCATTGCAGAAACCTCATCATAGTTGAATGGGATGTAGTAGCAGCAGTTTGGGGCAAATACCTAAATACAATGCCGCATTCAGACCCACATCATCTTCTCCCATTTTTTTTTGGCTACTCTTTTCTTCTGCTGTCGGTTAATTCATTCACTCACCGATTTTTCTGCCAGTCCTCTGCTTTTCCCAGACGCCTTTGTGATGGTCATTGTGCTAACAGGTGGTTAGGTGTGTACACGCTGGGCCGTATTTACATTTTGTTCTGTCTCTAGCAAACCTTTGGGGTGCGAAGTGCGAAGAAAACAGTGGCTGTCTGAAAGGAGAGGCGTGTGGTGTGTGTGTGTACGTGTGTGTGTGTGTGTGTGTGTGTGTGTGCGTGTGTGTGTGTGTGCGCGTGTGTATGCTCCGAGCTCTGTAATCAATGGCCCCAGAGACGAGTGGAAGGGAAATTGATAAACAGTTTGTCCTGCTGTTTGCGAAGTGCTTTATTTGTTGCACTCAGTCTCCACAGTGACAGAATAAAATGGTGTTTGCGATAATGCTGCAATTTACGCACATTTCCTGTAATTGCATAGTGAGTGAGGGAGAGAGAGGGAGAGAGAGAGGAAGGAAAACACAAGACAATGGTGCAGTTTATCAGGTAGAGACATTTGAAAACAGAAAAAGGTTGGGGATGGGGGTGTTGAGATCCACTAAAAACATTTCCAAAAAATACTTTTGATAAAGAATAACATGCAACAAAAATTTGAGAAATTAATGGACTTGCTTGATGCTTAATGTATATCAGCTCTGATCTATATAAAATGCTCCTTGGTCTATTAACCACATGATATATTCAGTCTGTCTTATGACTCACCTCATATCCTCTAGGGCAGCCTTGGCCTTGTGGTTAGGGCTTTGAGCCGGATCCCTGACTGCAAGGAAAAATGTTGGCGGAGGAAGTGCTGTACCATGCACATATCCACGGCTGAAGTGCCGCATGAGCATGGCCCCTAACCCCTCACCACTCGTCTGTACTGTAGCAGACAGCCCACCGCTGCGGGTTAGCGGGTGCTTCACCTTGAAGCAAACCCAGAGAGGTGGCATCAGATTAGGGTCAGATGTTATCAGCTGAGGAGAGAGGATGGGGAGGATGAGGGTAAGAGAGGAGAGGAGAGGAGCGAGGAGACATCATGGCGAACTCGTCGAAGAAGCCGGTGAGGACATAATAGAGGGATAAGTGAAAGAGGGGTAGAGAGAGAGAACCTGATGGACAGATGAGAAATGACTGATAGAGAGGTGAAACAGGATGACTGTGCGTGCTCCAAGCGGCCCGTTGTAGCCTGTTTAAATTGATGGCTTTGGGAATGTTTGGAGGAGGCTTTAATGTTAGCCATTGATCAGGATGTGGGGGCGTTATGAAGGTTTGATATGATGGTTCTCTGCTAAGTTGTGCAAAAATATGGAAGGGCAACAGCTATTTCTGAATCCAGTCGTTTTTTTTTCCCTGTCAGTTCAGGGATTTTATTGCATGCCACCGTCACACAGATTGTGATCAATATTTCAAGCAAACACGTTTCCATCACCAAAGCAAATGGTGCAAGAGGAGGCAAATCTCTTTTCTTTCTTTCTCTCTCTCTCTCTCTCTCTCTCTCTCCTCACACACCACAGCTGTTTGAATTGATGGCAGCCTATCATTTGACCTTTACTAAGACCTTCGCTGACTGCTCTGTCAATTTTTGAACAGTTTAGCCAACAAGGTAAGGAGGAGAAGGCGGAGGAGGAGGTGATTGCCTTCTCTTGTTGCCGCAGCAACAACACTTTAAGAGTGGAGGGGGAAACTCTGTAAGTGAAAGGACAGCTGTCTGCGATTCTTACAGAAAGCCTGTAGTTTGTGCAGCTGGCGCGGCAGAGAAACATGAACGTGCATTGTAGAAGAGTACTTGAGTTGAGGTGGACAAATTGCAGATGATGTTCAGCACAGATGACCTCGCTTGAACTTCATGAGCGCAAAAAAAATGATGCCCTAGGGCCGACCTTTGACATGCAAGGGACAGTTCCGTAACAACCATAAAGGGAAGATAACAGAAAGCCATTTATTCTCAAATGACTCTCAAATGACTACAGTCTTATTTCCAATTACCTCCAGTAAAATACCTATCAATACACCTAGCTTCACTTTCTGGATTTGATGACTGTAATCAAACTGAACACTAAGTGTATGGTTTCATTTTCATTTGCATTTTTTTTTTAAATAATTGCAATCTTTTGTACAGCCATTATGGGCTGATTGTAATGGCATAGCCCTGACCAATAGATTGGCTAGGCTTTTCCAACAAGCTTTTCCAAATGACATTTTAAATGTCTAAGCTCTAAGGTAAACAAAAAGGCATCTACACTTCTCTCTACTTTACTGTTGATTATACTGTATGAAGATATTCACTGCAGGGTTGAAGTTTTTCTGAATACACACATACACATACACATTCAAGATCACAGTTTTAGGTTACTGTTGAATGCAATACATAGGCTTCATGTGAGTGAACATTTGTCTGTGTTTGTTGGCGTACTGTGTAGGTGCGTTTTTATTTGTTTGTTTTATTTTTTATTTATTTGTTCTATAGCTTTCCATGCGGTGCTGTTATGGTTTGGTGTTTATTAGTTTTGCAAATGTGTCTCTGGGCGTGTGAGCATTTTAAAGAAGAATAGATAGAGGATGAAAATACAAAAGGAGGCAGAAAATGAGGCAGAAAAACAAACAAACAGAGGGTGGGGTAGGAGGAACAAGGGAGCGAGAAAAAGAGAGAGAGGGGGATAGAGAGAGAGGGATAGAGTGTGCTTTATCTCTACTGGTATTATGGATGACTTGCTGTCTCTCTCATATAAAAAAACAACTAGAAGGGTGTTCGATGATGGATCCATAGGGCCTATTTACAGAAAACTTATGAAGACTTGAGGATATTCTTAGTGAGCGGCTCCTTTCTCTCTCTCTTTCCTCCCCATCCATCCTCCTTTCCTCCCAATCTCCTCTGTCCAAGGTGTGGAACTCGACTGAATAATTTACTCAGAAGGGAGTCCAGCCTCTAAGAGGTCCAAAGACCTTAACACTGGTGGATATAAAAGAGCCCATTTGTTTGATAAATGGCCTTTCTCGGGGACATCTTTTATTCACTAACTTAATCAAGGATGTGGGGGACGGAAAAGTGTGAAAGAAAGAAAGGTGGGGTCTAGATGTGAAATGAAGCATCTTCATGCTTCATCCCCTTCTGCCTATCTATGAATTTATATATTCATATTTATATACATATATGCGCATATAATTGACATCTAAAATTGGATGTGTGTTATTGTAGCCTATTGTGTGTGTGTGTGTGTATGTGTATTAGTTATACATGTGTTCATATGAAAGAAGACCTCAGGTCATGTGGGAAGTGTTGTAAGAGTCCCTTATAGTCCAGCACTGTACACTACTTGCCTCACGTCCTGGGATTTCACTCTCCAGGTCCATTGCTACACACCGAGGTGAGTTGCTCAACGCTGCGCTCTCTGATTTCTGTTCTTCCGTCTTCCAGGAAACAGGAGTTGCTGACCATCTCCAATGTTCCGCTGGCTGACTGCCCCCCCTCCCCGCCCCGAACCGCTCCACCCACCATGAAGGTAAACGAGGTGTGTGTGTGTGTGTGTGCCACAGACCCTAGACACAGTCTGAGTGACAGGTACTCAATCCTGCCCTAGCCAGACAGAGGACGAACAGGAGTTCATAAATGGAAAGGCATAAAAGGCCTAATGCCCACACAAGTGTGTGTTTGTGTGTGTGTGTATGTGTGTGTGTGTGTGTGTGAGAGAGAGAGAGAGTGAGAAGGTTATAGTCTGCATTTGTTAACTCCATGTGTCCATTAGATGGGAAAGCGTGGGGATGTCTGGGGAGAAAATAACAGTGTTATAAGCACACAAAATATCACAGCTGGGTCGAAAAAGCCAAAGCAGAGAAGGCTATCCAGGCCTACGCAATTGAGGGGGCTGCAGTAGGTGTTTATCACTTGCGTACATCTGTGAAAATAGAAAAGCACGTCATTGTCTGCTCCACTGTATAAGCGGAATAGAAGGAAAGTGCCATACAAACACATACAGGCATGCTTAGTACGCTCAAGCGTCAGAGACTTAATGCTTTATGTGTGCATTTAATAGAAGCATGTAATGGGCATAGCTGTTTAAAGCAATGAAAGTCAATAGGAGGCTGTGTTTGCTATGGAGCAACGCTGTGAAAGAAATAGTAACGCACACTAAAATTGAGATGGTGACTAAAGAGTTCACAAATGCAAAAGATATTTAATGAAAGTTGATCACATTTTGGCTTATGATCTTTATCATATCAACCCTGTGTCACAAATGTAGTAACAGAAGGTCATGAGGAAGTGTACACGAGTAGTACCCTTGCTTATGGTTAAGTCACCACGGTTCTTACATCCTTTGGGTGTGACCGTCCTTGCTTCTCAACAATCAGATAAGCATCACAGCTTTGCAACACATACATACTTCCAATATCGATATTGCTCAACATTTTTGATATGCTCAAAATATTCAGTATTCAGTACATGTGAAATGTGTGCAGTTCCTGAAATGTAGAAATGAATCACCTACTGAATACTTTGTATTTTGAGCCTTGCAGTGTGCCAACAACGGTCAGTTTATTTACGCACACACACACACGCACACTGTTTAGAGATGTTTACTTATTAATGGTCCAAACCCTGTGTGTGTTTGCCTGTTTTGCATCGCAGCACAGTGTGTGAATGGGTGGGGGTGTGCTCTTGAGAAACACTGAGTGTCAAAGGAAGTCCAAAGGCAGCGTATCACACCACACAGGGTGACACAGTCTATGTGGCATGGGTGGGGATGCTTCAAAGAGATTCTGGAACCAATGAAAATACGTAGCTACTTCGCAAGGCATCCCTAAATTAGCAGCACATAAAGGAAAAGATATAGAGATGAATCAAGAGATGTTTACAGTGTGTCCATGCCTATGTAGGGACTAGATTTGAGTGCGTCTCTGTAAGCTTGTGGTTGTACGTGTGTCTATGTGTGTGTGTTTGTGTGTATGTTTAAAGGAGACATGAATGAAGTAGGCATTGCACTGCTTACTAAGCTGTTGGGACTTCAGTCTTGACATTATACAGTATGTGTAAATTGCATGACCCCATCTATTTCTTTGCCAGCTGCACTGCAAGTGAATGCTATGGCAAGAATGACACATCACAGATAAGGGACAGAATCCGCTTGCAAAGTAGTGCTGTTATGAAATAAAATAAAAAAATATGATGAAGTGGAAAGATTAACACATTTTCTGGCTGGGGGTTCTGAAGGACTGTGGGTGTTAAATAAAACAAACTTATCAGGTGACAAAAAAGAGAATCCATTTGCAGAAGAAGGACTGTGAATAAACAAGCTGACCATGTGTGTGTATGTCTCTGCATTTTTACAGTCTGGCCAGTTCTTTGATACACTGGACAGAATGGAGGTAAGAAGTCATTTTCTGTTTTGTTTTTTTTCTCTCTAAGATATACTGTGTGTAGGCGTTACATTTTCTCCTGAGCGCTTTAGCTTTAAAGTAACCACAATTGTTCTCAACCAATCTGAGATTTATATTCTGACAAATCTCCATTATAGATTTCGGTGCATAGCCTATATTGCTTCTGCACATTCACATGTGTACATTTATATTGAACTTTGACATAAGTATTGCATTTTTATGTGCACATAAAATGGATATGACATGAATACAACAATTGTTTACATACAGACAAAAACAACTTGTTTACTTGCCTATGAGACCTGTTTTACACAGTAATAATAATGCCATTGAAACTAACATTACTATTGCGGTTGTATGACTGCATTTACAGTAGCCATACCTTTTGCATTTAGCATATTAACGTCCCTTCTTTTGAAATAGCCCATGCACTGGGCCGTAAAAATCATTGTTTGTGGTGGAGAAGCCAACCTCCTATAATGAAGTTTTGTGGTGCCGCAGTTAAATGACCATCTATTAACCTCTAATCCCTGGTTTGTCACATCTGACCCCCTAATTCCTGACCCCTGACCTCGACCCTTGACCCACATTAGCAGGTCTCTGAGGTGGAGGAGATGAAGATCAGCCCACAGAGACTCAAGGTCTGGGCTGCATGCTAGCAGATCACAGCATCAGCAACTTTAACACTCACACCCAAGGAAGCCAATTTTTATCTTTAGTCGAGATAGAATCCATTCTTGTAATTCTGAACCAGTTGACCCAATTAATTTAATCAATTAATAAAATTACAGTACTGTGCAAAAGGTACCTCACATGATTAGTTTTAGCAGTGCTGTAAAGACCATGCATCCATATCTCTCCTTTTCTTATTCAGAAAATACAGAGGCATGGTGAGGCTATACATCATGTTTTGGCCATGCCTTTCTGACCATAGCGAGATCTTGGTCTCAAGATCACAGCTGATCTCCCAATGGCTTATGGCAGGCTTACACCTACATTTCCCAACCTTGACCTGGTGGAACAATGACTCTGGTCACTGAAACACTGTCAGGGCTACAATTTTAGGGGTGGCCTTTTGTGTCCCTGAATACGTTACAGTACAAATTACCTTTTTTATTCAATTCAGGAGAGTGAAAGATAAATGGATGATACTTAATGTGGGGTGCTTATAACATTTGTTGTACTGTATATTATAATATTTTATAACTCAAATAATATTTTTATAACAAAGTCTATAATATTTTATAACACACAGAATATTTTATAACACAGAGTCTATACATTTTTATTAATGGCTTGGTGTGAGTGTTACAGTATGTCACGTTGTGATATGTTGTGATATCAATCCATGAGCCATAGCAACAGCCATGGATGTCATTGTTTGACCTTGTACTTGTGTCAGTCAGACAGTTTACAGTGGCATGGTCTTTCTATATGGCAGGGGCCTCTCTCCATAAGTCCTTGAAAAAGAAGGTATGATCAGAAGGCAGTAAGGCTCCTTTTTGGAATGGTAAACCACTCCTGAGTGCCCAAATGACACAGTCTCGTCACATTGTTGGAGTCTTAATTAGCTGTGATCATTCCTTCATCGCACAGCCCATGACTCATTTGTGTGTTTGTCGTCCTCACCGACATCTCTGTGTCCCTCCATCTTTTCTCCGTCTTTTCAAATGACTTGTGCTTTCATCCCCACAGCTGTGATTAGAGAGTAATATGTCTGCTGTGCAGCCCGAGCCATCAGCCTTCATTGTCATATATATCACCCATCGCTGCTTATAATTTCAGCAGGTTAAGGGCATTTATGTTTGAATTGAAAAATGTGCGAGTGTGACCATGCATGACTTACTTAATCGCTGCGGCTTGTCTGCTCCTCCAGGACGACTACATTCCATATCCGGGGATTGAGGAGGTGAGTGAGTCAGTACACAAGCCTGAAAATGAGTGTTCAAAATGAAGCCCCAGAGCGATGATAATTTATTTATTAATTTATTTTAAACCTCGAGGATAAGCCTTAAATGAGATCGTGTTTGAAGTGCTCCCTCTGTTTTTTTCTTAATGGCACACACATACAAATGCACGCACACATACACACACACTCACAGGTTCTTCAGAGGGGTGAGCCGTACCCACAGGTCATTCTGCCCCAGTTTGGGGGCTACTGGATCGAGGACGCTGAGACCAACGCTGCTGCAGCCGCTGCTGCCACCAACGCCACATCTGCTGCCACGTCTGCTGGAGACGCCAGCACCTGTAACGGCCAAGGTGGCGAAGGGAGCAACCCCGATGGAGGGTTTGGCTACCGCCTGGAGAGTAACAGTGCAGCGCGGGCCTATCGCAAGCACTTCCTGGGAAAGGTCAGTCTTTACATTAAGGTGAAGTCGTCTTAGTTTGTTTGTGTTTACAGTGTTAAATTGCTTAATTAATCCAGCCAGCGTTTCGAAAATAAACCCTGTTCCCTGTACTTGCAGAGAAAGACATGAAATGACATTTCGAGACGATTTATTGCCTTAATTAAAATTGATATGGTGACTTTCATTGCCCTGATCTTTTTAAATTGAAAGCTGCCTTCGTGAACTGGAAATGAACACCTCCCACTCTTGCAGGAACATCTCAATTTCTACTGCACGGCGAGCAGCCATGGCAACCTCATTCTCTCCATGAGACACGAGGAAGTGGAGGAGCAGGAGTACCTGCATGTCATTCTCAGGTGAGTCCTGGCCTGGTCTACCAAACGTTTCCCCTCAGGTAAAGGCTAAGGATGGGGTGAATCCTGACCCAGGTCCAAACTGGACTCAAAATGGATAGATCAGCACCTGATCAAGATCCAGCCCAGCCTGCTGCTGTCATCTTTTGCTTACACTGCAACTAACTGCGGGGGAGTGAACTATCATTGTGATATCACTTTATTCTCAGTTGAAATATCCTAAGTGAATGCAATGTAACACAGAACCTCAGTGGAATGGAATGGAATGGCTTATGGCTAACAGATTCAGTGTGGGCAGAGCAGTGGCCATACAGTGCTGTGTGACATTCAAACAACTGCATGCTGTTAGAACAAGCTCTTAGATTCTATGATATATTTACAACACCATAAGGCTCTGTCCAACCGCTGGTATGTGACAGCCATTTTAAAACATGGTTAGATTCAGCACGCTTTGAGCAATCTCTTCAAACAGTGCAGTTTGTCTGTGTTGCTCACTCTTGCTTTCACTTGGTGGTGTGTTTTCAGATGTCAGTTTAAGACAATCTATGACAGGATCTCTCTGGTGGGCCTTCCTGAGATGCCAAGCATCGCACGGTTAGCAAAGGTTTGCCTGCTTGACCTCCCCTACCTTGATACTGCACATGCCATCTAATATAATATATTTGTCTTTAGAATGTTATTTGATTTTTTAAATTATATCCTGCTTCTGCTCTCTTCTTTTCCTTATCTGTCCTGTCTCAATTAGCTCCTCTGTGAAGACATTGTCAACATAAAATTCTATCCAGTGTTGTACCCAAAGGTGAGTTTTTATCAAATAAATAGAAGTATTAAAAAAATCAAATGTAATGTGAAATAGAAATTACCCAGCCTGGCACCTTTAGGTCTTTACCCCTAATAAACACATGGTGGTAAATGTTTATAGATAGACTGTCTGGTGGGACAGGGGTTATTTTAGAGGTATTTCATTCAAAACCAATGCAACCAAAAATAAAAAAGGCATTTGACCATTAATTGCTTTTAAAGACTCCATCTGTACTGTTGGGGCTGACTTCTGTTCAATAATGAAATGCCTTTTGCTTTCCATAGCTTTTGTATTGCCCAGCCAGCTGGAGTATAATTTGTCAAGCCCTGATGATCACTAGTAAATGTTGAACAGAGCACTTTTTCGTAGTTGTGTAATCCATAATATTTTATATAATAATGTTATATGATCCAATAAATAATCACAAAATTGATGCAGTGTTGTTAACTGAAACATGAAAGTTAAATTGCCATTTCCATCACATTCTGAATTTAATCTTGGGGATCTTGGTGGCTACCAGTCAATAAACAAGTGAAATTGCCACTGAAGCAACCCCATGAGCCTCATGACCGACAATTCTTAGGACAAGTCTTAGGAAACAGACTTACAGAAAAGGCACAGTAACTTCCGTTTAGTCCAACAAGAGATGTATTTAAAGACCAGGCCTCCGGTTCCCACAGAAGAGTTTCTCTTTTTGGCAGGAAATAGTATCCAAAATGAGGAAATGTCTTCTGCCAGGCTCCAGCCTGCCATTGGTCACTGTGTTATTAGGCTCTGAGGGTAGTGGTGGGTTTCAACATTTGCAATCTCATTTAGTGTTGAAACTTCAAAGGATGTTTTAAATGGCCTGTTGTATCATCTGTATACTGCAAAGTAGAGTACGGTCAGTATGTCCCATGCTGACAGTTTCCTGTATATTATCGATCATTCATGATTTTTTTTTTTTTGTGTGTGTGTGTGTGTGTGTGTGTGTGTGTGAAGATACATACAAGATAGATGGATAGCCCTGTGTCATACCCTTCCTTAAGAAGAATTCTCTCACCTTCTACCTTCTATTTGAAGACATTTTATTAATTTCTTATCATTTTATTTGACAGGGTTCCCAATTGATAGTCAATTATGATGAACACGAAGTGAACAACACCTTCAAATTTGGTGTTGTCTACCAGAGGGTTGGACAGGTAAGGTCACCAATCAAAGCACTGTTTGTCTCAGGTCTGTATTTGATTGATCACATTGACTGAATTTTTTAGTCCATGATTGCAACCAGTTCTGTACATGGCTCTGTCACTATCATTACTACAGTGTTGACCTATGCAGAGTCCATACCCAGAGCTATGCTGATCTCACTCTCTGCCCACCTAATCCTATTTATATTATCAAATTGCTACCATAGTCCTGACTGGACTTCTTCCTTGACAGCCAGACGCTAATCTCTCCCTAATCTGGCTGCTCCGTTGCAGATATCGGAGGAGGAACTCTTTCGGAACAACGAGGAGACGCCTGCTTTCACAGAGTTTCTTGGCATTCTCGGAGACTGCGTAGATCTGCAGGACTTCAAAGGGTGAGAAGAGGGAGAGAAAGAGAGAGAGAGAGAGAGAGAGAGAGAAAGAGAGAGAGAGAGAGAGGGATGACAGGAAAAGCAGTGAAGGGTAGTGTATTGTAGGTGTTGTGATTCAATGATTCAATAGAAGCACTCGGCATGAGCATGAAGAACACTCCGGAGAGCTCAGCATACTGCTGATATGAATGAAAAGGGGGCTAAAAATAAAGTGATGGTAAATAGCTTGCATTTGCACAGCGGCTTGTAGCCATCCTTAAGAGTCCTTCAACCAGACAGAAGGCGGCAAATATTTAACACTCTGCGGGAGTTTTGGCTCATGACCTTTGAAGAGGTATTGATTTGAGCGCAAGAAACTGAACTGAACACCAGGAGTTACTTCAAGTAATTGTGTATACCTGTGTGTGTGTACACACTAGAAGTGTTTGTTTTTGTTGGTCAAAGAGAAAGACAGATAAGCTGTTTGTGTGGGTGGTTATGTGTGTGTTAGAAAGAACAAAAGAAAAGAAAAAAGAAAGCAGTGTGTATATTTGTATTTTTGTCTTGCCACTAATCCAGACAACTTGTGATGTTTGTCAGGTTTCGTGGAGGCCTTGATGTCTCCCATGGCCAGACGGGCACTCAGTCGGTCTACACTGTGTTCCGCGAGCAGGAGCTCATGTTCCACGTGTCCACCAAGCTGCCCTACACAGAGGGGGACACGCAGCAGGTGAGATTCACACCCCCTTCCAGTTCATTTTAGCCTACCAAACCATGCTGTAATAAGATGGACACTAGGGAATTCAGCATGTATGATTCAAGCACACCTCCAGATCACCTCACCACATCCATCCGTGCAGTAATGAGAAAGCACTGGGCGATGTACGGTGACCTGTGTGTGTGCGTGTGGATGTGTGTTGGCCCCGTGCAAAGAGTAAATGTCTCTTATGCTCCTGATATGATCTGTATATGTTCACTAGAATATTTGCATCTAGTGGGTGCAGTGAAGCTGTGGTTATGTTTACTCCTGATTCCTAATCTATTGTATTACAAGTCTATGTGTCTTTGGACAAAAATGCCTGCTAAATATCAGTCAGCTTCACTTATTAATTACTATATTTTCTCTATATTCTGATTCTTGACTGGTACATACACCTGAGAATGTCATATGCAGGAAAATGCTATATCTAGTGCCGAGACCCATTTTGATTAAGCGTCTGATGAATGGCAGCCATGCTTGACACTTTCCAGCATGTCTGAGATCAGGCGATAGCGCCAGAGCACTGCGGGTGATAATGCTGCTAGGTGTTATGTGTGCCGCTAGGTGTTATGGTGTTATGAACTTCCAACTCCCTGCCTTTATTGTGTCACAGCTGCAGAGGAAGCGACATATAGGAAATGACATTGTTGCAGTGGTGTTCCAGGAAGGGGCCACACCGTTCGTGCCTGATCTTATTGCATCCAACTTCCTCCACGCCTATATAATAGTGCAAGTGGAAAACCCATGCACAGATGACACTACATATAAGGTATATAGACTTGATCAGAATTCAATTTGTCACTAACCAATATCGTGTTTTTTGTGTATTTTGATCCTAGTGGAATGATAAAAAACAGAATGATACAGTCGTTTGTATCTTGCAGGTGTCTGTAACAGCACGAGAAGATGTCCCATCTTTTGGTCCACCACTCCCAAATCCATCAGTCTTTAAAAAGGTGGCTACATGTTTTTAGCAATATATCCGCACACAGAGACTGACAATCCAGAATTACCTACAGATGATGGTCTTTTTAACTCACAGCACACTGTCTTAGTTTTTCATATGATATCAGCTTGCTAGCTGTTAGTTAAAGATTGTGCAACTGCCTTTTCAGCTGGCTTTGTGTGTGTACGCTGTATATGCTGAGGAATGACTCCACGTCTGTCTGTCCAGGGCCCAGAATTCAGAGAATTCTTGCTGACAAAGCTGATCAACGCTGAGAACGCCTGCTACAAGTCGGAGCGCTTTGCCAGGCTGGAGGTGAGTGAGAGCCCAATGGGACGCTATCTGAGGCACCAGTCCGTTTTTACCGAGCGTTGAAAATTCCTCTATTTTCAGATGCGCGCAACACTACTGTGCCATTGTTGCATGATGTGTGTGTATTTATATGCGTATTTGAATATGAATGTGGTACTGTATAAGTGAGTGAGGCGTCTATCAATTTTAGTGCTGTGGATTAATATTATTTGTATTATATTTATAAATAATATGGATGCATATATAAATGTAACACATGCTGATGCAGTGTGTGTGTGTGTGTGTGTGTGTGTGTGCCTGTTTGAATATGTATCCATTTGTCAGGAAAGGACACGGGCTGCTCTGCTCGACAACCTCCATGACGAGCTCCACAGACAAACACAGGTCATGCTGGGCCTGCCATCGAGCACTGAGGAGGACAAGATGGAGAACGGAGGTCACAGTGGGCTAATCGAGTCCATTAAGGTTGGTACCCACAGCTGCACGGCATTACATAAAGCAGGTAGTATGGCAAAGCAAAGCGCCTTCAGACTATGCTGTGTGCTTCATCACTGTCTGTGACCGAGAGCCTTTCATTGGCTGTGTACCTAGTGGTGGCTCAGTGCTTTAGGTAAGCAGCTGAAACTAGACGCTGAGCTCCCTCTAGTGTCCGTCTGGAAATTGTTTGTCTGTCTGCGAATGCGTCTCGCTCCAAAAACTCTTTGTCTTTCCCTCTCCGCCTGTCACTCACTTGCGCTTTCGATGTCTATCTCTGACGTGCTCTCCTGCTTGCATGGTTCTTCATCTCTCCGCCTATCCCTGTTTCTTTGTTTTTCCCTGCCTGTAATCTAAATAATATATATAATAATAATAATAATATATTTAAAAAAATTATATATATACTGTATATATATATATCTCACGAGTGTCTTGCAGTTGTCTGCCCTGTTCGCAAAAACCCTCATGTCCTCGCTCACTCTAACTGGCGTGCCATTCGCTTGACTGTGAATACAATTAAGTGTTCACTCATTACCTGACTTGTGCCACCTCTGCCGCCTGCCTCGGCCAATCATACCCTATTATCTCTGGCAACCCCCCGCAGCGGGCCATGAGGGTACGGAGCCACTCCATGGACACGATGGTGGGCTCGCACAAGAACAACCGCCACTCCATGGTGGGGGGTGGCGTGCCCACCAGCCTGAGTGGCAGTGGGCTGACGCAAGTGGGGGCGGATGGCGGCAAAAGTGCCCATGGGGTGAGTAGATGGAGCCATCATTCGTTTGATTTCACACGTTCAAAAAGGAGCTCTCTTGACTTGTGTCTGTGGAGGGGTAGGGGCGGGGGGATGTTTATGGTAAATTTATTCCATTATCATTTTTACCCCATGCTGATGTCTAGAAAATATTCTGTTATTAAATAGTCTTTTCTGTCCATTTCCCCCACACTCTTTTTCTACCTCTGCTTTTTCCTCATTACTCTCATAATCTCTCTGTCTGTCTGTTCTGTCTTTATTTGCTTTTTTTCTCTTCCTACCTCCCTTTTCTTCTTTTTGTTCTCTACCTCTCTCTTTCTCTCGTCTTTTTTCCTCTTCCAATCCTCTCGTCTCTGTCGGTCTCTCCCCTGTCTGCTCCTCCCCATCCCCGTCGGTCTCAGGGTTCATCAGGTCCAAAGTCTCCATTAAAGAGCCCAGTGAAGCGGCGCTCAGGGCTTTTCCCTCGGCTGCACACGAGCATAGACGGGCAGACAGAGCGCCTCTCACGCAGGTCAGCACACAGACTAATGTAACCAGCCAGAGCTTCCGTAAAGTACCGAGACTCAAGGCCCCCTACAGTGCCTCTAAATGTGGTACTTAATGCCAGGGGCGTGACACACGATTAAGTCTCATAGTCTGAGTACTTGTAGCAAAACTTTTAAAATTTGAAATGAATGGGCATGCATGCGTGCATGCACACAGAAATTATTAGTGGCTGCTGAGTTTTATTTTGTTGTGGTCTTTGATTCTGCAGTGACCAAAGGTATTCAGACAGTGGTCAACCATCACAGGAAGTGAGGTCAGAGACCTCATCCAACCCTAGCTCTCCAGAGATCTGCCAAAGCAAGGACAGGTGAGTGACACCAGCTTGAAATATTCTTCTGTGGAACTTCTAAATAATCTGTACAAATATTATAGTGACATAATTCACACATTATATACATACTAAGATGTAACTAATAACAGCACATCATCTCTAACTGTAGGTCAAATAATCTGACTTTTCTACAGGCTCTCTCATGTCCTGTCTCTGTCTGTCTCTTCTATTTTAGTAAGTTGTTCCTGAAGATGGATAGCATTGGAAAACCCAACATGTCCCGCTCGTCCTCCAGCACCAGTAGCTTTAGCAGTGCAGCGGGGGACGGAGATACAATTGAGGAGACAGACCCTGTACGTTGGACTGGTTGGTGTGTGTGTGTGTGTGTGAGAGAGAGAGAGAATGAATGAATGAATGACAGAAAGACAGAGAGAGAAAGTGAATGTATGTATGAATATCTGTGGGACGCCAGAGAAACAAGGACACAAAATTAGGAACAGACATGAAATATTTGATGCTATATATTATCTCTTTTGTCCTTGTTTTTAAATAGAACAATACTGCGTCACCGACTTACCCTCCAGTGTATAGCCCCACCCTCAGTGTGGAAGGTCAAAGTTCAGGGACCCCTGTCATCATGTGTCGGAGCCCAACAGGTAACTACTGAACGATACATCTCTACTGACTTTATGCTTTTATGTAGAGTAAGGATATATATATGGTTATTATTATATATTATTATTATTGAACTTTAAAAAACTTCCTTCTATTTGTTTTTGAACAATGGCAAGATTTCAACAAAAAGACGTCTCCTCGGTCCAATCTCAAGTTCCGCTTTGACAAACTAAGTCATTCCGCAGCCGTACGTAAGATGCTCTCTTTTGTTTTCTGTCTTAATTTCTTTTCATTTACACACACACACACACACACACACACCTTAAGTGTATGACGTGGCTAACAAGGCTTTATCCCCTCAGGGACACTGAGATAATATTCCAAATGCAGAAGAAAGGCACTTAAGGTACTGCACCGAGGATGCCTCTTCTCACATTAACTCCATTCATTCCTTTCTTTGAATGCTTTGTGGGCACATGCTAACTACTTATCCCTGTCGTCCTTTTCAGCTGAAAGCAGGGCTATGACCCTCAAGCAGTAGCTCAGGGGGATATCAGTGGAAACCACAAAGCGACACAGAAGCACGATGTGAGCACCTCGAGAGGAGATGTGAATATGTGACTATAATTTAGGAGCTCACAAACATACTGAGGGACTCTCAGGAGTTTGTACCCGTCACACACACACGCACACACACACACTTACGCGGACTTTGTGGCCATCTCTTTGCTCCACTGAGTCCATTTCATATTTGCACACTCAAAGGGGAGTATGAGTTCCCATACTGTGACTTAACGTTGACTCTCAAGCAGTAAGGTTCTTAGTTAAGTGATGGCTAGACCTACACTGAAAATGCACTGCCCTATTGGCCATTCATCTATCTCCCATGCAGTGATAGTCTAGCTCTTTGTCAGTTTGTTGTCATTATCCTGTCCATGGAAACTATTGATGAAAGGAAAACATTATGGAACTGAACCATTTGTGAGGTATACACCTGTTACCTGTGAATAAGATCAAAAGTAAATCTGCTGTGTGACGATGTTATGTGACCCCATATTTGAAACTGTGTACAGCAAAACAGCCGCATGTTAAATGTTGCTTACCTGTACACCTTGCACATGTGTTTGTAGATATCTATACAGTATAATTGCTTTAATGTTTAATTTAAGTGCATACTGTCATTACTGACATGTCTGTAATTAAAAGAGTCAGTCGTCATGGTGTAAACCTTTATGATGTTCATACTTTTTGAGTGGTCTTCTTTATAGCTTAGAAAAGAAGTAGCTACAGAAAAAAAATGCATAGACACTGGAGGTCACATGGTATGATGTGAAGGCACTGGCATTCTGTATTTTTTTTTTTGTAATAACAGGGATCAAACCTTGGATGGGTGGGTCATGCACAGTAACTGGGTTTTCACCACGACTATTGCACAGCTGGACTGCCGCTGAATTTAAAGGGAGGTGCCAAAGAATCTGTAGTGAAGAAATAATAGTGATCATAGTGCTAGTTTCTGTTATAAATAGACTTTTGGAGAACATTACTGTTGTATTAATGATTGCTATTTTCTTGGGACTAATACATTGTGTGGATTTAATGTATTCCAGATTGACAGGTCAAACAAAATGGAAAGAAATATGAACTGTAAACATAACTTAAACATGATTGTACTTTTACATGTTAATTGATATGACTATTCCAACTTTGGTAAATAAAATTCAGTATTTTATGTCTACTGTGTTTTAACATTTACAGGCTTATGTCACCCTATAACACCTTAAATTGTACCACCATATAGATCTGTATACAGTATACACAAAGACATTGATAGAATAATTTTGCAATATAAGACAGTGAGTCTAATAACAAATGCCTCCTTAGCTCCTCATGACACCCCTTAACTCTCCCCCAACCACAGCTACCTCCCACACATACTGTAGACCACTCAATAAGGGTGACATAAGGAAATACAGGCTTGTTATTTACCCACTGTAAATAAAAAAAAAACATTATGTTAAACACAGAATCAGACAAACACTTACCACAGCTACCCCCACACATAGACCACTCAATAAGGGTGACATAAGCAAATACAGGCTTGTTATTTACCCACTGTAAATAAAAAAAAAACATTGTGTTAAACACAGAATCGGAGAGATCAGTGTCAAATCAGTTGAAACCAGTTTTAAACAATTTGACACCAAGACAGCTGCACATTTTCAGATCAAAAACACTGATGATTTGTCCTGCACTTGTTGACCTAATCAATTGTGTAACAGAGTTACAGTATGTGAGCAGCGGAACATATTGAGAAATGGACCTACACTCTCATGTACGGAAAACAGTCCTGGATTTATTTCAAATCAAATGAAATACATTAATTGACACCATCACCTGACAGCTATTTCAACTGAGCACCCTTTCACCAAGCTCCTTTCCCAGTGCCACCAGCATTGCTCTAATGCTCCCTCAGGGCCTGTACTGTGGCCAGGGACGCTTTCACACTGCACAATAATAACAATGTCACATTAATAACAACCATGGTCACATTAATAACAACCAATTTGTTTTTGTCACAACTACTGATACTCAACTGCTGACAATAAAGGTGAATCATAACCCAAGTCTACCACACACATTACCAGGTGTAGCTTAGAGGTCATCGTCATCATGGGTGGGCATTAGGGTTGCTTTGGGTGGTAAAAATAATCACCTTTCAATTTAAGGCGCAGTTCACATGTATCTAGGTATTTTATAAACAGATCTTTTTTCTTTCTGGCGCATTTATTACCTCTCTCATTGTTTCTTTTGGCATCTAGTGTAATTTTAAAGTACTTTACGATTCCACTTATCTTGAGACTGACTTCTCAGACTGACTGAAAATCAGGTCATTAACACTGTTGGTTAGTTCAAAACAGACACTTTTGACCTGTGTGAAATTGAGCGCTCCTTCAAAGTGGAATTTATCCTTATCACTACCTCCTGTCAGTACTTTAAGCCCTCTGAACCAGCGCTGATCATACAAAGTGTCCTCATGATCTCCTCTGCATTGGTGTGAACCTGCTTTTGAGATCCCAAGTTTAATTGGAGCAATAATTGTTGAAGTAACTGACCTTAAGAAAGCACATAATCCAATTTAAGTCTAAACATCATAATAGGCCTTATTAGGGAAAGCTTTTGGATATGTTTTCAAACGGTTGTCTTGAAAAGTTTCAATGCTTTGTAATGACTGTCATGTTTCTCTTTGAATACTACTGCATTTCCATGAATTTGGGAGTTCCACAACTAAAACTGATTTCAGATTTGAAAATGATTTTACATCAGGCGAATATTTTAAGTGAATAATATACATTGGTTTTGATATTTCGGCGGTGTCCTCACTTGTGCTTTTGGGCACAGGTGTCATGCAGGTTGTCATCCTGAATAGGCATGAAAGTACTCACTTCACAATTTTGCAGTTTAATCAATGAAAGAGGTGGGTTAGCCTGTACGCCTGCAACGGTACAATGCGGTTTCATAAGAACCTCCGTGGGTGTCATAATAACCATGCTAAATGCCACTTGCTTCTCCAATGCATGACACCAACATGTATCCAACAAGTGCCATCTGCATCGTTCTGAATCTAAACTAGCCTAAGACTTGGTTCAGCAGTAGGCGTGCCAGAGTCGTATCTTCCTTCCTCTTTGTGAGGCAGTCGGGCCGGTAGACAAGCAGTCTAGCATGGCGGCTGTTCGCAGCTTACGAGTGTCCGTCAAGCCAGAAAGCGCTTCGGAATCAGATACAGAATCGGACTCGGATAGAGATGCCCGGGACCCAGAGCCCATGGAGGTAGAGGAGGGTGAGGAGCAACTAGAGACCATTCCTGTTCAGTGCTCTCTCAAGGAACTGTTGCCGGTGAGTTGATAAATGAACTTGCTAACTAGCTAACGTTATTTCAGCCAATGTTAGCATTGTACTATTAACCAGGCCGCGCCATCCACGAATCACTAGCACACTATCTGACACAATTAGCTTAAAGGGCATTGTAGCACCAGTGCCAACAGACGATCACATCACTTACAGCAATACAAACAAACGGTTAGGGATTCTTTCATGACGCATGCTGTAGACTTGTCGTATGAACAATAACGTGAACATACAACGTTAACAAGACAGACTTGGCTTGGCTAATTAGCCGAAGCTAGCGCATGCTAAAGCGTAGCTACTTTTTTTATTTAGCTACCATTTTTAACTTGGATTGAAAACACGCAATAATGCAAGAAAGCGGGTCATGTTTTTAGATTTATTGTTGCTGCCTGCATTTTAACCAGTTACGATTTTGCTACGAGAACTGTAGCAAATGTTGTGCCCTGTTTACATAACGTTAAGTGAGGGCTCATTAAGTTAACGTTTGAAACCGTTGGCTACAGCATTAGTTATTTGACTTTTTGGGCAGCTTAACATTACTTCCCGCTAGCTAGCTGCCTAGTTGACATCGTTACTGTGAAGGATTTGGAAGTGCTAACCTAATTGATGGGCAATGTTAAACCTAATAACATTATTGTTGGCGAAAGTCTTTTTTTTATTATCAGCTAACCGATGCCATACAAGAGGCAACGTTAGTAACAGGACATATTTGCAAACATTAGCCTACAGAAGCTTGAAGTAACGTTGAAGTTTCCAGATGATGTACGTTTCTTAACTGACCACTCGGGACTGGACTTGTCACAAGGTTAACGTTACAAATGACATGGGCAAATAAAGCAACCCCAAATCACATTTTGTTTTCAGGTTCCTCCACAAAGCGAATCATAATTTGGCATTGCCAGTATTGAAAAAAGTGAAGTGCCAGCATCCCATCAATGGTCGTTTTAAGTGGTTTGATTCAGAATCAGTTTTATTGGCCATATATTGCATATACAAGGCTTTTGACTTGGGTATGTGTTTTACTTTCTAGAGAAGCGACATCCATCAGTATTCATACAGTGCAAGAAGTACTATAGACACATTATGGACATCTGCACAATAGACAACATACATAGGCAACTATCAGCATTATGTACAAGTAATAAATTATACAAGAATAGGTGCAAATGAAACATAATAATGCAGGTGATGTGCAAATACCAGATCTTGTGCAAAGACCTATCCTTTGGAGGCATTCTTCTCACTGCCAGGAAATACCCTGAACTCATAGGTAATGCCACATTCCACAAAGCTTGGACCTCCAACCAGGAAAACTGCACTTAATCTACCCTGACTTCAGGCAGATGCGGTAGATTGATGTCATAACTGGTGTCTATAAATAGTCGATAAATAACTATTTATCAGCATTTGTAATCTAATTAAAATGATGATTTATGCAAGGGAAATTCAAAAGAGATAGATCATCTCATCTCATTTATGTCATTACTTGCAAACTTTACCCTCAGATTTGGAGATGATCACTGACTAATGTTAGTCTGCTTGCTTTTGAAATCGCTAATGAAACCGGACTTTTCTGTCACCATATTGTTTATCATTTCAGCAGTCACCAAACTGTCTCCACAGGGCATTCATTGCGGTTACATTTTGGGAAACTGCTTGACGAACCTATGCAAGATAGAAGTTGCGCACCCATGTTACTGACTTCAAGTAATAATGTTGCTGTCATTTCTACAGGATACCAGCCGGAGGTATGAAAATAAGTCTGGGACTTTCATCACGGGGATAGATGTGACTTCAAAGGTGAGAAACTTGCTGAACTTTCAAAAAATTTTGTGGTTGTGGTTAGTCTTGCTGTGAATCAGGCTATGTCCACACGTACACCGGTATTTTTCAAAATGCAGATTTTTCTCAGCGTTTTGGCCTTTCGTCCCAAGTAAACACCGTTTTAGGTCCCTGAAAACGGAGACTTTTAATAACTCCTGCCAGGATGGACATTTTTGAAAACTCGTTTTTGCGTTTACATGTGGACGAGGAAAATGGAGATTTAGTCATGCAACGTCAGGTGTGTGCTTCTTTTGACCTCACACTGTGCGCCACGTTATTTGGAGAGATTAGATTAATTGCTAGAATTGCGGACAAAGACAGTGTTCTGTTACTGCTACTTTTGTTTATCTGCAGTTTTTACATGCATACATATACACACAGTTGCTGTCACTACGTTTAGAAAGACAGAGGCATCAGAATACATTTCGGACGTGGCTTCTACATTCTACACAGACACAGTGTGATTGAGGAATAGGCCTAATCAGGGAATAGTTCTTCCTCACTGTCTGTCAGGTAGAACTCAATTCTGCCTTTTTGTATCATGCCCAGTCTCCTAGACTTCTGATTGGCCAACATTTGCTTTGGTATGTTGTTATGGTTTCACTTTGTTTTTGGTGTTTATATGTGAACGGAGATATTTTTACAAAACTGCACATGTAGACAGGATTTAAAACAAACAAAAAAAACAACAACAGAAAATCTACATTTTTAAAAAATATGTGTGGACGTAGCCTCAGTTTGTGTGAATGTGATGGTGTCATTTGAGGGGTGTTTTAACAAATGGCAGTTGCTGCAGTACAGCTGGGTTAAAACTGGGAAAACCTTTTGACCGCATTGTATATATGGCTTGTAGGAGGCAGTGGAGAAAAAGGAGAAGAGAGCCAGGCGCTTCCATTTCCGTGCGGATGTTAATGTGGCTCAGCGAAATGTTGTTCTGGACAAGGAGCTGCTGAAGAAAGGTACATATCTTTGATGGTCTTAGCAATTAAAAAATATTGGCCTTGGAATCATCATTTAAAATGGCTTCATTTCCACACCCCTTATTGGTACTGTAGTTCTCAGTACGCGCGTCAAAAGCTGAGGGTTCTTTGATCTTGTGTTTAACCCTGTGTTTAACGCCATGTTTGTTGTTCTTGTTATGCTGGTGTTGATGTGATTCAAATGCAGTTTGCATTTTTCCCTGCAGCCATTCCAAAAGTTCGTTTGGAGGCGTTGTTTCTATGTGGGGTGGACGATATGAGTACCAAAGACATATTTGGATTTTTTAAGGAGTATCCACCAGCCCATATTGAATGGATTGATGATGCTTCCTGTAAGTGATTTATTAGGCTTTGTGGCATGATTCTAAAATATAACAACCGCCTGACCACTTAGCTTTGTTTTGGTGAATCATTGCAACTAAATAATAAAGATGCACATTTTCATCAGTTAAGCATTGAAATGACCAATTCTGCCCCAGGCAATGTGGTATGGCTTGATGATGTCACATCTAGCCGGGTCCTTCTCAACATGAGCCGCATGCCAGACCCAGACGACGCGGCAAATAGGAGCTCGCCAAAGCCCAGTGACTCGCAGGAGCATAAAGGTGTGTTGGATACTGTACTGTAGGGTGTTGGTCTGTGTGTGTTTTTAAGGCTGAGGCAAATGTGTTATGTTAAAGAATGCAGATACACAGGTCTGCATTTGTCATTTTGCATAATAACCCGGTTGCTTCCATTTGCGTCAATTCTGGGTCTTTGATTACTGTAAATGTTATGCATATTCATATGCATGTTCACAAATCACACAAGTATTTCACTCTCTTGTGTACTTTGTTTTTAGCAGCTCGACGTAGGCGTGAGTCGGATGAGGAGGAGGAGGAGGAGGAGGAGGATGACGTGGAGGAAGGTGAAGTGGTTGATGAGCAGGAGACTGTGAAAGGAGACAAGAGCAGTGAAGGCAGCGATGGAAAGGCCAGCGACAGTGAGGAGGAGACGGAGAAGAAAGCGGAGCAAGTTAATCCAGAGGTAGAGAGACGAACTGGGTGTGTTGCTGTGCATGTGGTCTGAGAGGGAAAAGGGAAACTTAGATTATGAAATGGATTAAATGAGTTTCAGTGTTTGATGTTTTTAGCAACATAAATGTCAACAGACTACTTGTATAGACCCATATAGTGTAGGCAGGTGGAATTTAAATATGCACATGGAAAAACACAAAGTATAACAGGAAATTCTCATGTTGCAGACTTACAAGAGGTTGGAACAATTTGAATACTAGAATAATGATTACAAAAATCAATAAACGTCTTTTTATACTGTAGACTCGTCATGATTAAAGAAAACCTGTTAACCGTTTAATGTGGTCCTCTGACCATTATCATTAGATGAAGAAATGTTTCTAAAGAGAGGTTCTAAATGGCTATCATGGTTGATGGAGTTTGCCCAATTGTAAACTTTGTAAAAAGATTAGTCAACAAACATGTCTTTGACAAAATTAATATTTTTCATATCCATTCCATGGTGAAGGTTTAGATAGACTCTAGAGAATGGAATTTTTTGGATACAATTTTAGATGTCATCATAGTTTTCTGAAATACCCTGTTTTTTCCTCCACTTAGTTCACAATGACCTAAGGGTTGCATTTTCAAGTGCATATCTTAAAACATCTTTTCCTAAATTGTATTATGACAACAATAGCTGTGAGAGAACAAGGAATAAATGGTACATTACAATGATTACAATGCATTTTTGTAGTCAGTCATTTGTGTCCATTTTAATGCAGCAATTAAATTTTTACCTTTTCCCTTTTTTCTTCCAGAGGGATGTGCTTTCTCAAGCAGAAATTGACTCCATTTTGCGTAATGACTTGCGTCCTTCAAGCAAAGGCTTCAAAGGAAACAAATTGTTTTTAAGATTTGCTACTCAAGGTAAGGTGCAAGGTAATTTGTAGCTGTTGGCTATAAAAATGTTAATGAATGTAAAAAAAATTCTAATAATACTAGTACCAATTATGAAGGAACAAACTTGCCTAAATTACAAATTTTTCTTTGAGTGGGTTAACCACATATGATTTTGTTTTGATTTTATTTTATTTAATTGAGCAATTTGTGGTGTTATTTATTCACCAACAGAGATTCAAGGATTCAAGGATTCAAGGAGTTTATTTGTCACATACATTGAGTTACTAATGTAAAACCATGAAGTGAAATTGCATTGAAGAGAAAAGATGGATAAAGGGAAAGAAGGAAAAAAAAATAATAATAATAATAGTAATAATAATAATAATTGCCATTAGTAGCTACTGTACATGAATAGCCCATAGGATTCAGGATCCATGTAGAAGAGATGTTTTGAGGTCGTGGATTTGTGGCTGAAGTCGGGACGCAGGAGTGACATCAAGTAGGCTATAGGGGATGACCAACATTGCGTCGGAGATCACAGGATAGCAGCCGACACGTAGGCAGCGCCGTCCTCCTCCAAACACGGCCCCCCTGTGAGCCGTCCTCCACTCCACAGGCAACCCCCGCAGCCCTCCACATTCAACACTCACAACGGGTCCCTGCCCGACCTCCTCCAAGCTCCGCAGATAAAGACGGTAGGGTAGACAGTGAAAATGACGGTCGGTCGGAATGCATCATTTAAAGTATATTCACTTCGCAAAAAATGTCCAAACCAATAAGCTCCTCCAAACTCACAGAGACTTTGCCGAAAACAAAACAGAAGTGACAACCATATTCAAGGCTACTTGTAGGCTACAGCACAGTGTTAGAAATGAAAAAGAAAAACGTAAAAAAGCCAAGAAAGGGTGAAAAATAAAGTGGAGGTACGGTCAACGGCAGCCATCGTACAGCGCCATCACCATAGCAACCCGAGATAATTGAATCTTGATGTTCTGAAAGGTCCTCAAAGATGAATTCTTCATCTGCTTCATGATTGCTTTATTTATAACTATTTATGTTAATTATTTGTTTGTGTTTATCTAAGACACATACACAGGCTACATGAATAATTAGGCTAATAACTTTGTGTCACAAACATTAATTAACTTAAAACAAAGACAAAAAGATAAACGTAAATCAGAGTCGGTACATGGTAGGCTAATTCAAGATGAACGTAGACACTTGCGCACTTGCTCAATGGTCCCAACTGCTCAACAGGTCTCTACGGTTGTTGGTGGGACATTTGGGCTTTGCAATATACCTGCACTGAACTTAAATTGTTTTTCTTTATACTACCAGACTACCCTGACATAACCATTCTGTCCATGAGATTTTAAATGTTTCAATGTTCTGTGTTTAATTAGATGACAAAAAAGAACTTGGAGCCGCCAGGCGGAGTAGGTACTACATGAAATACGGCAACCCAAACTATGGAGGCATGAAAGGAATTCTTAGTAATTCTTGGTATGTTTTACCCTATTTTTTTCTTTAACAAAATAAACTTGTTTGCCACAAAACCTTTACCAGAAAACGTACTGATATAAAAACATATAAATGCAGAATTAGTAATTCACTATAAAACTCTTTTTTTGAAGTGTTTTAGCGATACATCTCTGGCAATTGTCCCAACTTATCACATAGGTTGATATTGGTTTTTCATGTTCTATATGAAATTTAATAACGTGGCTAAATTTAATAACGTGGTAAGAAATGCAGGTTAAAAATATCCTGTTTCAAAAGGCTCTTTTTCTCCCAAAAATATCCTGTATATAATATCCGTCTTTTTTTGTTGTACTTACAGGAAGCGCAGATACCACAACAGAAGAATACAGAGAGACATTCTGAAGACCAAAAAGCCCCTCATAGGTGACAGCATGGGGCATACGCCACCCTATACACATAGACACTCTGGTAAGAAGAACCCTGAATACACCGACTATCTACTCACTTGACTGTTGAAAACACAGTTTACACCTCATTCAAGTGTTCGCGGCCTGTATCTGTTAGCCTGACTTTGTTTCACTTTGTGCAAAGCGTCTGAGAACCAGCCATAGGCATTCGTTTTCATGACGGTGGGCAGGATACTTTCTGCTTCAACCAATGGCTACTGCTTGGTCGTGACGTATGCTATTTCAGATTGGGCGCTAGAGTTCAACGCCATCGCCTTTAGCCCCCGATCTGTTCGCTGATTCGCCGACGCGATTTCTTGTCGGAGAAAACGAAAGCGTATCGTTAGTTCCCTGACTAGTTTGGAGGAAAATGAAATTGACCGGAACCACTAGGCGGCGTTAGCCTGGCTATGTATCTGTTGCTGTCCTTCCCCAATACGTTTACAGAAACGGCCTCCTACTGTAGGTTTATGGGGACTGTACTGCGCAGGTGCTTCCACATGGAAGCTGCGTGAAACATGCATGAATTGTGAATGGTCTAATCCAGGCATTCTACACCAAAAAGGGCCAGAAATGTGTGTCCCCACCACAAACACTGCAGTGTGGATAAGGCATTTTAGCGTGTTATAACTCGAAACCGTCGAAATGGTTAATGCATTCCTCCCTATTGACATGCTGGTTACAATCATTTCCTACAGTTTAACTCTACATTTAATCACCACCGACTCTGTTTTTCTTCTCTGCAGCTGACCTGGTGAACTTACCAGAGGAACCCATAGAAGAGGAGGAGGAGGAAGAGGAGGAAGGTGAGGTTGACATGGACGCAGACGATCGCGTAGTGGAGTACCGGATGGAGCGGGACCGGAATCTGCGCATCACAGGGCTGGGAGGCTCGCGTGGTCGCAGCGACGCACCCCCGTCGAACCCCTCGTCTGACTCTGACGAGATGGACTATGACCTGGAGCTGAAGATGATCTCCACGCCATCGCCCAAGAAGAGCATGAAGATGACCATGTATGCAGATGAAGTAGAGGCCAACCTGAAGATCTTACGGTAAGTGGGCGGCACTTCTCTCCTACGTTTGAGTACATTTGACCCAAAGCACATTGCTGGTTGTCATGGTTATTGGGGAGATGTGTGTATCATAATGACATTAAGACATGGCAGGTGTAGGTGGTTCTGTCCATCCAGTTGTAATTGAGGTTGGTTATACTGGTAATGGTATACGAGAACATTTTCCAAGAGAACCAAGTATGCATAAAGCCTTAAACACATTTGTAAACAAGGTATTCATAAAGGTTCATAATCATCTACTTTATTAGAAGTATTTCTACTCCATATCTCTTTGACTTCAATCCTTGACTACTCCATAGCTCGCTCCCTCCAATCCTCCTCTCTTTCTCTGACCCTTCTCCTTGTCTTGCCACCATCAGCTGCACTGCTCCTTGGCTTTGGAACTCTACCTCCTGACATAAGAAACATGACTTCCATCTACAGTCAATATACATTTCCTAATGTATATTTACTCTTTACTTACTGCTTGTTTTATAGACAGTCCAGCTCTGGCAGTAGTGTACGAAACCGAGTGTGGAGTGGGGCAGCAGGCAACAGGACCAAACCCTCAGGGGAGAAGGTGACAGACGTCCGACAGCTCCTGGAGGAGAAGAGACAGCAGCAGAGACCTGCAGCCTCGAGCGGCAAAACGGGTATTGTTGACATTTTACATGTACACTCATTTATAGGTTATGTATTAATAGGTTAAATGTGAACAAACCACAAAAAATGGATTCCATCCCCATCTTTCCCAAATTCCCTTTGGAGATTGAGATCCCACTGAGGTCTGTTGACAAGTTTTTGTTCAGCCAAAAGTGGCAGAATTTGATGTGGTTGTTCTTTGTCTTCTATCAGACATGAGACAGAGACTGGGAAAGAGACAACGTTCCCCGGATCCACGCCGCTCTGTTTCGCCGCCTCCTAGAAGCCTGTCTCCTCGTCGTGAACCTCTGTCCGATGTGCACAGCCGTCTGGGAATGGCCAAATACGATTCCCGCAACCTTTACCATGAGTCGGGTAAAGACAAAAAAAGTGGTAGGTTCTTAGTCCGTTTGACGGAACACCATTCCTAATCTTCCCATTACGTTGCCTATTTTCAGTCAATCTCCTGTACATAAAAAATAAGTAAAGCACACGCATGTTGTTCGTTGCTCCTTACAGGAGGCCTCTGGAGTCGACTGGGCCCTTCTCAAGATAGTGACCCAAGATCGCGGGGTCAGTCCAAGAGAGCGACATCCTCCAGCGCACCCAGCTCACATCGTCAAAGCCGGCGGGAATCTGACGACGAAGAAGAGGAAGAGGATGACTCTCGTCTACAGAAGATGTGGGGCGCCATGATCAAGGAGAAGGAGCAACAGTCCAACCGAATGAAGAAGAGCCGGCTGGATAACCTGCCCTCGCTGCAAATCGAAATAAGCCGAGACAGCAGCAATGGCTCGGACAGTGACTCGTGACTTATGTTATTGTGCGTGCGTGTGTGTGTGTGCGTGGCGTTTAACTCTTCAGCTCAGAAGAGGTTGGAATTGCTCTGAAAAGGACAATGTAATTTATCAGAATGCCATTTTAACGGCCTGTGCAGATCGTATTGCATACTATGGGGACCTACAGCTGTGTGTGTGTGTGTGTTATAAACGGTTAGTTGAGTCATAATTTGGGATCAAAGTGCGGTTAGCAATCTGACATTGGTTTAAATGTCATAACCATGACCTGTTACAAATAAAAAAATGTATTTTGATTTTTTTTTTTTTTTTTTTGTATGAGGCCAATTTTCTCCAACTGGTTTATGCTCTTAAAGAGCTCATGACTCATCGGTGCATATATGGCAGTGATGCCAGACAGTAAAGACATTGAGTTAATATTGTAGTCTCTTTTTTTTTTAGCCAGCCCAGTATTTTTATTTTTTTTTTTGCTTAGATCAGAGTGACGGTACATTGAGCCTATGATTTTGTTGTATATGGCTCCAATTTCAGTGTAAAAAAAAAAGTCAGACAAAACGACAGTAATAATTAATCCAATCGCCTCTACCACTCTGCCGCCACCCAGTGGCTTAAGCATTTCGCTTTTTTGTATTCTTGCAAGCAGATAACATTGTAGTCTGGGGTGGAAGTTGAACTTGCGCTAGCGGTTTGTGAGAAGAAATGGCACAGTTTGGTTGACCCACCCCACCCTCAAAATGTCAGTGTTTTCTTCAATAAGATTTTGTATTTGGAAGTCCCCTTCTGACAATACTTGTTTTGCTGCTGATAAAGAATTCAAAAAAGAACACTTGTGTAAACTCGTTTGAGATAAGGACAAACAGTTGTGCTCAGTTTATTTTATTTTATTTATTCATGTGCTCGTCTTTAGGCCAAACTTAAAACTGTTCCAACATAAACATTTTTATGACAATAGGTTTTGATTGCTCTCAAATGCAAATGCAGGAATGTAATTTCTTTCATATTGAGGTGTAAAAAAAAAGTGTTGCTGCATATGCTTCTTTGGATGAAGTGGGTGAGCACTGACGTCAAACCCTATTGAAATTCCTGCCTTAACCTTAATCTTTTCAGTACTCTGAATCTTTTATTTATTGGTTGTCTCGTAAAAAAAAAAATGGTTGCTTTTCCTGTGAATTCATTTCCCACCAAAAAAAATGAAACTAAAATTTTCACTAGCCACAAATTTAGTCAAATTTTCATCAGAATTAGCAGAGACCATCTTCTGATTAAGCTTCACTGTTGTTATCAAATGAAATTGATTTGGAAATCCATATTGACATTAACGTTTGACTACCATGCCTATAATGGACCAACAAATGCTAAATTTCAACTGGCTGATTATGTAAGTGCAAGCAACTGTAAGGTTTCACTTACTTACTCTGCCAAAATGCTTCCATCTTATGATAATCTACACACTGCATGTGCTCTAATGCTTGATGCTTTGAGTAAGGTGACCAGCACTAGAATACCTCACAGGCCACATTAGCCAGTGGGCCAACGCCCATCAGTCCTGGGTTCAAATCCTGTCTCCAACTTAGAAAAATCAACATGATTCAAAGTGCAGATTGGCATACTACAATGGCCAAACCTAAAACTTTACATTTCACTCAAATCATAATTTCTTAAAGAATAACAAATACAACAAACAAACAAAAAAAAACTTCTCAATGACAGACAACATTTAAGTATTCAGTGTTTCTGTCCTGGTTTTTAGTCCCGCAATTCATCTTGGCTATAACATGGACATGTGCCTTGAAGATCTGAATATCTATCTCTGCCTTACGGTGCGTTTCCACTGTGCGCGAATTTCGCCCACCTCTCATTGAAAATGAATAGGGGG
>JAGFZM010000054.1:419679-447379 GCA_017657215.1 Limnothrissa miodon | reverse complement strand
AACAGTATGGCGGCGCCCAGGGAGTTTTCTACATAAAAACATATTTGTTTAATTAAAGGGTCTATGGACCGCAGTTTGTGTGTAATCGTGTCCGATTGTGTTTAATATGATAAACGAACGTTATCAAGACAACTAGATTACTGTAGGCTAGAAAATGAACAGTTCCTACTGAAGTTAGCCGAACGCTACACGTAGCTAACGTTGCTGCACACTGATGGCCCAAAATGTGTTATGGAACAAAGATTGGTGTCAACATACAAATAATAGCAGAACGCATTGCCGTTTACGGGTCACACGAACATATTTGGGGTAAATTCATCATTGTAAATTTATCCAGAAGCTTCCCACGGTTTAGTTTAGATAAGCTGCTAAGCTAACTTTAGTGCACCTTCTGTTGGCAGTTGGCGGGCAGCCTACTGTAGAATATTGCTTGCTACGATCAGTAAACGTCATGTTGCCTTGACCACTCCCAACGGCGAAATATATTAAGCGAATATTCGCCAAGTGAACGCCGTGTGGAAACGTACCGTTAGACTACTTGCACATGTGAAATACAGCGCTGAAAAAAGGTACGCTAAAATGACGTAGAACGCCGTAGACGTCGCTTGAGAAAGACGTCATGAGAAAAAACATATAATAGCTGGGCGCACATCTTTGCTTAGTCTCTTAGGCGTTTCGTAGAAGGTGGGTTTAGGGGATTGTGTGGTTCTTGTGTTTTAGTCTAGAAATGAAAGCAATGGCTTTATGTTCCGAATATATTTCTATAATGTTTACGCACGACGCACGTTGTGTTGGAACTTGACGGTCATATAATTTTTAACTAACGTGGCTAACGAGCCCACAACACGTGGTGGGGAAGCCTGCGCCGAGTAAGTATTACATCATCGTTTCGCTTCAGGCTATTCATTATTTTATTGTGAGGAGGTTTTGAGGTGCTCATGTTTGATATAGTTGTATTCTTTCACGATGAAGAAAACCTCGAATAGGAAGTGCCGTCTTATGCGACAACTGACGATTTCGTTGATCAGAGTGAATTACCATCTCTGAGTGTTCAAAGTAAGACTTGGCCTACTGAACTCTTAACGCATACTACGTTGTGATTTTTGTCTTTGTTGCAGGTAAGCCCGGGTCCACGACTTGGAGTTTAAAATTACCTAAGGCAGGTTTTAGTTTGAATCTATAGTCTACCTTATCGTCCATCCATGGCTCTACATATGATGAAACCTAAACTAAATAGCTGGAATTACCGTCAGATTTTCAGTGGTGATCGTCAGTTTTCTGAATGGTGGCATTTAATATCAAAAGCTTACTGGTGGTATTTAATGTCTAAAGACTCTTAAAATGTATTCCCCCCCCTCCAGCTTGATGTACATTGAGGTGCATGGAGTCATTATCTGAAGGTGGGTGTTTGCCCTGTTTCAGTAAATTCATGACCGTATACATGATGAAACGACCTTTAAATAGCTGGAATTACCGTCTGACTACACAGTGGTGATGCTTGGTTTTCTGAACAAGTAGGGATGTGTTTTGACATGGCCTCTACTATGCTTCTGTGACTTAATACATTTCTTTGACATTTCAGGAGTGGGACCCAAGGACAAACTGGTGAGTTGTTTTTTTTTTTTTTTTTTTTTTAAATATATAGTTAAGTACTTTTTGCCTTTTCATGATGAAATCGAAACTGAAAAAGCTGGAATTACCGTCAGATTGTTCAGTGGTGAACTTCGGTTTTCTGAAAGGGGTAGTAAAGGTGCTGTTGCTGGTATTGTCCTCACCTGTGTTTTTAACCACTTTTTTTTTCTCCTTTGCAGGTTAAGGTGTATTGACAACTTGTCTATTGAACTGTTTGGAATAAATGTAATAAACTGTGAAACGCATGGTCTTAAGTTTGTTTACTTCACCAGGAGAATGGTGGCTTTTGGACACAGGGTGCAGTCACCCCACTTAATGGAGGTTGTGTAGGTGAATTTTGCCTAAAATGAGGCATTCCTTTATAATATATTGCATACACCTGTTAGGAGTCTACTGCACCTAGGCATTGTCGGCTCAAAGACAAAAGGGCATTGTAGCACTACTTCCAAGGACTACAAACTGCTATTGTTGGTTCTTGCAGCATCACTACCCTGTGCTAGTGCAGGCCTAGATATGTAGGGATGGTAGGTGTGTTGGCAGTCACAGGCCCTTAACCTTAATGTGGAGGTTGAATAGGGCTATTTTTGACCTTGGCTACAGACTCCAAAAGTCCACTCAATTTCAGTTCTTTATTGGCATGCATGGGTATTAAATCTGTATTCTGGCTGAATCATTATATCCAAGATATCCTGGCTTAATCCCCTATTCTAGTTTTGTAAAATAGGCCCCTTGCTGATTTTACGATGAAAAATAACACTCAATCACTGTTCCTTCCTATGGCGAGATTGGAGTCTTGCCCAGCCAAACGGTTTCTCGTTGTATGCCTGTACTACTTTTTGGTTCTTGAAGCCTTCGTGGATGATCCATCACCAATAAAAAATAAATCGGCTCCTGAAGAGGATGGGTGATCTGGAAGATCTTGATCAAGTTCTCAGTCGTGTAAGCGCACCCTCTACTGTCCTGTAGAAGTATGTGCTGCGGGTACTGGTCCATCTTACTGTCCCACCCACCCCGGAAAAAGATTATCGGGTCCAGTTTTATTGGCTGTGACAATGGTATGTGGAATCAGGCGCTTGTGTTGTCTATTGTGCTACCAAATGATAGGCATCGTAAAACCGTCGAAGTGAGCGTTTTTATTATTATTTTTTGTCAGCTGGCTGATTACACGACTTCCTGCATTTCGCAGTGGCCATCGGCTTGTAACGGTAGACTTTGTGGACCTGATGACTGAAACCGCTCAAGCTATCATCGCTAACGTTAACTTTGGTCTATCCTGGAACAGTCTACTCACATTTCTGTTATTTCACGTTCAACGATGAACCCCGGTTTTCTGATATATCTGAAGATATTAACGTCTATTTATGTGTTTGGAGACTCAGGGTTTGCACAACTTGATGGCGCACCACCATCAAAAATTGGTAAGCACGAGTGAGATTTACGCGATGTAACATTACTCTAACGTTACTGTAACTTGCACGCTCGTTTCAGATCTTCACTGCACCTGGCGTGTCGAATGCGGATTTATAATGATTGCATAGCCTATTTACTAATGTAGGCTAGTCATATGCACTTTAATTACGCCATATATCAACGTTGGACAGGATGTGACTATAACTTAACTGTGCTAGGTAATGCTGTTTTCACTGTCATGTCCAAACCTGACACCGATATTCTTATTCATGCTTTGGGCTGCAGCGGTAGTCGGGGCAGGAATTGGAGGTACTGCGACAGCTCATTTTTTACGGCAACACTTCGGGCCAGAGGTACGCGTTGATGTGTTTGAAAAAGGAACTGTCGGAGGTCGATTGGCAACAGTTACTGTTAATCACCACGACTATGAGTCTGGGGGATCCATCATCCATTCACTCAATCTGCACATGCAAGACTTTGTCAAACAGCTTGGTAAGTTCATGCAGTACAGTCAGTGATTCTGGTGGAAATCACAGTAGCCTAGTTTATGTTTGTATTTGTAATTGCAACCGCCTTTGATTGAAATCGAACATGTTTCAATCAAAGGTGAGTTAGCTCACCTTGCTTTACCCTCCAAGATGCCGACTTTTGATTTCAGCGGCAACCAGGTGACATTAACGTTAATTTGGTTACTTAAAGTAGACATGCAGTAGCCTAAATCTCAAAAGTGTTGGTAAGAATATGTAAATGTTTTACTTGTGTGTGTTATAGGCTGTCCCAAATTGTTGTCTTTAGTTTTCAGAGCCCGTGTCATAAGGGGTCATAAGGGGATAATATTTTTATGTGACATACACAGTGTTATGTATTTACCAGCCACATAATGTATAACTGCACATTTAAATCATGAAAATCATACAGTTATCAAAGATTGTTTAACTAGTACGTGATGGAACAAGGAAAGTTATGGACCTACTACTAGTACATGGACCTACTACCATGATGAACCTACTACTAGTTCTTTTTATTTGAGAATTGAGTAATCCACTTTTGTTTTCTAGGGTGGTACCCTAGCTTTCACATTGACTGAACATGCAATAGTCCTTGCCAAAGATAAGAGTTTGTAGTGTGAGTGTGAAGGCTGTAGCTGACTTCCCCGAGGTCCTTAAATTTTAGTGCTTAAATTTTAATCAAAACCATGACCACATGTGTGTTTGAGGTTTTTTAGTTTTGAGTTGTCATTCATGTCAATCTGACTCTCACCAGGGCTGAAGTACAGGAGGAATGTGGCAGGGAAAACGGCTGTCTTCAATGGCCAGGAGTTCATCTTGGAGGAGACGGACTGGTACCTCCTCGACCTCTTCCGTCTTTGGTGGCGCTATGGGATCAGCTTTATTCGCCTGCAGATGTGGGTGGAGGAGATCATGGAGAAGTTCATGAGGTGACTGGAGAAGGCGTGTGCTGCAAGAAAAAAAGAATATAGAGTTACAGATGCAGTCAAACATCTCTCTCTCTCTTTCTCTCTCTCCTTTCCCGTTACCCTTCCTCCCCCAGACTCATTAAATGACAATCAATATCTGCTGAATCTGATACTCACTCTCTCTCTCTCTTCTCTCTCTCGTTTGCTCTCTTTCTTTCATGCATGCACACTCAAGCACACATGTACGCATGCACAGTCTGATTCTCAGTGCTTTATCTAGTTACCGCATCTCACTCTCTCCTCTTTTTGCTCCACACACTCCACACAGGATCTATAAATACCAGGCTCATGGCTATGCCTTCAGCTCAGTGGAAGAACTACTGAGCTCCCTGGGAGGCTCAGGGTTCCACAATATGACCCAGCGACCTCTGTCAGAGTCACTTTTGGAGCTTGGTGTGTCTCAGCGCTTCATTGACGAGGTCATTGCCCCCATTATGAGAGTAAACTATGGGCAGAACGTCAGTATTCCTGCATTTGTTGGTAAGAAACGTCAGGAGGTGGTACTCAGCTGACCTGTTTTTTTCAGGCAGTTTTGCAAAGACATTATATCTTAGGAGTACATTTATATTATTTTGTCCAACAACTAAATGGTTTGTAAGTACACTGTAAATAAAACAGTCATTAAGTGTACATGGACAGAGGAGTAACTCATTTTAGCTTTTCTACAGGATTTGTTTACATGCACAAGCGTGAAATCTATTTCTTTACCCAGTGGTATTAATTTAATTGGCCTAAACGATGTCCAGCTCTGCTATAATGGTTGTGCTCCTTTTTTTTCCTGTGCATACAATTACGTGGTTATTGATCGCTTATGCTGTGTAAAACACAACATTCTGCATTTACTCACCTATTGCATTGGACATTGGATTTTGAGAATGTTAGTAATGCTTTCTGTGATCTTCTCCCTCTTCTCCGTAGTCTACATTTTAATATAATGATACATCTAACAATTTAATCGGTAGGAGTATCCAGTAATTGAATTTGCACCTAATGCATTTGAGGGCATGTGAGTGTAAGCATTAACTGAAACTGATACCCTTTTTCTTTCCCAGGGGCAGTATCTCTTGCAGGGGCCCAGGCCAATCTATGGGCAGTGGAGGGGGGTAATAAGCTTGTCTGCTCTGGGCTGTTAAAGTTGGCCAAGGCAAATCTCATTCCTGCACGTGTGAATGCCATATCACCTGAGCCTGGAGGTATGCAGCGCATTCTCCTTTTAGGTTAAACCATGTCCTTTAAAATCTAAAATGCTGGCAGGTTTGGTGAAATACAGTTATTATATTATACAATTATTTTTAGAGGAGGTAATGGGATTCTACTTTTTAGCCAGGTAAAATAGATGTCAGGCAATTTGAGTATGCTATTATAGCACAATTTGAACCTAAAACTTGTTTTGCTGTTTTTTTGAACTGAAGGAGAGTCCACTCAGTATCGCCTCAGTTACTCCACCCAGACGGAAAATCTTATGGAACTGTATGACATTGTGGTGGTGGCAACCCCCCTTCAACCAAGTGTGGGGTCTGGAATCTCATTTAAGGGTTTTGACTCTCCAATTCCCACCATCGCAGGAGCCTACCACCACACCGTAGCCTCCATTGTTCACGGCTACCTAAACTGCTCCTACTTTAGCTACCCGGACCCCAAGCTGTTCCCTTTTGCCAGCATTCTTACTACGGATACGACTGGGCTATTCTTCAACAGTGTGGCCAACGTCTGTCCCGTGAACGTCACCACTGGCTTCCGACGCAAGCCTCCACAGGAGGCCGGCGTCTACAAAGTGTTCTCGCAGGAGCCCTTGGGTAAGATGGAGCTGAAGACGCTGTTTAAGTCCTACTACTCAGTGCAGGTAACGGACTGGCAGGCCTACCCACATTACTGGACTACCCAGGAGCTCCCACCAATCATCTTGCACGACGGACTCTATTACCTTAATGGAATTGAGTGGGCAGGCAGCGCTATGGAGATGAGCTCCGTTGCAGCGAAGAACATTGCCTTGCTTGCGTACCACCGTTGGAGCCGCCAGGTTGAGATGATTGATCAGAAAGACTTGATGCTCAAAATCAAGACTGAACTGTAATAACCAGCGTCTAGTGTGTCTGTGTTTGCATGTGCACGTGTGTGGATTACTTAAAATGAAACATGGATGATGCGAAAGACATCACCTAACAAGCTTTGAACAACATCATTGATATTTCCTTTCAGAGTCTCTCCGTTGTGAATGTTCCTTGAACCTTGATCAATCTGAAGTCTAAAATTAAACCCACTACATTTTGTGGAGGCATGATGGCATGACTAGACATGTTGTCTCTATAAGATTGATGCTGGCCTCAGCTATATAAATGTGATTTAGGAACACTCAAATGTTCTTGCATTCTGTCACTAAAAAGCTGCTTGTTGTAAAAAGTAACATCACTTGGGTGCATCTAATCATAGTGCAGCAATTACTGTACTTAGACACGATGAATAAGCCTTCATTTTAAAAATCCTGCCATAGCTGATACCAGTGTTGGTCTTTTTGGAGGGTTAGGATCTAAGTTAAGTATTACAGCTGATGCCATTTCAAAAATGCAATATGTGGTTTACCACGGTGTGTCAAATTGTTTCAGATTATTTATTAACTGTGTATTTCATGTTCTGAGCTTTCCAAGGGTGCACATTTTTGAAGACGGCTTTTTCGCTTTACCATGTATACATGTTTTAGAGAACCTACCTGGATTAAACATGTTCATTCACAACATTCTTCATTATTGGGAATAGAAACATGTATTCTCACAAATGGGCCCTGTTTATGGATCCGCTGCTTCACAAGTTGTGTACTGAAATGCAAGGTTTGTTCTTGTGACTAAAAATATAACGAGAATGCTACAGTCTGGGCACCAAGAACACTGAAAGGTTTGGGGGTACTACAACCTGAAATACTTCCTGAGCAGATTACTACTAAACCGGTTGATATAAAACAAAGTTAACAGGAAAACTACACTATTACATAAAATAACTTTGCATGCATGTTACGTTTCCCTCTGTAGGCTACTGCTAAATCGTCTGTAAGCCTACTTTTAGAACTTTATAAGTCAGGTTTGTACTAAAATTTCGGGTATATACCGTAGAGAAACTCAATGACTGATACAGTTAATGAATAAAACGGTCTGCCTCTCGCTGTCACCACACCGCTCACTGACGTTTCATAAAATCCACCAGTGTGACTACAAGTCATGTGACTTTGGTTCCTGATGTGCTTCGGAGTACGTAGTAAAAGTTGACTTTCGCCGAAGTTAGGCTAAGTTTTTTTTACTGATAGGTTGCCCAGATAGTGATTGGATTTCACGAAAGTATAGCCATGGCAGAACACAACTTTGCTATTCCAATGACTGTTTTCACGCTGTTTTGGGGATTCGTTGGAGGGGTAGTGCCGTGGTTTATTCCTAAAGGCCCTAACCGTGGGTAAGTAGCCCAAGTCATGCTAACTAGTGCATAGACTGTATGAACTAGTGTTAACGTTAACTTTTACTTTGGGGGGTAGGCTGTAAGTTAGTAACGTTAGATTTATTGATGGGTTTATTAGAGTTCTTTGAGTTGGTACATTTTATTCTAAACCAATTTACCTTTGAAATTATTTGTTAAATGTATAGTTTTGATTTCTGACTAGTCGGATGGTCTTGGGTTCACTCTTAAGTTACAGTAGTCTATGTATCAGAGAACATCGTCTACTTGGCAGAAGAGCAACTTTGTAAAACTTTAACGTAAATGCCCGTCCTGCACTGATTTGATGTTGCCTGACATGGTATTATTATTACTTATGACCAAAGATGAGATGCATTTTGCGTACTAACGTTAACAAAAAAAATATCAGAAGTCATTTTCCTGAAATAATATGGAACCTAACTTCACGACATACTGTACATGAAAGCTAGTTGAAAGTTTACAAAGATACTAAATATTATGTTACATACAAAATACCCTGTTAAAACTGAAATAACTTTATTGTTGTCATGTGATGCGCCGTGATCTGGGGAAGCTTCCGCTGTTATGAGAAGTTAGCCTGTACACATTAAGCCGGATTGATATAAAAACGCGTATCCGTAGTTTTAAACTATCCCCGTCCACATTATCGTATTCATCATCGTATTTATATTTCAGAATTTGCTGCTATTGAAAAATTCCGGTTGTGATTGTTACGTTAGAATCTCGAGCATAAACTTTCCTCGGCATCATGGCAACCGAATGTCACTGTACTTGAACCTCTCCGTTTTCGCTGATTCTCTGCTAATAACTAATTTTACCAACAGGGTCATCGTTACAATGTTAGTTCTGACTGCTGTCTGCTGTTACTTGTTGTAAGTATAGATTTTATTTCCCATTGAGAATATATTCATCATACACCTAAGATTTTCAAAGCCTACAAGCCTACAACTCATCTTGTACTTTCCTACTGTAAAAATGTAGATTTGCCTGCGTTTCCTCTCGTACTGAGCAGGATTACCATTGCAACAACACTTCATCAGTAGGGTAAAACTAACCTTTCTCACGACGGTCTAATGCCAGCTCATGTTCCCTATTAGTGGGTGAATCCAACTCTCTCTCTCTCTCTCTCTCTCTCTCTCTTCTTTCTTTCTTTAAAAGGATATGTCATTGCAAACACAACAAGGCTCACCATCTGGATAGACCATCCTGGAATCAGTGTTTAAGAATAGCCTAATTAAAATGTTTTAGAACTAAATTGTCAGTTGTCCACCTTAAATATGTCAACACCATACAGTTTAGAAAATGCATTTTTTTTTTCTGTTACATCAAGATGCTCATTTTTCTCCTGTTAAAAACAAGAAATTTGGCATATACGAGAAGAGGTTACAACCAACCACTGAAAGCAACAAGTACTATAAGAATAAAAATAATCACCTTTTTGCGCAAAAACGTGGTTCTTACAGGAAGGTGGGTTTTAGTGATCTCTTAACAAGTTGATGTAATCCAAAGAATTGTGGGACATATAAGGCCTCCTTTGGTTTTCTAGAGACCACCAGTGTACATTATGCTCAGAGGTTTAAAACAAAGCATTTCAGCACCTTTTCACTAAGCATTTAGTGACTGTGGATTCACAAAGCATTCAGTGAATCCACATGGCCCTAAACAGTATTTTTGAGGCACTTCATTAGGAATCTTCATAATCAGCTTAGACATCCACATAGGGAGGTGCAAACCTCCTTGAAGGCCAGTTGCCTATCTTGCAAAAGTAGCAAAAGTTGGAATCTTTCAGATTCAGTGTTTTTTCTGTGCAGTTATTTGGTTGCCTATCCACAGAACTGTATGTATGTAAAGTATTGGAAGTACTGTAGAGTAAGTAAAGTATGGTGATATTTATTTACAGTCAGTGACATTCATACATATCTAAGATTAATTTTATTTATGTATTTACTTATGTACTGATGTATGTATTTACAGTCAGTGACTTTGTTCCCATTTCCTCTGTAGTTGGCTGATAGCAATCCTGGCACAGCTGAATCCTCTGTTTGGTCCGGCCTTGAGCAATGACACCATTTGGTATCTACAGTATCACTGGCCTTAAGCTGCAGTTCACCACACCTCACAAGTAAATGATTTTCTCAGCACTTTGCCATGAGGACCAAAAACAACAACTTCTTTCCCCATCACTCAGAAATTGGAGCCTGCAACCCGATTCAACACTGTTTAGACACTTAGTGAGAGCTTTTCAGTTCTATGGAGCAATGAAATGAAACAGGGACAGAAGCAACACTCTGCAGCTCAAAGCTCTGCTTTTAACTGAATGTGTTTCCACTATTCCTCATGGAATATTTTTGCAACTAGAGGACGAGAAACAGAATAAGTAAAAGTGCCTGTTTCTTGTCTCCACAAAGCATTATTCACCCTTGTTTTTCAGATTAGTTGTGTTTCTGCTGAGAAACCTCTTATTTAGTGAAAAGGTTGGCATAAGGCCCTGGAACGTGGGTGGATTCGAGGCAGTGGGTGCATTGCAGACTCCTCAAGATTGCCCTGGGTCTTGGACTCAGGCCTGAACTGACAGTCTTGGGCCTTCCCACCAGAGTCGCCCAAGCCCCCACCCCACTTCTATTTCTGAGGCATTTTCTGTATTGCTTTGGTGAGATGTTGCAGACACTGTAAGGATTACTTGCCATAAATTTCCTTTTGTAAATATTAATTCCTTTTTTTAATCTTTTTTTAATCTGGTATAGGAGGTGTGACATAAGTTTGTGTTAATTCAGTTTAATATATGAATATTAATGTTCCTGTCATAGTGAGGAAGTCTAAAGAACTTACCAGAATTTCCTGTAGGATAATTAAAGTATATATTAAGTGTTAAAGGGTGACAAAATAATGCATGCTCACATTGACATGAACACACAAAAACAAAGGAAGACAATCAGGAGAATGTCAATCATAATCTGAATTAACATACAGACATCTGCACTCAGGTTATGGCTGAGTAGAAAAGAAAGAAAAGTCAAGGAAAAGTACACAATGGTGAAAAACATTACGACAAAGCTCTGGGGAATTTCATAAATGGCGCTCAGAAATGAATTTGGCACCAACCACAATAACCTAGTAAATTAGAAGAGACGCATTACCTGAGACCAGTAGGATTAAAAATATTTTTAGTTTAAAGTCATCAATGCTGTATAATAAAATTTGATATGAAATACATTTGGTTTTACTACCAAGTCAATTTTGAAGTTTTTCATAAAATATGTTATGTAATGTTATCATTTATTACGGTATTATTAAAGAGTTGGTCTTGTCATTGGTGATTTATCGGAAATACATGTTGTGTATTCCTCAGACACTCCTATGCAGAAATTATGGTCGTAATGATCTTTATCGAGTGTCAAAAATAAGCTAAAATATATTGTTTTGGGTCAGTCCCAAAATTCAACCCTGATTGGTCAAGAGAAAAGCACGTGAAAAAAGAGTCACGCGCTTTCCAGGAACCCGTCAGGAAGAAGATAAACAAAACAAACCAGAGAGGAAGGCAGCGTGGACCCAGAAGAAATGACAGAAAGTTCGTTTAAAGGGGGGGAAATACGGCGATAAACAGTATAGAGTTAACTATATGGGTGTTATAAAGGTAAGTCCAGCGATATTATTGATGTTTAACTAAACTGTAGTCGAGTTTCTTGCTCGGATCATTTGAAAATAGTGTCATCTCTGGTTAGCTTCTGTGCTAAATTGTTGTAGCTGTTGGCTAACGGGTACGTTAGCTTGCTCGTTACCACTGTTGAGAGGGGAGGGACGGAGGCCATAGTTATTCAGAAACAAGATTTCCGCGTTGAACCTCCACAAATTTAGCGAAGAATTTGTAGTGAAGTTATCATGATATGCACAGTAAGTCCCTTATCTGTTTGTTGTCTTTGTGTTTTGACAGTTTTCTGGTTGTTTTGAACATTGGAGAGCAGTTTTAACATTGGTCATGTTTACAGACGATTCGCTAACTAGCAAACCTCCATTTGATTATTTCAGTTTGCTTTTTGATTGCCCCTAATGTAGTTTGCACCACGCAGTCACTGTTATGTATTAATTGGATTTGAAAAATCTTGTGGGGTACGTTAAGATCTTGCTCTGAAACATGTTCTCTGGAACATAACCGCAACCATACATGGCCGCCCCTATCGATTATGAACTAACGTTAACATTAGGCTAATACTGACAGTGAACTCCTGGACACAGTTCCATCGAGTTTGACATCTTAAACCATATATGGGTATTAAACTATCTGCCAAACAGGATTTTTCACAGGAGGCTAGTATTTAGCTAGGTAAAATACATTTCCATGTATCAAGAACTGTTCGATCCCGTGCTATTGAATTTCAGGTAACCATGGCACAAACTGTAAGTTATTATATTTGAGTTGTTATTATTTGGTAGTATTAACAGCCCCACACTAGTTATATCATAAGTGATAGATTACGGTCCCATATGTATTTAGTTAATGAATTTATAGCTCAACTAAAAACAGCATAATAGCCCCATAAGGGTACACGCCCCCACCTGTGTAATGTCAAGAAAAAGCTAGGGAAGCAGAAAGCAATGTTTTGCGAGACACAAGTTGGATATTTATTCCAGGGTTTTCGCGCATTTGGGTTTGGAGGATAAAAAAACATGATCGCCACCGTTTGAATTTAAGACTGTAACCTTACTTAAAGCGAGGCCGTTTCAATGTATAAATACAAGTCGTGTTTGTCATCGGCTGTTCCATTTAAGTGGGTATTTAAACCAACTCTCCATATAATGGCCATGTTTCTTTGCTATCTTGAAAGTATGTGGTTACAATTGTTAAGTTTGTCTATATAGTTACAGTCCTCAGCCATTTATGTAACCTGATCGGGCCTTTTAATATTGTTTGTTGCTTGCTTGTTCAACCTAACGTGAAATAGGCAGGGTATTTATCGAAAATATCCCTTTTGATAGATCTAATGTGCTACCAATCACATGTCGCTGGAGGCGGGCCTACAAAAGAAGAGTAGCCAATGGCACATCGACGTTTCGTGGGCGTTGGCGCAAGTTGACAGTGGGTTAGGTTGTCATATTATTTGTTTGCAAAGAGGTCCATGTTGAGTTCAGGGTGTTTTCATGTGTTAGTAGGTCAGATGAAGAAATCAAATTTAAACTGTTGAGATTTTGCAGACATTGAAGTATTAACAACAGGAATTGTGTTAATTTACGAAATGTATTTAACGGCGTGTTCTCACTCTACCACATACCTCGAATAAAAAGCATGGTATTTATCGGGGAGGCGGTTGCTTGTAGAATAGATCAACCTAATTAGCGAAGTGTTTGATAAACGTGCATATGGCAGTGTTTGTTCAGCATGGCTACCAGACTGATCTATCATCCTGTGTTAAAGCTGGCGTCATACCAAGCAAAACACTCTATAACCTTATACTATATAGCAATGTTATTATATACGCCTGTAATCACTCATGCGTTTAACACGCTAAAACGGCTTTGCACCAATATCTCAAATGAGTTCTGTGAAAAGGTTAGAATTAATTAGTTTAGATCTACATTTAAAATGTTGCACATAATTATGGAGTAGTTAAACCAGATTTAAGCAAAGTTTAAATTAGAATTAACTGTGTCCATTGTTTGTCATGATGAATTCTGATGAGATAAACAAATTCCCCCCAGTGATACAATATGACATATTTGATACTTTTTAAACACATGTCTGTTGTTACATTGTTAACACTTTACAGTCATAGGACTGTACTGAACTGTTATTTTTATTATAAGGCCTCGACAAAGACGCTCTGTTTTATTCAGAAAAAAAGCTAAAGTTTGGCGCAGTGATTGAGGACAAGAAAACTGACTGTATATTAAAGACGTCTTTGTAAATCTCTACCAGTGGAAAATATCATTGTTTAATTTAATTACAGAATAATTACAATATAAAATCTTGAATAGCTACTAATTTAATTAAGATAATGCAGATATGCTGTAGGCAATACTGAAAATCTCAAATTTAAACTGCGTAGGTTTGGAGGTGTTTTATGTTAAACTCCTAAACAGGTTTTGGTGGGGTATTAAACCTCAGTTTACCTATGGTTTAGATTTAACCACAGATTAATGAAAATTAAAAAGATAAATCATTTTTTTTTTTTGTTTTGTTTTTTGCAGTTTGGTGCAGCATAATCAGCATAATCAATCAATACAATCCAGATGAAAACAATCCCTGAACTAGCATTTACAATGAACAATTGTGATTGACATTGAATAAGTTGCCAATTGCCAATTCAATTGCCATAGACAGCTTGCCCTCAATTTGTAACCAAGGATTGGCGACTGATAAAAGTCAGTATGTCGGCAACAATAAAATGAATAGATTCCAGTATTCCAATCCAAGAGCATGTTTAGGCTACATCAGAAAAAGCATCACTGGTGGCATTGTTTATTAGGTATAATACAAATCCTTACAAAACATGCCTGAATGCTAGAGATAAGATAGAAACATTTCAAAGATTACTGTTGCTCAAGCAGTCACAGCTTTTATTTATCATGTAAATGAATTCATCCAAAATGTGCAAAGGCATGAATCTTTTTGCATATCAGCCGAAAGGCAGACACCTGCTTCGTTGCTCCTGCCACTCACTGAAAACTCAAGAGTGAGAGCGGGAGCTTGCATGTTCATGTTATTTTATTCTTTGTATAGCCTGTCCATGTTGCTAAGAACACAAGACTTGTGTTTCTGCTAAACTGAATGATTGAGGCATTTTACATGAACATGAAGCTCTTTTCATGACTGCATACTTTTTAAAATGCAAAATCAGCACTTTCTTTCGACACCTGCATTGACAGTCTGTCTTTCCTGTTTCCAGCACATCTGCAGCCTCTGTTGGCTTGCTGATGTAGACATGAAACACCTACACACAGACATCTTTCCTTGCCACATGTCAGTAGAGCCGAAGAAGATTGTTTGAAACTATTCTGCTTTGGTTTTCTGCCTTTCCTGTGATGAGAATTATTATGACGGCAGGTTTGCCTCATGCTGACTTACCTGTAGAGCTATGCAAACTGCAGCCCTTAGTGAACCCATTGATGTTCTTAGAGCAACAGCTCGGTTCCCAAATTTGTGTGAAGCAAAAACATCTTTAGGCTTTTTTATGGCTTTTGTTTTTTTTTCTCTCTCTTTTTTTGTGTACACACACACAGACACACACGTACGTGCACCTGTGTGTGTTTTCAGTGCACTAGTTTGACACAGCTGAACCAGAACTAAAAGGGTCATGCTGTCTTGATGTTGGTTTTGTTTAATTTTTTACTCTACCTGAAATGAGTAGAAGGTACCCAGTTACACAGTTGTGTGTAGTTTTGGTATGTTTGGTATGTATGTTTATTACCATAATATCTTTTTATATGCAAGGGTGAATGCAGAGTAACACAGACAAAATTAGGGCTGTGCGATTTTGCGGGATTTTTCTCAACCAATATTGTGATTGCGATTTTATTGCGATTTTTCACAATAAAAAACACAAACACCAAAAATGTTCCATTAATATGCATATTTGTACACAAGGTTTAATTAAAAATAGAAAATGAACTATTGTCATTAATCAACATATTTTTATTCAAGAGAATATCTTGTTGCATTGAACCCCAATCCTTGTTGAACATTGTGCACAGTGTAGCTAACAAACAAGTCTATGCAGTTACAAAACAAAAACATTGCGCGCCTCTATGATTTTGAAATTGCAATTGTCAAAATTGCAGTTATATTGCAAATGCGATTAATTGTCCAGCCCTAGACAAAATCTATCTACAGCAATCTACAGTTGAATCTACAATTAAACTGGTGTGCCAACTAAAATGGGTCACATAGTACATGACCATAAATTCTCAATGAAAGCATTAATAGTGGAATAATAATTGGCATACCAATCCTCCTTAGTGGCTGCTTAGTTAGTTATGATGGCAGTGAGGTTAGTAACCCCCCCCCCCCATTCCCCCCACAGGGAAGTGATCTCATTTAGGGAAAACTTGGATGGTTGCAAAGGGAACAAGGGAACAGTCTAATCATTCTCTTGCCATTTTGAAGGTTTAGTTTGGGCTTAATAGTTGAGCTGCTAATGTACACAAATGCATGCTTAATTCCTAAAACCATAGTTGCTAACAACTGAAAAACATGATAGCAACGGTATATTGCTTGGTGGCCAACAAAGAAGCTATCTGATTTGGAAACACATTGCTGTTTATACCAAGTAATAATGACAACAACAATAATAATAATAACAGTATTAATAATAAACACCTTTGATGGCACAGATTGGGCTGATTGATTAGACTGGCATAATGGCTGTAAGCTAAGTTGGGGAGGAAGCTTAGCACACTTTCCGGCTGCTGGTGTTTCTCTCTCCCCATCCGTGTGATCTCGTGTTGACTCTGGTGGCTCATGCGTGTATCGATGCAGCAGCACACGATTGATAATGGACCTCAGCACATGAAACGAGCACGCCCGTCCCACCCACCCACAGAAACCCAGGCACAAAGATAGTGCACACATCCCTCCTTAGCATGACACAATCATTTGTCAGAAGAAAAGCACGGAAGGGGGCCTGGCTGCTGAACACAGTTGGCTGTTTTGGCAGACGTGCCACCTTCATTCATCCAACCTGTTGGCTTCGAACTAATGTTTAGCCACAGTCTCGGAACAGAGAGTGGGCATGCTGGTTTGTGTTGTTTTGTTCAGACGTATCCATGTAGTCCACAGTTGAATCCACAGTGCCTTTGTGAGAGGGCGATAGTACTATCTGAGTTATCCAAGTTATTTAATTTGTTTGGATGAAGCCATGGCAGAGAGTCATTTGCTCAGGAACAAAGACGGTTAAGAATCTCGGTCATGAATTGCCGCAATCCACCCCTGACCTTCGCTAGATAGTTTGGACATGAGTTATGGCTTTATGCACTTGTCCCTGAGCGCTCTCTCTCTCTCTCTCTCTGTGTGTGTGTGTGTGTGTGTGTGTGTGTGTGTGTGTGTGTGTGTCTTACCATAGTTTCGACTGGCATGTTTGGAAATCCAGCCTGTCCACAGCATGCAGCGGGTTACAGGGCTTTCCCTGCAATCACTTCCCAAATAACCACTGCAAGCACAGCTAACAGGTGGGGATGGTTGAGCAGGGTAGATAGCCTCATAGGCTAATGTCCCTCCTTCATTCATTCATTCATTCATCCATCCATCCATCCAGCTATGCTTTCATTCCTCTCTCCCTCTCTCTCTCTGCTTTGCTATCTCCACTGACATTTAAGGTTCAACTTCAGTATGACTGACTTTCTGAACTCTGGCACAGTTGTGGAGCTATTGCAGGCAGTGGGCTGAAGTGGGGAGTGGAAATGGTCAAAGAGCGCTGGTATGAGCGAACAAGAGAGAGAAAGAAGAAAAAAGAGCGCATGAGACACGGTTGATTGTAGTATGCAAAGCCTGCTGCCATTTGTGTTTGTGTTTGTGTGTGTGTGTGTGTGAGTGTGTGTTTGGGTAGTGCATGCAAAGCTTGCTGCCATTTGTGTTTGTGTGTATGTGTCGGTGTTTGTATATGTGTGTGTGTGTTTGGGTAGTGTATGCAACGCCTGCTGCCTATGCAGAAGCTCGATGATGATAAGATGCTTATTGGACTCGAGGCTGCACACCGGCAGGAAATGACGTCATCAACCACAAGAGGGGCTGGATTGTTTTGCTGTTGCACTGCAGCTGGCTAGCAGGGTTTTCTCTCTCTCCTTTCTTTTTCTCTCTCTCACTCTCCATTCTCTCTATCGCTATCTATCCTTTTCTCCCTCACAGACACTCTCTCTCATGCCATATCGCGACTGATTGGATATGCGGCGGGTGTTTAGTCATTGCTATTTGGGTCCCTGTTTTTTCGAAGCGATTCGGGTCCCTCTTAAGCAGCAGGAGAGGGGAGAGAGGAGAGGGAACTGTGACTGTTATAAAAATAGCCCTGGTGTTCCTCTCTCTCTCCCTCATACTCTTGCACTTTCGCTCTCCTTCTTACTCTGTCTCCCTCTCTTCCGTCCGTCTGTCTCTCTCTCTCCCTCCTCCTCGCTCCCCATGTCTGTCTCGGACCAGTCGAACACACAGGCGCTCAGCGTTGTTCTTCCATGGATATGACCGGACTCTTCCTGCCTGGCCCCGTAACTGTCTCTGACCATGGTTAAAGTGGTCAAGCAGAGGAAGGCCATCTTTATTTGCCATTTATCTCCTCGGCTCTCTCGGTCCGTGGTGAATGTTGTGCTGTCTGTAAGGCCGCGAGGGTTCGTCCTAATTTAAATCCACAGACGTTTTTGACAGGCAATCTCCTGTCTCTCTCTCTCTCTCTGCCTCTCTTTCTCTCTCACTCTCACTCTCTCTCTCTCTGTCTTCCTCTCTCACCGCTTCACTTTAGTCCTGATTGGTGTCCGACATACCATTTGTTTGTTTGTGTTTAGCTAGCTCAGTTTAGTTTATTCGTCAGGATTTTTTTTTTCCGCTGACATTTGTCTTGGCATTCGAGTGGTAGGCTAGGTCCATCTCTCTATTGGTCCATATGTAGGTCTGATAATAACATGTGTGCGTATGTGCCTCTCACTTGACATGTCATTTTATGAGCTTACATTGCTCACCTCTCTAACCCTTTTTCTGTCTCTTCTTCTGCTCTGTCTCTTGTTCCCGTCTCCAGCAACCAGACAGTGGAAGAGGACAGCACAGCCGTATCTAAATGAGCCGTTAGGCCTCCGGATTAGACGAGCCGACGCGCACACACACGCATAACACACACACATATACACACAAACACGGACAAAAGGACTTTGTTTACCACCCAGAGACCAATTTTTCTGCTGGAGTTTTTTTTGGAGAAAGGAAAAAAAAACAAGAAAGAGGAAGGGCGAAGACAAAGAAACCAAAGGGAACGAGTTACGAGAGGCGGCAGAAAAGTTTCCGATAAGGAACTGGCGATCTGTGCTTGGCAATGCCTCAGGTATGTGCTAGCTATGTTAGATGCCAGATCCCATATGGTTAGAACCAAGCATGTCTTGAATATCTTTGTAAGCCCTTGAGACACAGCGAAAAGCCAAGGGAAAGTCTTCCCTCGGATTTGACCTTACAAGTGAAGTCTTATTGTCTGATGGCTAAGCTCGCCTGTATCCCTTTTGAATGCAGGCGTACAAGCCACAGCACTAGCCCATGCTTAGAATCTTAATGTCTTTCCGTCTGATCGTCCTGACTGTCAGGTCAAGTCTGCTGCTTTTTGTTTTTACTCTGTGTTAAACTGCTGTTGGTTAATATGTGTGTTGTAGCCCAGCATCAGTGGGATGGACCCTCCCTTTGGGGATGCCTTTCAGAACTACACTTTTGCTGACCAGGCGCTGACCAGCACAGATCTGTTGGCTAACAGTTCAGACCCAGACTTTATGTACGAACTGGTGAGTAGCCGCAGGTGACCGGGACGGAGCAGCTGACTTTGGCCAACACAATGATCCAGTCCTGTTGAATGTCCCTACTTTCCGATAAGCAATATTTAAGCTATGTCATGCATTTGTGTCTTTATAGCATGACTATTTAGTATGCCTCTGCTACTGTGAATAGTTCTAGTCTCATTTTAAGTAAGTCTGCACTTTGTACAAAGAACTAATAAAGTATGAGTGAAAAAAAAAAATTCTATTGAGTCAATTAGGAATTACTTCATGGCTAGACTTCCCCATTGAAACTTAAGTTCCAGTATTCAAACCCAGGATTAGAATTTGCCAGACCACTAGCATGCTAGTCAGGCTCCTTAGCCTCTACACTACCACCATGCAATGCATTTTGATTGATTTATATTTATGTTAGTGGCCATTACATACCACAGTGACCATATATATATATATATATATATATATATATATATATATATATATATACACACACACACCGGTATATATAACACACACACACACACACAGAGGTTTGTTAAGTGTGTTTCTGTGTCCCTGACTTACACCCTTTTCCTGTCTGGTATATGGCTCTCCAGGACAGGGACATGACGTGCCGGCAGAGCCCCAAAGGAGACATGCTGGGCGTGGGTGAGTGCCGGGAGCTGGAGGGGATGGAGCCGCTAGTGGATCTCGGTGAGAGCAGCGAGCTGACCTATAGCTCAAACTTCGAGCAGTGGGACAATTACTGGGAGGACCTGACTCCGTACACGCGGCTCACCAACTGCGACATCTGGGGCACTAAGGAGGTGGACTTCTTGGGCCTGGATGATTTCTCCAGCCCGTATCAGGACGAGGAGGTGATCAGTCGGACGCCCACGTTGGCGCAGCTCAACAGCGAGGACTCACAGCCCGTGTGCGATACGCTCTACCATCCCGACCTGCTGCTGCCACCGGCGCCGCCGGGACCCAAGCAGCTCTCGTCCATGCCCTCACTCTCGTTCGTTCAGGGCAAGAAACCCGGCCGGCCGCTGTTGTCCTCCACATCCTGCTCCTCCTCTTCTTTTGCCGCGTCTTCGTCGGCGGTTGCTACCGGCAGCCAGAACCCGCTTCCAGATTTCGCTGAGGGCTCGCAGAAAGCCACCTGGCCGGTGGCCTCGAGCACCGACACTGCGTCCAAAGCGCAGCTCCAAGGATCCTCAAAGGCTCTCGGCCTGGAAGGTGGCAGCAGCAGTGGCGGCGTAGGTGGTGGGAAGGCCGGTGGAAGTGATTTCGTGCGGAAGGCTAAAGTGCGCATCAGCGGCCCCCATCGCTTCCCCGGCAAACTCCCCGACCCCCAGGCCGGCGGGTCGCCTTCTGGCTCCTGCCCACTCATGGAGCTCCCCAAAGGGGCCTCTGGGACCACCAACCCAGTGGTCCCTCGTCCTGGAGCCAGCAGGGCCTCCACCGCGGCTGCTGCCCAGGCCTCTCCCTCCGCCGACCCACTGCCTGTGGCAGGGGACCGCAAGGCCATCAGAGAGGTCTCCATCAAGCACGAGTTGCCCAGCAGCACGGAGGTCGGCACATCACGTGGGCTGCCAGTTAAGCTCCACTTTCCTGCCATGCCAGGGGCCAGCGAGGGCCTGCTTCCCATGGTCGGTGTGGAAACGGGAGACACGGCGGCAACAGTTGCCGCGGGAGCAGCCGCAGCTGCCGACGCCGGGGATAAAACCAAGGAAGAGGAACACAACTACTCGCTATTCCTCACCAGGGCCCGGCTGGCGGCCAAAGCCTCGGCCGAGGAGGAGGAAGTGGACGAGGAAGAGGAGGACGAAGACGAAGGAGAGGAGGAAGACGACGATGGAGGGCTAGAGTTAGACGACGAAGACCACGACGAAGGGTTCGGCAGCGAGCACGAGCTCTCGGAGAACGAGGAGGACGAGGAGGAGGACGAAGACTACGAGGGTGACAAAGACGATGACATCAGCGACGCCTTCTCAGAACCAGGTAGGAAAGAAGAAAACACACATCAGGCATGTGTGTGTATTCTCTACTGCTGACTTTGTCATAGGCCTACGTGTTAAACAGGAGATTAAATAGTTTAGAGAGTTGGTTAATGAAGATTTGTCAGCTAGGTCTACTGTGTTAGCTGCCATGCATTCTGCGTTGATTAAAAGATGCTCCGATGTAGGCTACATTTAAACTTTGGCTAAACTTTGCCTCTTTGTCTGTCATGAGAGTTTATTTGTTGCGTAGGGAGGACGGCGTTGATTTTCGAATCATATTTCAATTATGCCCTGCAGCTATAGAGTTGGCAAGTGAACCACGTCATTCTGTATGCTGCGGGTTAGCATTTTCCTACTTCCGGTTCCTAAGCAAAAACCCCTATGGAAAAATGAATGGCTCAAATAACAAAACAACATATAAAACAAATATGGCAGTGTCTGACCTACGAGGACCTAGGCATTCGTTTTTCATCAATAAAATGAGTAGCAACATAGACTGGGTGTATTTTTTAGACGCATTGTTACAATAATAAATGAATGTTGCTATCCATCTGCTAACAGCGAAAAATTAAGGACTACATGGAGTCGTCTCTTACCTTTAATGTCATTTTCAAAAACGACGGTAACATTTTTTTAAATACAATATGTTCTTTATTTACAATGATTCAGTGTTATTTACAACGATTACAACTGTCAACATTTGGCAAATCTTTCACAAAGCTTGTTTTAAAAAATGACATGTCGTTGAGCGTGGTTTTGTATAGCTCTGGTTACCATGACGTCCGGGCTAAGCGACCTAACATGTAGTCAAAAGGGCTTTCCGCTTTAGCCTAGTGATAGCAACATCTTATTTATTTTGTCATTAGACTGCTAATTTGCAAACCCATCGTCCATAACATGTTTTTTTTAACATCCTCCATCGAATGCGGAGGTCGTCTACTCACGTGCTTTTGCTCACACCTTATTTGAGATGGAGCTCCAAAATTAACATTGGATTTCCCATAGGGGAAAAACCTTAGGAACTGGATATCGTGAAATGCTAACAAGAAATACTACAGGCTTCCGGGTCACTTGCCAACTCTATAACCCAAATAATTCTTGTCACAGATAAATGGTGGATAAGAACCTGGCGAATAGTGCCAAGTCATTGCAGTCATTTCATCCATAAGGGGTCCAGTCTCTCTGGTGGCTCTGTCCGAGCAGAGGCTCTGTAAACAGGGCTGCAGTTATTGAATATGACTCATTCAAAATGCTTGCTGTGTTGTTGCTTCTCTTTCCTCCCCTTTCCTGTCACGCACACCCTCCCAACCTCCTCTTTTTTGATTCCTCCTGTTTTTTTGTTTTTTTTTTGTCTTTCATTTTTGCTCTGTGCCTCTCTCTCTCTCTCTCTCTCTCTCTCTATCTTTATCCCTCCCTCTCCCTCTCCCTCCCTCTCTCCCTGCCTCTCTTCCACTGCCAGGCTGTGATGCTGATATGGTTGAGGATGTTAAGGGTCTGACAGCAGGCCTTTCCCGTAAGAGGGGGAAGCGCCGCTACTTCTGGGAGTACAGCGAGCAGCTGACGCCCTCCAAGCAGGAGCGTATGCTCAAGCCCTCGGAGTGGGATCGAGACACCCTGCCCAGCAACATGTACCAGAAGAACGGCCTGCATCAGGGTGAGAGGCAGGGGCAGGAATGTATAGTTCTGGCATAGAACGTATAGAACAAATACTACTGGCATGCACACCACATACACACAGACACATAAACATACATACCTACATACATATCAGACACACCCACTTTTATACTTGCTGACTGCTTACTCAGATGCATGCACACAAAATCAAAATCTGCACAGGTGGAAGTGATTTAATGCGCAAGGCTAAAAGTCTAAAAGTAAAATCAGTAATGTATACATTTTATTAAGGCTGTTTTTTTGGTAGACAATAAACATTTAAAAAGTGTGTGTTTGTGTGTCCAGGCAAGTACACATTAAAGAAGTCCAGACGGACTGATGTTGAAGACCTGACTCCAAACCCTCGCAAACTCCTCCAGATTGGCAATGAGTTGCGGAAGCTGAATAAGGTCATTAGTGACCTAACGCCCGTCAGTGAGCTGCCCCTGACCGCCCGTCCACGCTCCCGAAAGGAGAAAAACAAACTGGCGTCCAGGTAGGCCTGCTCAGCACCCCAGCTTCCAATCAGTAGCATGTCAGTAGCACTAGCATGTCATGTTTGTACTATGTCTATATGTTCTACCACTGGCTGTTTTCCTTTTTTTTTGGTCTTTCTTTTTTCTTTTTCCTTTTTTTTTTTTTTTTTTTTCATTCTCTCTCTCTTTCCCCCACCCTTTTCTTGGCTTGGGTATTAAACACCCAAGTACAGCAGTGCTTAGTCATGGTAGCACACAAGCAATCATTGAATGTGGCAGAAAGAAAGTCTTGTGACCGATGAGCTGGTCTGCCAGTATGTCAGTGTTAAAGTGTGCATGTTTGTTTTCTTTGTTTCCCATTCGTCTTCAGGGCCTGCCGGCTGAAGAAGAAAGCCCAGTACGAGGCCAACAAGGTCAAGCTATGGGGCCTTGGCACAGAATACGGTACATTGTTTCCCAGTAAAAACCAAACAGTCCAAGGCACATTCCTCGTGCCGCCATATTTCAGATACTGTGTCTGCCTCGCTTGACTTTTTAGCAGGCCTTCTTTTAAAGATACCGTCAGTCATGATTGGGTTCCTGGTGTGAGAGATATTTCTATGGGCTTTGGGGGGAGGGAAATACAGCAGGGCATTGAGTTCATGGAGATCATTTTTGATGTTTTCTTTGCGCAGATCGATTGCTGTTTGTGATTAACGCCATCAAGGAAGAAATTGTTAACAGGGTCCAGGATCCGTCAGACGACAAGGGTACAAGTATGGCAGAGAAGCTTGATAAACTCATCGAGGAAACATTGGGTAACTTTCCCCTCTCACAGAGTCCAAAGTCGAACTGAATATGATAATGAAGTGTCTTTTTGCACACCTGAGTACAGGTTAATAAAAGGTTGTTTACACCCACAACAACAAACACATTTGTGCATGCACAAAAACTGCCTGTGGAATATCTACTTGAGAATACTCTTGATACCATTTGAAATTAATGTTTTATGTATTTGAAATGAATGTATTGTCTTCCTCTAGTGAATTAATATTTTAGTTTGTAAGTAATGTGTTGCAACATTGACAACACAATTGGATCAGTCATTTGGAAACTTACAAAAATAGAGCAGAATTACTAAACTTGTTAGAATTGTTACAATTGCTAGCCTCTCCAATTTAAGTAGGTGGTAGCCTGGTAAATAATAATGGTGAACGCAGAGAAGGTAACGTCATTAATGGTGAAGTCATGGATAACGCTACAGATAATGAGGGAAATACTCAAAATACAAATATAGAGTTTAGTTTTTATACTTCGGCACAAGAAATGTGTGTCTATGATAGAAGCCTTCTAATCAGGTTCCCATTTAGAGACCAAAAGCTTTGCTGAAAAGGTGTGTTTTTTTAAGGTGTGTTATGCACAGGCCTAAACATAACAGGCAATAACAGCTGTAGAGGGGTAGCTTGTTCCACAGAGGCCATCAGCATGGATGCGCTGTCTCTATCTGGTGTCAGGGACGGCCAGATGGTCCTGATCAGAGAACCACAAGGGGGATCAGTAATGATTGGGATTGGGGGGGGAATTTGTAGTTCTTATGAAGGAATACACTTTGAACATGAAAACCGCATTAGGCTACAGCCTCATCATATCTTTCTGCCATCTGCCTGTTAGTAGATTCAGCAGCTGCCAAAGAAGGATGTGGAATTTCTTGGGTTAGGTTCTCATATAAAGTGTGTGTGTGTGTGTGTGTGTCTTGTGCCTGCAGTGAAGTCGCCAGTTGCCGGGCAGACATCGGACTTCGTGAACCAGATTCTGGAGAACACTGGCCAGGGGGACCCCACAGGAGGGCTGATTGGGCTCAGGGTTCCCACGTCAAAAGTGTAGAAGTCCCCCCTCCCCCCCCCCCTCCTCCACGACCACCACCGCTGCCACCTACCCATGTCAGACACACGGGCACAGAACATTGGAAAAGCCATCCGCACCATTCTCCTCTTTGCTCTGTATCGGCCCGTTGTCTGCATGACCCCCTGACCCGGAAATGCATCCTCTCTTCCTGACCACACCCTCCTGCACCTGTACGGCCTCAGAGGCCCCGGTCAGTAGATACATGCCAGCCTTGGCCTCCAGTATGTATTTACGCACTCAAAACGCATATATAAATATATATGAATATATATATATATATACACACACACAGATACATCCAGTACCGTGATAGTAGTCTCTGCACTCAATAGTACTTTTCTCCAACCATTTCTGCATGTGCTGGTAAAAAAACAAAACAAAAAAAAAGAAACCAGAAAACTGTTTGTAAGGGCCACCATTTAAAGCCAATATACGAGATACCTCCTGCGAAGATATTATTTTTTTTTTTCTACTTTTATTTTTTTTTTGGTTGATTTAGTTTGGAAAATTTCTCAAAACCAAGGAGGGAAAAAAAGAGATGACGAAATGCAAAATAATCTGACCTTGCAGTAGCTTTGTTCTGTAGCATCCAGAAAAGGCATCTGAGAGGTGCTTCTTTACAAGAATGGGAAAACGGGTGCAGATCCCTCTGATTTCGTTTGGCCGAGCATTGACTGAGCATAGTCAACAGTTACCATTGCTGTGGGCTTTTATGTCGTCAAAAAAAAAAGGAAACGGGCTCTTTCCATTTAGCTCTCTTGCTTTGTCAACATAGTGACCCCTTTGTCTCAGCAAGTGCAGTGGACCTGTAAGTTTTTGAAAACGTTCGTCTGCTTTCCCTTTCTTGTTCAGTAGCTTCCACAGGTGATCCTTTGCTAACTACAGTGTATCAAAGGCGACGCAAAACAGTCAACAACAACAAAAAAAGAAAGACAAGCACCTTTTCTAAACAAAAACGCTTTTAAATCTGGGATGGTCTCAGAGGAGAAGAGCTCTGATCAGATCTCGTTTGTCAGTAGAAGAGATCTGTTTAGATGTCGAAAGGGGCTTAATGCCGTAACTGTTTCAAGTTAATTATTCCCCGTCTACAGAGCTAAATTTCTACTTGGGCAACATTTTGTTCCAAGGAAAAAAGTTGGGTGGGGCGGGGGGTTTGGTGTAATTCGTCTAACTGTAAACTAGATGGAGAACCATATTGACGACAACCCTTCCTCCTTTGCTCTGTCTTTCTGGTAGAAGTGTCTTCACACGATGGGAGGGATTGCACACACCCCAGGTTGTTTTGGCAGTGTGGCAGCAAGTGGGTGAAAGTAAAGAGAGAGAAAGTGATGGAGAGATAGAGAAAGCACGAGAGAGAGAGAGAGGATAAGGATCTCAAAGTGGCGGAGGGCTGCATAATGTCCGAGATTCCTTGGAGGGGTGTGTGAATGTGTGCGTGTGTGTGTGTATGTGTGATCTTATTTGTACTGAATAACAGATTCATTGTGCCTTGTAGTTAAAATGAGCTGATTTCAGTCGTCTGAGTGGACCATTTTTACCTTGGAGGGGAGGTGGCGGAGACGCAGGCTCTTGTCAGAAGACCTGTCCTGCGTCTGGGCCCTATAGAGTTATTTTGAATGTACATAGGAGCATGAGAAATGCCGACATATGCCACAGAGTCTGTGCATTGTACCATAAGATGGCTCTGACATAAGATATATTTACTTTTACTCGTTTTTGTCTTGGTACTCTGAAAGGGGAGTTTTAAGTGGGTGGGGAAGTGTTTGGGGGGGGGGGGGGGGGGGGCTTTCAAAAAAAAAAAATATATATATTATATATATATATATATGTATGTATGTATATATATATATATATATATATTTGCACACTATATTTTGATTGCTTTTTTTTGTACCAAAGACACATGCAACGATATATATGGCTATAAGCCAGACTAAGTAAGGTTTTGCACAGCTACCTGACACCGTATTGAATGTAGGAAAAGCAACTGGGGTCAGGGACTTTCAACGAACTGTGAAATTTGCTTGGGTCCAATTATAAGAGAAGCATTCACGCGCGCAGCCGTAGTGTCCTCCTGTACTGTTTGCGTGGACGTCATTTCCACGTACCAGAGGGGCTAATGTTGAGTTGATTCCTGCAGTTTAATTTCCCATATTACATTGACTTTTTTTTTTTTCTTTTTTTTTCGGTCGTGGTTGCTTTAGTACTTAACAAGCTATATGCTATATTCACATACATATATATATATATATATATATATATATATATGTATGTATGTA
>JAGFZM010000054.1:381331-391331 GCA_017657215.1 Limnothrissa miodon | reverse complement strand
TGTTATATTAAAACGATGAAACCATCGGATAAGCCTATTTAAAGGAACTAGTTTCTTGTCTAGTTTTATTTTTATATTGAAGTAGATGACGTAGATAATATTCTTTTGATTAAATATATGATTAGCGGCTGGCTGTAAAAGAGGGCTGTGTCATTGAAAAGGCAGGACACGTCAGGAGGAGAGAAACCCTGGGAAGCTACAAATTCTATTACAGCTATCTCATCCTTCAACGCTAGGTCGCTAGATACTAAAACCATAAAATCATACCATCTTACGTTATATTGGCCTCGTCGTTGATAAGTGTGGTCAAGCTGGAACGGATATCGTCAGCCAACGCTTGGATCAAGGGTAACGTTAGCCCCTAAAAGGTGAAAAGTGGTTTTAATTTTTCCTAGTCACTGTATTTTCTTATTAAATGTTACATTAACATTAGCCATACCTTTTACTGTGTTTCATACATTGTTGACGGAAGAAATAAATAAGCTGCGTTTAGTTGTCTCGAATAATGAAAAGATTGACAAAACGTCGTCGTCTTTCTGCATTTAAAGGGTGACTAGCTGACGTTACATAGTAACGTTAATGTTAGCCAGCTAATGTTAGCTTGCTAACTGGCCAGCTAGCAAGCCTTTGCTGAAAAACGAAGAAAATTCTGAAGGATATTTCTCGTGTAATGCTGCGTTGATTACGATCGCTACATGGCACAATGTGGTATGGAAATACATTGTTTTGTTGTTCTCCTAAAGATGACAAAAACCATGGTCTGCTGAGAGGGTGGAAAGTCGGTCTGTCGCCACCATCGGTTTATGGTTGCCGGGGGTTGTCTAACGTTATATTAGCCTTGCCAGCTAGCCAGGCGTATTCTGTGGGAACGTCACGAGGCTATAATTAGGAAGAGCTAACAAGCAAGTCAGAGAGTTATCGAGCTACCAGTTGAGAGTACAAACCAACTGTCTTTATTTCTGACTAAACAACTCGTTGTCTTCTGACCTATACTTTTATGACAAGACGACAACTTATAGTCGTTCTTATAGTACACTTTTGTGTAATTTGTTTTGTGAAATTGATTGAAATGTACAACTGACTTTGTTTTTCCCCATCTCAGGACCTAAACGCAACGGGATCGAATATTGCGTGGGGGATAAGAGAACTGCACCAGATAAATGGGGGATTACGGGTTTGGAGTCCTAGTGCAAAACAACACTGGTAACAAGTCTGCTTTCCCAGTAAGAATACACCCACACCTCCAGCCTCCCCATCACCACCAAAATAATTCGCCCAGCCCTGCCACCTTCACAAGCAGTAACACTGCAGGGAATGGCAACAGTAGTGGGTCACCCTGGCTCTTCCCTGCCACCAATGCCCACAGCAGCATGCAAGATGAAATCCTTGGCTCTGAAAAGGCCAAAGTGCAGCAACAAGAAATTCAAGAAACACAAGAGAAGCAGCAACAGCAGCAGTCACAGTTGTCTCCAGCCCCCCAGGAAAGCGGGATCATATCAGAAATGGACAAGGCTCGGTCTGAGGAGGGCAAGGGTGAAGGTAGCCCCTCTGATGTCAGCAATGGTAAGGAGAAACTGCGTCTCGAGTCTCCTGTGCTGACGGCCTTTGACTATCAAGAGGCCCCAGGCCTGGGTACGGCAGCCCAGTCCAGCTCTTCCTCTTCCTCCCTGACCAGCTTCAACAACTGGTCTGCTGCTATTCCCCCTACCCCAGCTTCCACCATCATTAACGAGGACATCAGCTTCTTCAACCCAGCCGCCTCCGCCAACAGCGGGCCGCTGCTGTTCCAGAACTTTTCTCACCACGTGAGTCCAGGCTTCGGAGGCAACTTCTCGCCCCAGATCGGCCCCATCTCACAGCACCACCCCCCACACCCTCACTTCCAGCACCCACACAGCCAGGCGCACCCTCAGCAGCATCGACGCTCCCCGGCCAGCCCACACCCACCACCACCCTTCCCCCACCGGAGCGCGGCGGCTGCTTTCAGCCAGCTGCCGCATCTGTCTAACAACCTGAGCAAGCCCCCATCTCCATGGGGCAGCTACCAGAGCCCCTCACCCTCGCCCTCCTCCACCTCCTGGAGCCCCGGCGGGGGTTACGGAGGCTGGGGAGGCTCTCAGAGCCGGGACTACCGCAGGGGCCTGAACGGAGGTGTGCCCCCCATCAACTCTATCTCACCCCTCAAGAAGACCTTCCCCAACAACCACGTTGTGCCCTCACAGAAGTACTCCCGCGCCAGCCCTGGCTTCAATCCAAAGTCCTGGATTGATGAGAGCGTTAGCCGGAGCGAGAACATCTTCCCCTTCCAGGTAAGACCCCCCCCCCCCCCTTTCCATCCTTAACTGTGTTTTACCCTAATGAAAGTACTGCTTAGCTATGTACTATATGCTCAGAACGGCTTGTTTTTTAGGCCGGATTGACACGCTGGGGCGGGGAGGGGGGTGGGAGAGGGAGAGATAGAGGTAGAGTACGATGTTTAAATAGTGGGAGGGAGAGGGGGGGCATGGAAGCATTTCTAGGAGAACTCCCTTTGCCGAAGCCCACAAGTGTATGGACTGGCCTATTTTATTTGCTTCTATTCATTAGTCTTCTTGCGGCTTGTCAAAGGTGATTCGGTAGTGTGCCTCACATATTCCTGTTCATTAAGTCCTCGATGCCGATCGGCTGCGGACTCAAAATGCCTGTTTGCTTATTTTATTGATCACGAATGGTGAGCATGACAGGAGTGCGGGGGTTGGGCTGTTAGCAGAACCTAGGTTGGGGTTCGGGGGGGGGGGGGGGTAATTGGAGCGAATGCTGCCAGAGAAGCTGTTGATGTTCACACAGCTGCCTGCGGGGGCCCAGCATCATCATTAGCCCATTCTGTGTGGTGTAGGCCTAGCGAGCGAGCCTGAGAGAGGCGGGATCTAGCCCTGCTGATCACACGCAGCCGTCGGAGCCTGCTGTTTGTTTTTGCATACGGCTGACTTTAGCACAGTTTGGCTCTGCTTCTTGTTTTGGCTTCTGTCATGCTGCTGCTGCTGCTGCTTCTTTTTCTCTTCAGACTGATTAAACACAGTGAAGTGTGTTGGGTTTAGATAGCCACTTTAGATAGCCATAGTAGCTTCATAGAATAAGGGGATATTTGTATTATCCACAGCAGTGTCAAGTCCTCTGACTGAACTAGTGTTTTGGTTGTGGGTGTGTGTCTTCTGCCATTTTGATTATGTTGTGATCAGCTGTAAGGTCTTGAGACAGCAAACATGTTTCTCAGTCAGAAAAAGCCAAGCCCTTCTGCTTCCAATTTCATTTGACACTTTGTCGGTAACCTGATGTATCCTTCTAAACCAGCTTTTATATAGGCTATGACAAACGGTGGATGGGTTTTCTCTGAAGATCTAGCTTAGTTGTCCAGACAGAGAACCTGTGACCAGAGGTCAGTTGCAGTTGCAGTTGCAGTCGAAGCAAACACTGCCTAATGGTTAACAACAGGTGAGACTCAAGATGGCTGAAGTTTGACCTTCCAGTTTTAAGCATGGCTCAATTTGTGGTGATGATAATCATTCCAGTTCCAAGACGTATGGACCAAGCACACACAGGAGTCTTTTTATCTTGCTATGAACACACAGTAGGCGTTTGGTGCCAGTAGCAAGGTGCCAAGCGAGATTTGTGCCCATGTTTCCACATATTCACTCAGAAGCAGCCCTTCAAGTCAGATTCTTATCTTGTTTTGAGCTGTTGGTGTGTACTAGGTCAGCTGCTTACAGTAGCTTGTTTGTGTCTTGTCATTGGATCCGGTGTCGGGCAGAGAGTCGTGATTCTAGAGCTTTCTGGAGCCCAGTGTCACGATGACCACGTACATCTAAACTCTGGTGTGAAAATAACTGCTGTGTTTGATTAGGGCTGCTGACAAGGGCACCAACTCGATCACATGAGCACTCTGAGACATGCACACAGCCTTCACATTCTCACTTTCTTTTTTACCACACACACAGCTGCCAGAAAAGAACCTCATTTGAGATGATAAACAGGGTAGACTTTAGAGTTGGTGGAATGGCCTGGTAAGCCTATGATTAAGGCCGAGGCTATATTAAAGGTTCTCTCCGCCTCGCCTCTCGCTGTTTATGTATTTAGCATGAGAAAAGCCACCATTGTGCTGCCTACATGGGCACTCACCACTTCTACAAGCCATGTTGAGGGATCTCCACCAAAGAACTAGGCTAGTGCTGCAGCTTTTAAAGAGACCTGTTTAATAGACACACGTTCACACGCTCACACACGCACATGCACAGTAGTAGCTTGATGTGTTTTTTTTTTTTTTTTTCATTGTTTGCATGCTTCACCTTGTTAAACAAATGTTCTATTGTGTTGTGTCACAGCAGCACCCTGGTCTGTCTGCTTTGTGCTTTACATTGGATACATAGGCTTTTGTCAGGTCTTCCACTAATGGCTTTCCATATCTAGGCATTTTGACTCTCTTACAGGGTTCTTACACTTCACCAAAGTGATATGTGGACTTCCTTGTGAGAGATGATTTGATGAACACAAGCACTATGCTATTCAACACGCCACACACAGACGCACACTGAATTGAGACAGAATGCAAACCAGTGTCCCATGTCTTTCACTTTCTAAAGCCTGCGCATCCTCTTAAGTTGTTGTAAGCGGCTAAACCTCTCTGTGAGTGACTGGGAGTGTGTGTGTGTGCGTGTAAATGTGTTGTGCGTAAGAGCAGGGCCCAGCAGTGGGCATTTGCCCAAGAGACTGTTTCCCATCAGTTTTCGCTGGGCCGCCACTGGACGTGGAGGGCAGCACCGGAACACAAAAACACCAGCCATGTATGGTCTGATGCAAGTCCCGTGCAAACGTGTTTAGGTGGACGCTTTGGTGTTTCCTCTCGCTGCTGGGGCTTTAAGGGTCAGGTCTTCGCCATCCTGTCTCCACCCTTGGTCTGTTTATTGCACCGATTTGAGAGTTGTTTGACTGGGAGAACATGTTCGTTTTAGCAGAGCTTTATGCGTGTGTGTGTGTACTTCCAGTCTGCTCTAGTCACTGCTGTTTTCAAAGCTGTGGCAGTTTTTCTCATGGTGTTCTCTTATTTTATTGTTTTGACAAACGGTTGTTTTGTTTCCCCCCTCATGCCTTGTTAGCTAACGCTAAAGAACAAATTAATCACTTCCCAATGGTACTTTCCCTAGCAATGCGTTTGAAAACAAAACCCAAAATGTGCAAGGCCACCAAACCGCTAGTTTAATCTCGATATGAGGCAACACCACCACATTCACTTTCCCTACATTAACCTCATCCCAGTGTATCCTTTACATTTTACAATCATTATTTTAGTACTTAGATGAGTCCTTTGTTCCCCATACATGATATTCAAATGTGGGCCCCTTGTTAACAGGGCATGTTGCCTGTGGACTCTCAGTCCTAGCTAGAATAAAGACCTAATCAGGACCATGATCCATTTATCACCCTTTACAGCCAGCAAATAGCGCAGCTCTGTTTACTCATTATATGGCTTGTCTGAAAGAATATAGTTTATGCACTTTCAGGGTGCTCATCATTTTGTAAATATCAGTGGATAGAAAACTTGCAAAATTGGCCATTCTTTTTCCCAAGCATGGCTTCACCTGCATTTTTAAACGTGGTCCTCATTTGAAAGGGCTGTTAAAACATGTGAGAAGCACTGGCAAGCACATGCTTGATAGGTCACACTTGGTGCAGAGTGTGACAGCAGTTAGTGCTAAAAATGAACCATCAGCCTACGGGCTGCCATCTATCGCAACAGCGTTTTGTGTGAGCAATTATATACTTATCTTGTGGAAATTCTTATATTACTCATATTCAATGCTGCCATAAAATTCAGTTACATATATTAGAGCAAGTAGCCTACATTTTCAGAATTTTTTTTTTTTTTTTAATGATCAGTCCCTCTTCATAGCAGGTGTCCTAATCATTCCCAGATGAGCTTGACCTCCAACAGCCCTGGCTAAGATACTTTGTTTGTGTGTGTGTGTGTGTGTGTGTGCCCTGATGCTTTGGCCTCCACAGGCCAAGGAGTGTGTGTCTATGTGACCCGTCTCTCATGAGGTCACTGCAACAGGAATCGTGACTGACTCAAGCCATTAGTTGTGGTTAGCAGCGCCGCAATTAGCTGCATGCATAAATAGCCTGGAAACCTCCAGGATCAAACTGTCACCGTCGCCCTTTACAAGCCCTGCTGTCTGCCCCCGCTGTATCTCGGCAACCTCCCGCAGCTTGCACCAACACTCACAAGGGCTTGGAACAATATGACAATAGAGGTTAAAACGCAAACAATGCAAGGGCCAAGTATTGCAAGCCAGGAGCCTGGGCTGCTTAAATGATGCTGGACAATAGATAAGCAGCAGTTGGGCATAGGCTGTGTCACAGGGCTAAGTGACTGTATTAGTGACGGGGGATCTGTGACCCCCCCCCCCCCCCCCTCATGCCCCCATGCTCATATGCTTAGCATCAGGGCAGAATGTCATTTTGATGAGGAAAGACTTTGAAATACCTCCACCGGCAATTTCTCACACACACACACACACACACACACACACACACAAATACATACACACACACACACACACACACACACAAATATATACACACATACACACACACACACACTTTTTTTTATTAGTTTAGTGCTGACATTTCAGATTAATGTTGTTTGAAACACCCTTCACGTGCTACTCTACATCACTCGTGTCACAGCCCTTCAGAAGGGGCCTTTCTCAGCACACCAACACATAAATATATGAAAGTCCTAAATAATCCACCAACTCGAGGCAGAGCAGGCTGTGTTATTGCAAACTACAAGGTCATCTAAGCTGAGAAACGGGAGGGGGGAAAAACATGCTTGTTGGACAGAGGTCTGGATTCATCTGTAGCTGCCGGTTAAGCAGCTACTAATTATAGCCTCACCTTGTGGAGAGAACAGAAATGTAAAAATAGATGTCTGGACGAGGCTGAATTGGGAGTTGCCCTCGTAAGAACCTCCTGCCAGTCCCCATTGGCTTAATATGTAGTTTCAACCAGTGGTCTAAATGAACCTTTTTTAAATAATGAGAGCGTGAGAAATAATATGGTTTGCAGTTGGCTGGAAAGCTGAAGTTCATTAGACTAATATCTTGGCATATAAATGTGTCGGTAGTCGCAGGCCATGTGTTGGATTCTCTGAACAACTCAAGCCCTTTTTAACCACTTCAGTAAAATGTTTAGGCTGTTCTCCTGAGTAGATCAGTTTGAGGACTATGCTGTTGAGATTTTTCATTCATTTCAGCTGGGCTGTTATCTAAAGTGACACAGCAAGTAGGCCTACAGCTTTTCCCTTGTGTTATTATATAGCAAAAATAAAAGCTTGGTTGGCCGCTTTAGGCATTTAGCATGCCTCATGTCGCCGTTGCCTAAGCCGTGGGGGGATGAGAATATCCACTCACGCCGGTTCGTGACAGTGGGAAAGGCCGATCAGATGGTTAATCGCCATGGCTGCCAATCCAGTCAGTCGCCTAGCAACGGTAGCTACGCCCATAGAGAGACCGCGGAGGCTGGCACACGTTGGGTGAAGCTCAGCATGTGTTGCATTGGCATGTGTTGCTGTTGTTGGCTTTAGAGTACAACAGTGATGTGCCCTTTCGAAGAAATTTGCCTAATATTTCATTTGTGCCTTGTGGGGGTGAAGGAGGATGAATATTTATGTATATATTATTTATTTAATTATTTTGGTACACTGACGTTTCCGTAACGGTTGCCATATTTGGATCAAACAAAGGGCAAAAGAATCATGCAGTACTTCTTGGTACAGTTAATTCTCTAAACTTCTAATCGTTTTAATTATAGTAGATTAAAAAAAAAAAAACATAGTATTGATATCTGAGTTTGCCCCCATAAAATGTCTCTAAGGTTGCATCCCTTTGCCCTAATGTTGGTTATAGACCTTGTCAACATGGAAACAAGAAAAGTGTTTGAATGCTTTCATTATAGTCTCCACCTATGCACTATTAAAATGTGGAGTGTAACATTGAAGGCCTTGTACAGTACATCGAGACTTGTGGCTCTGTCAGATTTGTAATGAACAGCAAAGATCAAGCCATCCGGGTAGCTGCCATCAATAAACCTCTCAGCTCTCATTTCTGCAGTATGGAGACCGTAGCTGTGTGTGCTAATGATATAGCTTTAATCTTACTGCCCAACATCTCTGTACTGTTTCATAGCAACTGCTGCAAGCCTACACAATTGCCTGGTTTAGTCTCATATTTCTCCTCTTTTGTGCTGTGATTGTGAAGCAGGAAATGGTGGCAATGGTTAAACGCTATGTGAATGTTACTGAAATGCTTTGACATCACCGAGCATGAAATGCTCATGTTTCAAAGGAAAGTGTATTGTCAATATGTGAGTGAAATGCACCTAGACCCACAGTAGGTTATCTTGGGACCAGTCTAATGGATTAGTGCAGCCCATTTGCCAAAAGCAGCTGACTTTGACGGATGTCACGTCTGTTAAAGAACTGAGGTGTCTACGGTAGCATTGGATGCTTTCGTTTGTGTAGCAGTATTTAACTCAAACATTGTAGAAATTCACCGACTTTTGGAGATGGGATAGATTAGCTCATACAAATTATATTAGGACACACAAATGGTACTGCAAATGAACAGTATCCCTCTGACTGTACTTACTGTACTGTCACTTCCTGACATTGGGCTCAGGAAATTTTTGGAAACGGAGGTCCAACAGAAAATCACGGAACGCGGAAGATGTTCACGGGGTTCTCCTCCCCACACATGAACTCACATGTGCTTGGTGTTCTAGTATTGTGCTGTGAATGGAGGGTGTAAAAACAGGCCTCGTCACTATAAACCATCTCTAGGGATTGTGTCCTTCTACAGTCGCCAGGGTTTGTCTCTCAGCCATTGTTGGCTAGCTGTGATGGTATGTCTCTCATGTGTGCAGACAGGTTGTACCAGCAACAAAGGCATCAAGGAAAAATGTCAAGTGAGTTTTTATCCTTGCATAGCGTCAGCTGCGCATTGTGTTACTGCCGTATGACGTCAGGCTTTTCCTGTTTGATGGCAGTCTCCCAGTCATTCTTTGAACGATTGGTGTGTGAGTGTTTGCGTCTGTGTGTTGGCGTGTCTGTCCAGGACTTGTGTGATAAATGTGTTATCAGACTGCCACGTTGAAGTAGACCTTAAAGCCACAGAGTGCTTACAGCTCTTAGTTCCTGGCGTCAGCTGTTTTTGTTCGCCTTTGGAGTTTAAAGTACACGTCAATCATTGCCCTTTCTGTACTTCAGCCTTTCCGTGCAAATTTCATTTCATTGAATTAAAATGTTAATATTGGATATTTTGGTTTATTTCAAGGAATGAGCAGTGAGCATTAGCTAGCGTCTATTCTGAGACATTTGAGTTAAGAATTAAAAATGATCGACTTTCACATCATCAGTTCCGCTTCTCAGTGGCAGAATCAGCACTGCTGGCCTGGACCAAATAAAATGGCACAGTTTTATCTCAGACCCATGCAGACCAGTGTCTGTGTCAGTTTTTCTGCCCATCATGCTAAATAAGTCGTTTTAGAACTGAGGATACTGACAGGAAGAGAGAGTTTACTACAAGTGTAATAAAATAATAGTAGTTTTATGTGAAAGTGATTTGTTGGCTCAGTGCGAACATCTTTCATTGGACCCTGTACTCACTCTGTATTAGCACACTGTACGTTCTCAAGGGTCTATAGACTCCATGTGACCCTTGTGTTTTGAAGCATCACTTCTGTACTTATGACTGACAAGAGAACCCTGTATTAATCAATTCGTGTCCTTCACCCCTCTCTCTTCTCTTCCCCCCCCCCCCCCCTCTTTCTCTCTCTGCCTCTCATCATCCATTCCTCTCCTTCACACAGGAGCGCACTCGTTCGTTTGATGGCTTTAACATGCATTCACTGGAGAGCTCCCTCATCGACATCATGAGAGCTGAACAGGACACTCTTAAAGGTAAGGACA
>JAGFZM010000054.1:366667-381321 GCA_017657215.1 Limnothrissa miodon | reverse complement strand
TAATAGAGCTCCAGGTTGGTAGCACTTGAAGTGTTGAAGGCTCTCAAATTGAACAGGTTGCTATATGCCTATCACCTCTGGGTGATGTTTTGAGTTTTTTTGAAGGTATGATCACTGGTTAAAACTAGGCATAAAGTGAAAAAATTTGCATTCATAGGGCACTATGATTTCAAACAGTGACAGAATCACAGAATCCAGACCTGAAAACTGAATTATCCTATAAACACCTGTTAACATTAAAAAAATAATTTCATTTTCCATACAATAAGCAAGCAATCTGCTGCATCTGTCCAAATCTGACGTTCTAGCTTATAACCACTGCAAACGTTTGTCATATCTGTTGTCATATGTTTGTTGGCGACCTGCCATACCTGCTACAAGGTCCAAAGGAGTGTGTGTACACACACACACACACACACACACACACACACACATGCATATCCCTCAATTAAAATTCTATCTTAAATAAAGACTTTAAATATATTTTAGTTTCCAACATTTGTCTTTTGCTTTCTTTGTGTTTGTTCTGCTTGGTGTCCTTGCCCTCCTCCTTCCCCAACCCTCTCTCGTTCTCATTCTCTCTGTGATTCCTCTTTGCTCTTGCCTCTGGTCACCTGCTCTAAGCGTTCCTGGAAAGTGGCGCAGCTGTCTTTCATGTGTTATTTTCCTGGGTTGTGACCTGGGTTGTGAATGTGGCGGTCCAGTGGCTAAAGAGGATTTGAGGGGTACATTGGCACAGTCCATGCAGCTACCCTGACCTACAAAAGTCAGTCTTGCAGCTGAGGCATTGCTCCAGGCGGGAGCTTCTTCCACAGGGGCCTGTCTCGCTACGGCATGCCTGGGAAAGAGCTCATTCTCCTGGGCGCAAGTGGTAGTGGGTAGCAACCTAGAACTCAACCATTTCCCTTCCCGGTCCCTGTCTGTACATAGTTTTCAGATGTGTGCAGTGTGCACACTCCCCGCAGGCTTGGTGGCATAGTTTCACCACTATGATGAGAAGGCTAATGAAGATGGATGGCGTGTATTGCCTCTCTGTGTGGTTTTCAGGCCAAATTGCAAACTCCTTGTGCTTGAGGGGGCCAAAAAATACAGACAAAACACAAAGCCTGCTACTCTTCCGTCTGCATTATAGTCATTTGTCTGAAGTTTTTGGAGAAACCGTTCACTGCTACATTTGTGAAGGGTGCCGTTTGGAAAAGCAGACTTGTTTTAATTTTCACACTGGGTGTGGTGGTGCTTAGAGGTTGCTAGAGTGGAAGGAGTGTTTCCCAAAACCATTTGCTAACTAGGGTAGCAACTTGGTTGGCTGCAGTGCAATTTCCCATTGCCAACTGATGAAGTGGCTAACTAACTGGTTAGTGACTGGTTTTTGGGAAACGCACCCCTCTCCTCCATTTTCAGAGCAAACAAACGAGCTCCGGTTCTGCAAGTAGTTCAGTGGATAAACTAGAGGCCCGGTGGAATTGGAGCCCGCTGTCTTCAAACAGCTCGAACACACCAGAGCGCTTGTCCAAACATTTCAACTCGCTCCACTTCGGTTTTCCCAATGCAGCCTGACATTTATTTAGAGTCAATATCATTCTCATGCAACATTTTCATTGCAGCCATGTTGCAACCAGACACCAGCTGCACACCAAGGTTTACCAGATGAAATTATAGAGAGCAACCACCCCACACTCACACCTTCACAAAAATGGACGAGCAGAGCCACACTTACCTTTGATGAAGCACCTGAACATAATATAGGCCTTCTCTGTTCACCGATTGCATTTGGTTTGTAGACCACTGTGCTAAAGTCCTTATAAGCAAATCATGTAATTTGGCAGCCATTTTGGCAAAGCCTGCTGACATCTGGTTCAGGCAGACAGACAGAATCGGGCAATCCAAATTAATAGGTAGGTTCATAATTCTCAATTGAACAAAACGGACACCAAAAAAAAAAAAAATCTGGAATCATGAATTAAATCCCCTATGAACACTTTAGTATTTTTAATGATCACTAAAATGTTGTATGGCTGTTTCTATGGGCACAGTGGAAATTAGCATTGCATTCAGGTGAGGCGAAATCTCAGATTTACTCAATGAACCTTGATGATACATCAGTTATCTTCCTTATTCTCATTAGACACTTTTCAGTGACTTCTGAAATATGCTAAAATAATTCTGCCCTCCCATCTTAATTTATTTATTCTCTCCTTGCCTTTGATACTTAAATATCAAATATCATGACTTGGCTCTGTGCTCAGATCCTCCAAATCACCAAGTAGTTTCACTTGCATCATTTACTGACCAAACAATTTATACTTTCTTGGTCACGATCTTAATGTTGAATGGTACAGTCAGGGATCCACTTGGTCTCTCCAGATTTGTTACCACCATTAATTACATTTTTTTTTTTGTAATCACTGGTTGTGCAGCGTATACAAATACCCGCCACAAAAACTACGCTGCAGGACATCTCTGCGTTCTCTTCAGAGCACGCAAACACAAATTAAAATCTCTCCTAGAGGAGTTTGCTTTGAGTGTGGTCCAGCATTGTTCCTTTGGCTGAAAAGGGCTCTGTGTATTGTGCATGGTGAGCTGGCACTGGCACAGGCACAGCTCTCGGCCAGTCCGCTGCTCCGCCCTGGGATCGCAACTGAGAAAGGAGTGGAAAGGAACGCGAGAGCGTGAAAGAGGAGAGGGAGAGGGAGTGAGTATGAGTGAGAGAGGGTTGGACGGTGGGTCCGGGAGCATTACAGTAGACCCGTGCTATTTGCCCAAGCCGCATGCCAGCCACAATGGCTTTACTATGGGCATATTTCTCCCCCTTGGTGTGCCCCACTCCCAGCTTGTGCTGCGGGGCCACATCATGGCGGCGAGGCGATGGGGGAGGGGAGGCGTAACAAGACAGATCGAGGTCTCACTGAGGCCTCCAACTTTGGCCTGGTCGAGTGCAGTTGGTTTAGTAGCATTTCGTAGTCTGTTTTATGGGGTTTTTCATGTGCAGGTGTTGGAATGCTCACACATGTTCTCACACGCGCACGCACACAGGCATACACAGGCACACACTCCTATGTTAAATTTCATGTTAAGGGCCTGGTAATAATTTCTTCTCCCTTTTCCTCCAGGCCGGCTTGGATTCACACACCCTGCTGGAGACAGTCCTTTGCCCATAAATGGTATGTAAATAGATTTTATTACCTTTCAGTGCAGATGGCTTCACCCCCCCTCACCCCCTTAAAAAACTGAGAGGATGCATAGGGGAGAGAGAGAGAGAGGCAGGTTGTGTATGTTGACTCAGGCAGTAAGATTAGTACTTTGTTTGCTCACGCTAGGAAACAGGGTTGAGTTTGGTGTACGTCTACCTCCCTGAGTTCTCCATTGTTCTCTTTCCCTCCCTCTCCCTTTCCCTCACTCTGGGTTGCCACAGAATGCCTGTGCAGTAATTTGCATCTTGGCCAGAGGAGGCGTAATAAGCCCCCACAGCTTCCTCCCCAGTCTCCTTTAAATGACAGCCCTGAGTTTCGGATGGTGGTGGTTGAGTGAGTTTGGGTGGGGTGGGGTGGGAGGTTTGGCGGTGCAGACTGGGTGTCCCCTAGGTCACGATGCGTGTCAGTGAAGTTTGAGGGGTGTTGCACTAAGTGTGTTGTAAGAGGGCCTTAGTCTTGGCAAATGAGGCCTAAATTGGGATAAGGCACTTGGTGTTAAATTTTATGGAGTCTCTTTAAATCTTTTAAGGGAGTTTAGCAGTTTTAGTATGCATTTTAACAGTGTGCTTTCGGGATACAGAATGGTCTACTTACAAGGAGTGCCCTATTGTTTAAGATCACAGAACAAGAAAATGTATACAAATAGCAACCCAGCAGCTAACTTTAACTGAATGGGGCAGTTTTTGTCAGCAGGTCAGTCATTAGTCATCAAAAAAATGTATCTTTGTGCATTACAGTCTAATGCTACTCCTGTTAAAAAAAAAGAAATAGTCAGCTAGCTTGCTGTGGCGTGATTTTAAGTGTCCGTCATGGACAAATTGTAGCTTTTGTATACAGGCAAATGGCACTCTAGCCTTCAAACAAGGTGTTTCATAGGCTGTATGTAATATCGTCATACCGTGATAGGCACATTGCGTCTCCACAACCATGTGAAAAAATGTTGACCTGTAACTTCACCTTATTGATAGCACCTTTTCATTCTTACAACAAAACTGTGTAAGAGCCTATAAATTGAACAGCTACTGCCTGACACAAATGCAGCTTAACAGTTTACTTCTGTGTGAATTTGAGAGTCCAATATAAACACCTCAGATGACTAAACAACTGTTGTACATATTGGCTTTATGCTATGGTAACCATTAAGAACCTGTTATGCTGTAGTTACATACCAAAGTATACCGTGATATCATCTACCGTCTATGATTCAAAATATATCGCAATATAAATTTTAGACTATATCGTCCACCCCTAGTTGCGCATTCTGCAGCCTACCGCTCGGCATGGCTCAGAGTTTAGGTTGCAGGTTCTGCATTAAAATTTGCTTTGTGCGATTTATGGGAAAAATTACAGTAGCTGTAATAGTCAGCGAGTAGATACTAAATATATTGGGGGGTAATTGTGAGGTTAGGCCCAATATGACCATGTTTGTCAGGTTATGGCAAACGCAAATAACTTTAAGAATGTCCCCAACCCTTTAGCTCAAGTACTATAGAAAAAAAAAACACTGACCCCATCTTGTCTCCCCTGGTAAATTGGGTCTAGAACCACATCAATATCGATCACGGAGGCAGCTCTATTCCCTTCTGATGGAATTGAATTTATTGAGCTTTGTAAGAAATGAGGTTTAATAAAAGAGTCTGGATGTAATTAAAGCTTTTTGAAGGTTAACGTTAGGAACACTAAGAGTTGAACAGTTTACCTGTAAAAGATGACAGTCAATGACATGATGTGCTCTGCTCATATAATGACGTGAATGTTTCATGGGACATTTGGAGGGTGTTTTGTTGTGCATTAATTTTTCCACTCATTGGTCATCTGTCTTGTTTTGCAAGCAGCAAGGAATTATGGGAGGAGACGAGGTAAAGGAAATGATTTCAAATCCTATGAAACTGAGCCTCACAGCCACTTCCTTTGTGATCTGCTTAGTGATCAAATAACTGAATGTCCTGCCGTCCTCGGCAGCCCTGCATGATATGATTTGGGGAGGGTGAATCGTATGAAAATAAGGTGTGCATGCAGCTGTGGGGTGATATTAATCAGTCATCAATCTGGGTCTGTGTGCGCTCATTTGCGCACATGTGTGTGTCTGTGTGTGTGGAAGTGGTTGTGTTGTGGTGTTTCTGTGAATTTGTATGTGTGTGTGTGTGTGTGTGTGTGGGGAACATTGGCTGGTGTTATGTTCTTGCTATTCTCAAACCCCTTCAAAACAGAGCGCTATGAATATCTAATGAAGGGCAAAGATAACCCATGTCTGGTGACTTGGAGCACGTACGCCCACACACACACACACACACACACACACACACACACAGCTCATGTTGCGGCAGTGGAACTATATCAGGGAATTGGATAGGGCCGGCATGTGTTTCCAGTGCATGCTACAGTAATCCAATAGAAATCAGACCTAGTTCTCTAGGGGTTGGTTCAAACACTCCTCTAACTGTTCCGTGGCCTGGTGTATGGCGTGTGTGTCTGGTGTCTGCGTCTGTGTGTCCCCCTGATGGATGTCTGCTGGTTTGGTTTCTCAGGCCACTCGTCCCTGTTCCCCATGGAGGATGGCTTTGGGGAGGATGAGCGTGCGGAGCAGAGCCTGCCCGGCCTAGGCTCCGCCCACTGCTTTCCCCACCAGAACGGGGAGCGCGTTGAGCGATACTCACGCAAGGTCTTCGTGGGTGGACTGCCTCCGGACATAGACGAAGGTTGGACTTCATTTGTAACCAAACCTCAAACCCACTCACTCACACTCTCTCTCTCTTCTCTATGTCTGTCCTCCTCTCTTTCTCTCCCTCTTTCTTGCCCTCTCTTTGCATGTCTGTCACTCCCACTGTACCTCTCTCCCTCTTGCTCTTTTTCTCTCTTCAAGTAGATTGTAGTGCGTGTGTGTGTGTGTGTGTGTGCGTGCGCGTGTGTGTGTGCGCGTGTTTCCCTGAAAAACAAATAAACCCACACATGCACACAATACACGTAGTACTGGCCATCAAGGCTCAATGTCCACAATGCTCCCTGATGCAGATAGCAGAGTCTGAACTTTAAGTTCACAGAGGCTTCATTCAAAAAAATAAATGAAGGGGAGAGGGGAAAAAACAAATTGCTGCTGGCCAAAACCCAGTTCTCTGCTGTGGAGCTGGCCCAGTAGAAATCATCCTTAATGGATTTTTGGACCTTTTGAAAGGAACTTCCATTCAGTCCATCTGTTGCGGATTGGGAACTTTCCATTCCCAGTCGGAGCCAGACGAGCTGAGCAGCTCAACCCAGCGCACTTCCCATCCTCATGTACAGCATGTGGCTGAGACTGTTTATCCCACTGGATCAAAACCAGGGGGATTCAGTTCAGGTGTGCAGGGGCCTTTTGCCCCTGCACCCCTTTTTTCCATCTTTTTTCATTTTTTTCTATATATTTATGAATATTTATTGAATATGCAATTTTTATGGAAATCTTTTGTTTTCAGTCTGTATCTGTTTAAACAGTCTTGGAACCTGATTGTAACTTTCCTGTCTTTCTCTCTCCTTCCTTTGTTTCCAGATGAGATCACAGCAAGTTTCCGTCGCTTTGGACACCTCTTTGTGGACTGGCCTCATAAGGCCGAAAGCAAGTCCTATTTTCCTCCCAAAGGTGAGTGTCTCTCGAAAGGGTAAAGGGGATTCAGGCACCAGCTTTCACACAAGGTCTGCTTGTTTGAACTCTTGGAACATTATCCAATTGAGTGCAAGTTGACAAGAAGAATGCTTTTATTTGAAATATCAAAACACTTCCTCCCTTTCTGTTTCTTTCTTTCTTTCTTTCTTTCTTTCTTTCTCTCTCTTTCTTTTTCTTTCTTTTTTTCTTTCTTTCTTTCTCTCTCTCTCTCTCTCTCTCTCTCTCTCATATGTACTGTAGGTTATGCCTTCCTGCTGTTCCAAGACGAGAGCTCTGTGCAGGCCCTGATTGATGCTTGCATTGAAGAGGATGGCAAACTTTACCTCTGTGTTTCCAGCCCTACCATCAAAGACAAACCAGTGAGTCTGGCACTCTGACACACACAGTACACACAGACACGCATGGGCGGATATTAATTGCTCATGTTCACAAATGCGCGCACACACACACACGTTGCTTTCATACACTTGCACACTGTATCAATCTCTGCCATTCTTTCTGATGAACATCCACCCGTGCTCATTCAGCTTGCCGTCGGCCCCTTTGGGAAGCTGTACAGTGGTGTTTGTTTTATGCTGCTGTGTGTGAAACTTGCTGATTGAATGTTTGTGCACGTTAGGTTCAGATTCGGCCCTGGAACCTGAATGACAGCGACTTTGTCATGGACGGCTCTCAGCCTCTGGATCCCCGCAAGACCATCTTTGTGGGCGGAGTACCTCGCCCTCTTCGTGCAGGTAACCTGACTTGTGTGTGTTGTGACTGGTCTATCAGAAGAATATTTCTTTCCCATCAATAACGTTTTTAATTATGATCAAAAACCAACCATTTGGGACCTTCTGTGTTTTGTCTTCTGCCGTGGCTTTGTCTCTGTTTTTTCTGACTGTGCCCCCTGCATTTCTTTTGATTTTCTCTCTCCCCACCCCTCTCTTCTGTCCAGTGGAGTTGGCCATGATCATGGACAGGCTGTATGGTGGTGTATGCTACGCTGGCATCGACACCGACCCCGAGCTCAAGTACCCCAAAGGAGCAGGGCGGGTCGCCTTTTCTAATCAGCAGAGCTACATAGCGGCTATCAGCGCTCGCTTTGTGCAGCTGCAGCATGGGGAGATCGATAAACGGGTGAGCTGAGGGGCCCTTCTTTTACACTTACACAGAATAACACACACACACACGCTCAGTGTGTTGTTTGCACACATAATACACACACATACACACACACACACACAAGCATAGCCAATACAGTGTACACACCCAATATCATATACTCGTGCACACCCAGTGACATATATACAGGCGTATAAAGCAGGCCTTAAAACACACACATACACACCCAACACAAGTCCATAGCAAATAGGTGTGTGTGTGTGTGTGTGTGTGTGTGTGTGTGTGTGACTAAATCCCTCCCTGATACAACACACAGTCACTGTCCTATTTGACATGCAGTTCCTGTTTTCTGAAAGGTTGAGAACATTTTGACAACATGGGAAGCTTAACATTCTTACAAGTGCAGGACCACCCCCCTCAGCCCAGCTCTGTGGCGCATTCAAATACTCACGCCATTTAAATATTCAAATATTTATACACTCAAATACAAAAACACAAATATTCAAATACATAGTCAAACAATCTATCACTAAAAGAAGCAAACACACATTTTTATCAACATTGTTTATTTTAGTTGTCCTGGTTTGAACATGTATAAAATCATCAGTTCTTGAATCATACTTACTCTTTGTATTGGCTCTAATTTGGGGGCGTGTGTGTGTGTGTGTGTGTGTGTGTGCGCGCGCGCGCGCGCGCGCCTGTGTTTCCTTAGTTTTGCATGTTTGAGCTTGTATGCGCACTTGACCACCTGTGCTGTGGTTATCTCTGTGGGAACATGCTGCAGAAGGGCTTTTCTCAGCATTTACTTCCACTTTAGCTCAAGGCAAGTCAGTTATTGTCCCCCAAGAGGGAACTAGCTGATTTAAGTCCGTTCAGTAATGTTGTATTGGAACAGGTAGCTGGCGGACTTGCTTGGATACCTGCTTGGCTTTGTTAATTGCTACCGAATCACTGGAGCTCTGCAAACATGAGTCATACTGTAGGTTTTCCACATTAATGATGGGTTGTTGTCAAAAGTTTAAGGATCTAGGGTCCCTATATGTATGATCATACGTGTGTGTTTATGTTATTTGTACTTTAAACCTACAGAGCAACTTAGAAGTTTAAATGTGTCAATGAATTTAAATATACAGTAATGTTGCTCAGAGGTCCTCTTGAGCGCTCTTTGTCTGGCATTTATGGCTCGTCTCTCTTCCGGCAGCCATGCTGGACACATCTGTCTCATCTACAATCTCGTTTTATGTGATGCTCACACAACTTAGCTGGCTACGGTTAACATTCAAATTCACGAGCCGAGTCCCTGAGATTTGGCATCGCTCCTTCACAAAATGCGAATGAACCGTCCACTATAAATGAACAATGTCAGAGGCTCTAGTTTGGGCTGTTGGAATTAACTTGGTAGCTGGGGATGACCCACCTGGTTTAACTTCCTCTTAGCAAATTCCGTTTTACAAAAAAGAGTCAATGGTTTTTAAGCATAAAGTGCTTTAACAACATCTTTCATCTTTCTGTGTTTGTGTCTCCATCCTCCCTCCCTGCCCACCCCAGGTGGAAGTGAAGCCATACGTGCTGGACGACCAGCTGTGTGACGAGTGCCAGGGCACGCGCTGCGGGGGCAAGTTTGCGCCCTTCTTCTGCGCCAACGTCACCTGCCTGCAGTACTACTGCGAGTATTGCTGGGCCGCCATCCACTCGCGCGCCGGCCGAGAGTTCCACAAGCCCCTGGTCAAAGAGGGCGGGGACCGGCCCCGCCACATCTCCTTCCGCTGGAACTAGAAGGCAAGAACGAAAAAGGGCCCGAATGAGAGAAGAGCCAGTTGTTGAGAGATGGGAGGGAGAGAGAGGGAGAGAAGGATGGATAAAAGGTGTGGGAGAGGAGAAGAGAGCAGAGAGAGTCAAGAGTGAGAGGGTTAGCAGAGAAGGAGTCGCAGAAACATTGTATAAATAAATGCACTTTTCTGTTGCTGGTTCCTTTAGTTTAATTTAAAGATTTTAATTTGTAACGTTAATATATATTTTAAAAAAAATTTACCTTTGAAAAGAGGAGAAAATGGATTTTACTGAAAATTGTAAGAAAAATGTATGTACACAAAAAAAACTCATTTCTCTATTTTTTACATTATTTTGTTTTTCAGGTTTTTAGTGCACATTTAGATTATTATTATTATTATTATTATTATTATTATTATAAATCCTCACTTAAGTAATATTAACTAATTGGCTTTGCCCACTATGTGTGAAAAATCCATTTCGACCCGCAGTGTCTCCATGCCATCATGGCTGCTTGAAAGGTGCACTTATTTCCTTACCTTTGAGTGCAGATATGACGTTAGATCCTCAGAATTAAACCAAAGTGCAATCACTTTTGGTTTCTGTACAAAAGAAAAGACTAGTAACAATACAAGACAAAATTCAGATTTCTGACTTCAGATTTGCAGATTCTCTCGAAGATCAAGCGATCCGAACATTCACTCATTGAAAGACCGTGCTCATTTTTTCCTCCGCTACTTGATGTGAGTGGTTTTTATCCCCACCTCCCCTTGCAGGTGTTTCTTGGGGTGTTTTGACCTCCATTTATGACATGCAAAAACTAATACCTCAAACCTAGCTGCTAATGTTGTGAGAAACGTGTCGAGCCCCTGCCGGTTTCTTCTCTCTGGCCCCCAAAACACACACACACACACACACACACACACACACACACACACGCATACACACAAACACCACCACCACCACTGCTAAGGGAAAAGGACGTCGGCAAAGGCACTTTGATTTCCCCCAAAACACTGCTTTGTCAGTTTCCTGTGATTTTTTTTTAATTTTTTTTTTTATTTTGTTTCCTCTCTTTTCTCTTTGTTTTAAACCCAGCTGGTTTAGGAGCAGCCTAAAGCAGGAGAGAGGAGCAGAGTGATTCATGGGGAATGTATAGTTTAGTCATGCAGTGATATTGGGATTCCCACTCATATATTTATATAGAAATACCAGGTATGTATATGTACCAGGTATACCATATTCTTGTCCTTTTTTTTTTCTCGCCCCTCTAACCTCTGAACCGCAACTATACTATCCAGTCCCTGCCACATGCATGCGAGACCCTAACCGAGAGAGGAGATAGGATAAGTGACCGTTTAAGTGTATGTGTGTGTGTGTGTGTGTGTGTGTGTCTGGCAACAAAGGAGGGGCAGCCTGGAGACCAACACGTAGCTACAGTAGCTCCCATATGGGGATTCAGTCTCTGTCTCTTTCCCTCTCTCTCGGCCTCCTTGTGGAGTCAAGCTACGGAGACCAGACCCCAACCAAAGAGAGCAGTCGAAAAAGCCAGGGACACTTTGTCTTTGTGTGTTTGTGTGTAAGCGTGTGTGAGCGTGTTTTCCCACCTTCCTTATTTTTTTGTCATCTACGTGTTCTTTCTTCTTGCATCTTTCATCAATCTTTCGTTCTGCCATGATTTCCTCTAAACAATTGCTTATAAAACAAGACAGACCCCTACTTTTTTAGCGCCCCTCTGTGTGAGAACCTTAAGGAGTCCAGCAAACCAAAGATTGGCCTTGAATTGATAAATGGTGCAAGTCAAAATCCATGGCAACACTAGTGAAAACAACCAAACCGGCCCTGCAGTATGGCCTACTGGCCTTGTTAGCGCCCCCCTCCCCCACTTTTCCAAAGGTCAAAATGGAGAGATGAGTTGCTTACATAGTCTTGTGTTGAGAATTTGCAATAGGTAACTGATATACAACCGTTTTTTTTTATATAAGTTGCTTTAAGTTGATTTTTTTTTTTTTTTTTTTTTTTTTGTTTTCATTTGCTGTAGCTTTTGAAAATTAGAAACACAAAGAAACAAGGATATGTAATTGGCATAGAATCGACAGGCTTTCTTTATCTGAATCTGCTCGCTTGTAAATGTCAGGGAGTTAATGCTGAACTATAACTTGATACACTAGTGAGAAACTTATCCTCGTGTTGGCTGGGTGGTGCTTCTCTGCGCTTATTCAAAGTCATCACTAGAGCTTGGGAGTGAGGGGTGAACACTTTTAGAAGTTTAAAACACTTTTTGAAGAATTTGCTGTTGATGAGATGATGAAAAGATTATTTTATACATGGCCTGCTGATTTTTGGTACAGTGTTTTCTAGCTAAATTATTTTGTCATGCACATAGAAACATTTATTATGCACTACTTTTCTAAATATTTCTTTTTTTTCCAACAGTCATTTTAGGCACATTTTTCACAAATGGGAAAACTCCTTTTTGCAATACCTCAATTTTTCACATTGTGAAAGGTAGCTTTTATACTTTTGTTACTGAGAGAACTGCGTATATGGAAATTTTCATTTTAAAGAAAAAAAGTTAAGTGATTTTAATATATATAATTTTAAATTATGCTTTTTATACATTTCAGTGCTGCGGAATCTATAAAACAAAGTGTGCACTTGTGTTGATGCGACTTCTGCAGAGGAGGGATCAAAGTGTTTAGCTTAAGGTCTTGGATCTTGTACACTAGTTAAACAGGAAAGAAAAACAAATTAATTGGGGAAAACATAGCAGACACAACAGCATGGCGTGAACACATCGTCTTTTAGAAATTGAATGTCATTGTTTTGGGTAAAAATGGCTAACCTAGGTGGTAAAATGGTAACTTTTTTTTTTCTTGGGTTTCCATAGCTGGAATCTAACTATTATAAGGAGAATGCAAAATTGATTCATGTTAAAGCTGACTCTCGTATCAAAAGAATGGATGTTTGGTGTTTAGATATTTTAACATTTGAAAATATATATTCTTGAACTGCCAACTAGCTCCTATTGTAATCTTTAGCATGCATGGAAGAAAAAAAGATAAACAAGTACAATTAGCTATTGAAAATTAATTGTTGTGGTTGTGCACCAGATGTTAAAGTTTAATTTGTTAAGGACACCCCACACCCTATCACATGTCAATCTATACATCCTGGCCCCTAACACCCGCCCCCCACCCCCATCCAGGCCTCTGCAGAATCCTCAAAAAAAGAAAGTAAGATGAAAATCAGCAGTGTTGTAACATTAAAAAAAATACACTGTTAAATATCTTAGACTCATCCCTGCTATCTGTTTTTAAGTACGTAAATACATTTTTCTTTTCTTTTTTTCTTTTTCTTTTTTTTCTGTCTTTGCGGAAGGGGAATTTTAAGACTTGAATGTGGTAGATGTTGCAAGTTAACTTCGAGTTGTTATGTGCAATACTTTTTATTTTATTTTATTTTTTACTTTTTTTCCAGATAAAGACTCTTTGCAATGTAATTCTTTAATGCCATTTTTAATTGCAAACATTAAAAAAAGGATGTTAATGTTTTTCACAGTCATTTTCTACTGTTATTGTAATCCTTTACATGCTGGTGTTTGTAAAAAGAAAAAAAAAACAAGACTATTTGTACTAATATAAATAATTGAAGTTATTTTTAAAACATTAAAGGTTTTGTGCCCATTTGCTTATTGATTATTTCAAGCTACTGTGATTGCATTGTAATTATTAGGTCAATAATGTATTTAGCTGTTTATTGGTATATTTTTAATTGGAATGTATAATTAATTTTTATAATTTTGATCAGATTTTTGTTATATTTTTGAGGTGAAGCTTTTAATATGTTAAAGTGTCTAGTTTTTACTAATTGCTATATTGTGCTCTACAATATATGGTTCACATTTTCTGAAGGAGAATAAATATTTAAATATTTGTCTGTTAATGATGTTACTTAATGGCAAAATTTCAATAGTTTTGTGTATGAGAAGGTTGTTGTATTTATTAATAGCATTTTTTACTTAAGATATCACCTTAATTTTTATTGTCATTTCACTTTATAAGTTCCTATTTTTGTATTTTTCTTTCTAATTAAGTTATGTAATAAAATGTCCATATTCTAGGAGTTGGTCTGTAGAAGTGCTAGTGTAACAAAAAGAAAAATCTAATGTTATTTAATTGTTTGCAGCCAACTATTTATAACAATATGCATAATTTTTAAATATTTGTAATGTGAAATGTTGAATGAATAAAACCTAACTGTGATGAGATCTCGAGGTGTGGCCTGCCTGGTTCAATGCAAATCCTTCACACAGTAGCACCCAGCCTACTCTCCCTGTGTTGGTCATGCACAGGATTATGGAGCAGGTCTAGATATAGTGGACACTTACCACTATCCCTAGAGCGACCTCTGCAGGTGCTTCCCAGTACTGATGCATATGTAGCAGTTACAAAATGTCAAAATGGTGGTGTTTCATTTACAATTTTTTTCGGTCATAAAATGCAATATCCTAAAAAAAAATCGCATTCTGAAAAAAATTACAAATCTAAATAATCCTCCTGTTTATTGGAATTACTCAATACAAAACAGCCATATAGGACATCTTCCGTCCTGCATGTAGTAGGCTACCTTTTTTCTTTCCTTATTTCTACTCTTGAGGACGTGAATTTGGGACACCACTACACCTTTCTCACTGTTCTTAATGAGGTCACTGATGCAGTGGTGAACTGGACGAGTGCTTTCGGAGTGCTTTTAAGCCCCATCATTTAAAGGGATAGTTTGGTTTTTAACACATTTAGCCCCTTTCACAGGTTGTCTAAAATGAAATAAAGTGGTTGACACCAAAATCTTGATTGCTCCTGTCTCAGCTATTTGGGAAATATAGAATCGCCTCTGGCTGCCTTTAAAATGGCTAGCAATGGGCATGTGTTGTTTCTATCCTTAAAACACTG
>JAGFZM010000054.1:303059-330559 GCA_017657215.1 Limnothrissa miodon | reverse complement strand
ATATATATATATATATATATATATATATATATATATATATACTCTTTCCTCTCATTTCCTGCACACAGTCATCCTCCCCATCCCCTCCTGTGCTCTGCTGCTGACTGCCTGTGGTTTACACAGTGCTGTCCCTAATGAAGAAGACTGCGGGTCCGGCCTCACAGCAGGGTAGGTAAGACCCGTGTGCCAATCTGTCACTTTCTCCTCTGAGCAGCAGCGCTCCAGCTCGCTGTGACAGCCAGATAAAAAGGGAGCGTGTTCGCAGACACTGTTTTAATGTGTTGCGTCAGAAAAAGTGCTGAGATGGGAGAGCTAGGGCTGTAGAGCTAGAGCTAGAGCCCGGCTGAGGGCAGACAGAGATGACAGGACATGCTGCGTGCCTATGCAAAACAGAACTTCCTCTGCAATCATTGTCCTTGGTGCAACGTTGCATCGCTGCATTACACTGCAGACGGGAGAGCTCCTTTCCTCTTCCCTTACCTTGATCGCTAACTCTTCATCAGCACGGCCTTTAACATGTCGGGCTTACAGGCTTACAGGGAGAGGCACCAGAGACAGGTCACAAATGTGTCTGACATGATGTGACTGACAGACATACGCCTCTTCTGTAAAATGTAACGTCCTGCCTATACCAGACATGAGATTTCAGCTGTCTTCAAATAATTCTTCTAGATGTATTTTTATGTGACTTAACATAACATTTCTGTAAAGAATCCAGTGTAGCCCTGGGACAAGTTCTGCATTCGCAGTGTTTTAAAATGATTTGCTACGGCTCTCATTCATCTCTATGGGTGGTATATGAAATGTTTTGCCATGTTTTGTTGTCTTGAACTTGAGGCTAGACTTACTCTTCTTTGGCCTTTTCACAGATGACACAATTCATCACAGCCATGACAGGCATCTTTATACCCACCAAATCCTCTTGACCGTGAGGCATGTGCCTCAGCCTTGGCCAGCGAGATATTTTCATCATTTTTTGCAACAAAGTAGCTCTTTAAATATATATATCTCGCCACTAAGAGCAAAACCCTGAGTTTAGAAAGTGTTAATGGACAGCTGAATTGGGAAAAAAAGAATGGAAAGCAAGCCCTGGCCTAGAAGAACACTGTGTTGGAAAGGGTTTAGGTACTTTCAAAAAATAAACCTGAATGTCTAGTGTTAGATGGCTCTGATATAAAAGCCTACTAAGGCTATAGATAGTTTGTTTACATGGTTTTCAGTTTACATCAATATCCCATATGTTTATGCATAGCAGTTAATCCATAGTGTACCTTAGTTGCTACCTTTACAAGCCTGCATCTACAGTATTTTTTGCGTAATGCTACCTCTCATTTTAACAAGCACTCAGTTGTGTGAGCTTTTTTTCCCCATGTGTTGGGGCATAATAGGAAGACGTGGGTAAACTAAAAGTCCCTACAATATTTCATTACACCTCAAATACATATACAATTCATTTCATTGATTAAATTGTTAAAAATGTAAATAAAAAGACTGATCTTGAAAAAAAAATAAAAAGCATATTTCAGGAAACAGATTTTTAGCACATCCCTAAACTAATAAATGACACCTGGCAGCTGCCTTTCCGTTTACTTGGCAAAGTAGAAAAGTACTTACTTGGTATAGTGTTTTATATGGTGACTCTCTTTATTGAAGGCCTCGAGGAAAACCATGTTAACAGGCTACCATCTGAGTGAGTCATCAGGCCATTTAAAACAATTGAGATAAGAATACAAATGTTGTATACATCTACCAAAAGAAAACACCTTCCAGCTCTTTTTTGTCATCCAGGTTTAACGTTACATCATGGACACAAACAAGAAAAAACTGTTCTCACTGTCGTTCTGATGATACTGTTTTCAGCATCTTGAGAGATGAAGCTTCAGTGGTAGTTCTGGCAGGCCGCACTAAGTCAAGCTACCGCCTTTGCCAGCTTATCTCAGTTAGCTGATTGCTCAGCTGGGTCCCTGCTACACTTACAATTCGTATTCCAAATTTAAAGCTGCTTCACCATGTCATTCCATACTTTACCCTGGGAGTTAATTGCAGGTCTCCCTCCCTCAGGCTTTTTAAGTAGTGGTGCCCTAAGCTAAGCCACTCCTCTATAATAGGGGAGTCATGTGACCCATTCTGATATCATGGGGATGGTCTAATTATATCTACTGGTTCTTCATCATCAAGTTCAGGAATGAAGCCTTTTTTATCTAAGCTTAAAGATCCAAAAAACATTCCTTGCATTCCAATTGCTCCTTACTAGTTATACAGTACAACTTACTTGTGTTAAACCACTAAAGACTATTTTTCTCACACACCAAATGGCATTGCTAGTGTAATCTACAACATATTGTAGTGTATGTAAACAGACATTGAATCATAAAGCTGTTATATGACCAAGCTGGAAAACTAACCATTTTCACAGACACCATAATTACTCAAATAGCAGTGCTGGCAGCTTCTCAGTAACACAAGTGAATATGAAACATTTATGGCCGTGGGCACTCTAGCATAGAGATGGTGTTGCTCCGCTTCAGCACTCGAGTCCAAACATGGGAAAGCATTAACTCAGCAGTACTGATGACTGGACAACCCAAACAGGCAGGGGGGGGGGACACTGGGGGTCTTTTCAATCACACCAGGCTCATCAAACATGCATAAGGGTCCAGAGAGAGCCACACTCACTTAACTGGTGTCTTCAGCACCACGGACAGCTCCTTATCAGCACAATGGGGAAGAAGGGTCCATTCAGACAGACAAACCAACACACACACACCTCTTAAAACTAGTCCAATAGAAAGCCACTTAACACATCTCAATCTTTTTAATCATTGTTAATGCATGCCAATAATACTTAATTTAGTGTTCAACTGTTATGATTTAAAATGCATTCTCACTCAGGAATATATCTTATCATTTAATATTTAATATATCTATCATTTATTTCTCTCCATCTCTCTGTGAGTAGATTTTTTTATACACACAGTATTTTTCCCATTTCACCTCCAAGGTCATATCTATAGTTCTTTATCATTTTACAACATGTCTTTTTACACACCCCAAGGAATTCAGAAATTACTTTGTTGCCTAGCCAATACGTAGGCCTCCTATACACAGAGAGAGAGAGAGAGAGAGAGAGAGAGAGAGAGAGAGAGAGAGACTAGGAGGACAGTTTGAATGAGGCAGTTATTTAAAGCAAGGCCCTGTTAGTCACATTTTGTTCTGGCTCTGTGACGGCCTCGTAAAGTCTTCTCTTTTCCAATGGATGCATTCACACATCACTTGATTCATGTTGTGGCGGACTCGGGCCCGCTGTGACTCCGCTCTCTCTTCAGCCGTCTCACCAGGCGTCCCGTGACCATTAGATACGAGAGCCTGCCCCACCCTTCCCCGTTTTTTGCCAGCTATAACATCCCCCCAGTCAGCGAAGCGGCGTGAAGGGGTGGTGCTGACTGAGAGGCACGTGGATTATCATTATCATAGAGGCAGCAGAATGGGGGAAGAGACACCGTCAGAAACATTGTGGAAAATGTGTTGACGACACTCATCAGAGGAAAGAGCGAGGGAGAAAAAGGCAGGAGGAAAAAAGAATGGGAATGGTGTGAAAGAAGGAAAGAGAGAGATACTGTGAGGAAAAGAAAAGAGAGAGACAGAGAGAGAGAGAGAGAGAGAGAGAGAGAGAGAGAGAGAAAGCAGCAGTCAGGGGAGTGAGAGGCAGGGTGTGACAAGGTGGGAAGGGGGGAAAGAGAGGAGATGTGTGAAAAACAGCGTGTGTATGAAAATGAGACCAGGGAGCGTTGCTTGGAGTACGTGACACAGATAAAGCCGAAAAAAGAGAGAAAATATTAGGGAATGAGTGGAAGAGAGAGTGCGAGGGAGAGAGGAAGAGCGATACAGAGAGATTATAGAAAGCCTTTTTTTCCTGCTGGCTATAATGACACAAATAACAGCATGCCAATTTGTGTCTTCTCTAGGAAAGAGGATTTTTGCAGTGAGAATATGCCTAGAGAAGAAGAGTAGAAGAGTGGAGAAAGAGAAGGGATCTATGAGAGAGGGGGAGGAGAGACAGATATAGACTTCAGGGGCAAATTAGCTGTGAAATGCAGGTCAACTTTTTATCACCTTCGTACCACCATAAATGACCGTGCAAAAATAGACTCACTATCTCAATAGAAAAGTATAGCCTCCCTGTCGCTGTAACTGACTCCTCGTAACTACCTTCCCGGTGTCTGCCCCTCTCCCAGTTCAGTCTTTTTCACTCCTGTATTGCTCATGGCCGTATTGCAGGCCTACACTTTTCACATTGCTTGTGCTCTCTTCAAGGACATGGTGAATAATTCACACTGGTTTATTTTCCCAGCAATTTTCCCAGTGAGGCACTGAAAGTGTGTGTATGTGTGTGTTGGCCATGAGTTGTGTTTCAGCATGATTCATTTGGATGAGTCGGGATGGAACGTGTGCCATACTTGCACACAACTCTTGACCTTCAGTCTGCAGCAAGCTCTCAGTAGTTGCCGCCCCTCACCTCAAATATTCATGCCAATGTTTTTTGTTTTTTTTTCTTATCACTGTTATGACCATTTCAGAGCTGGAAGGTATCTTTATCACCTTGTTTGGGCAATCAACCGAGTGCCATGACTGAACAGAAATTGTGGGCTATGTGAGCTTAACTTGGGTATACTCACTTAGGTGTCACGTACTCCAAGCAACGCTCCCTGGTCTCATTTTCATACACACGCTGTTTTTCACACATCTCCTCTCTTTCCCCCCTTCCCACCTTGTGTAATCAGTGAAGTTTGATTTTGAACACTTGCTAGATGGGTACAAACAGAAGGTCTGCCTTAGCTTCCTGAAGCATGCACCTTGAACTGAACTGTGCTTGCTTCACTTTCATGCTGGTTTCCTGTTTCTAGAAATTTCTGACAGTTCCAACCACATCTCTGCCAGAGAATGAGAGCTATTGTAGTTGTCTCTGCACACCCATGAAGGGGTTTCAAGCAGAGACAAAGGGTACCCCCGTGTCATTCTCAGTATTTGTATCAGTCCATCTGACATTTCCTTATTGGGGATAGTGGTGTTTCATGAGCGACACTGCTGAAAAATAATAACATTTAGCCATCTACCTGTTAGCATTGGGGAGTATGAACAGATGCATTGATTTAGTTTCTCTCTGCATGCACAACGCTGTCTGTCTGGTCTGGTGTGGACATTGACGTTTCTAAGAGCTCCGGTGTCTGGATGAGCCGTGTTGATAGAGGACAGTAATAATGTATGACTCCATGACTCTCTATGGTGTGTTTCTCCAACTGGGAGGGGATGTGGGAAGAGGCCAGAAGGCAATCAGAAGGAGAGAGAGTGAGAGAGAAAGAGAGAGAGAGAGAGAAAGAGAGAGAGAGAGAGTGTGTGTGTGTGTATGTGTGCTGCAGTCTGTCATCTCGACTCCACTGTGGCTCTAGTGGCTGCTTCTCGACACCACCCCCCCACCCCCCATTCACCGCAGTGGCTACAGAATATTTGGGGAGGAAAAAAATGAAAAAGTGCGGCGATTGGCACACACAGCAACCCCTGGCAAGCTGCAGCTCATCTTCCCCCTCGCTCCTCTTAATCACGGACTGAAAGCCTTGGTGTAGTGTGTGTAGCAAGCCTTGAAATAAATCCCATTTGGGCTGTCACCCGCTCCCTGCTAATGGAGCCGGACGGCCACTCTGCTTAGGAGCTGCCGTAATGAGAGTGGAGACTTCTCACGCTATCGTGTCTCAAGGAAATGTCAGCTCCTGAGTACTAAGCGCAAGCCAAATAATAATAAAAAATTTTTAAACGTTAAGAATGTTCAACTAAAGAATAAAAGGTAACACTTTATTTGAAGGGGTCTACATAAGGGTGACATAAGTATGTTATAAACATGACATGACACGTATCATGACTATTAATGACCCTTCATTCATGTTCATGACTGTTGTCATTAAGTGTCATTCGGTTTTTGAAATGCAGACTGGGATGTAGACTTCACAAAAACCGAATGACACTTAATGACAGCAGTCTTAAACATGAATGAAGTGTCATTAATGTTTATGATATGTGTCATGTCATGTTTGTGACAGGCTCATGTCAACCTTATGTAGACCCCTTGTGTGTAGGGCAGGAAAAGAATAAATTAGAGTCTCTGTTGAACAAAGACATTTGAGTGTAGTTCTGAAAATGTAGTGCTTAGCTTGTGAGAATATGGGTATTGCTAAATATAGGTGTAGGACAGGAGCTTTCATTCTATTGTCTGTGTGTGTGTGCACTGTAAAAAAACAAAATACACATTTTCAACTAACAAAAGTTAGTGTCCAGGCTGCCTAACTATTTTTAGTTTTCCAGAGTTGAGATAATGAGTTAAATGAGTGAATGCCGATTCACAACTCATTATCTCAAGTTTGGTTTAATTTTGACCAATACTTTAATTCAAGCATTAGGGCAACACTGTGCATAAAGTGTGAATGAAATCCAACACTAGGATTTGAGTGAGGTTACATGAAACTGAAGTGTGAAGATGAAACTCTCGGGGCATCTTAGACTTCCTTAAATATAGTCTAAAGACACTGCTACCTCCTCAAGTACCAATATAAAAACATAGACACACACACACACACTGAAAAGACAGCCTTGAGTTGGGAAAGAAGTACAAGACAAGATGACAGCCATTTTTATGAGACCTCCCCGAGCTTTTCTTTCTCTTGTGGCTCTTCAAAATGTAGCACTTCAATAAAGAAATTGCAAACACAGTGCAAGCCGTGCACAGCCCTGAAAACATCCCCTGTCTCTTGATATATTCAGGCTTAGCTGAAAGAGGAGAAAAAAACCCAGACACATTGCTTATTGCTAGATATACTGCCATATTTTTATTTTCATTCTTCTCACTTACCTCAGCCTTAGAGGTGCTGTAAAAGCCTATGGAAATCAAACTATACCCTGTTAGCTTAGGCCAGTTATTTATATACATATAGTCTATGTATTTATGTCTTCAGACACAATGGCATGTTTGCTACCACCACGGCCTAGGCTTTATTATATACCTGACGGCTGCTGCACCCTGCTATGTCTGTGCTATGTCTCTGGGTCCTCCCTGCCAGGTAGAGCAGGACTGTGATGACAGCTCCTATGGGCTCTGATGAATGTGTGATGGGAGGAGCGGGCTCTGTGTCTCTGGCCTGCCGCTGCTACCGTGTCGCCGACCGCACAGCACAGTAAATAAATTATAAAGAAGCAAAAGTGATATATTAATAAATAAATACACTCTCTCTCTGTGCCTCCTACCCCAAGGCAATAGCACACTCCTCCTCAATGACCCCACTTTTTGTTTTTTTCGCCCACTCACCACCCCTCTCTGTCTGTCTTTCTCTCCGTTTCTCTCTCTCTCTCTCTCTCTCTCTCTCTCTCTTTCTTTGATGAATGGGAAGAGCAGTATTCTAGACCACTTTCTGAGATCTGGACATTGCAGCAAACCCTGCCTTGCAGGTCTGTGATGAAATCTTGTGAAAACTCACTCTTTATAGATCACCATTCTCCCCAGAGAGCAAACAAGGCCACCAATGCTGCTGTAGTTTTGGTGAAGGCCTATATAATGGAGGACATGCATAATATAACTTTATATAATAAAGTGCTTGTATATAATAATATAACTAGCATAGCATAATTTTATATAATGGGTGCATTTTTAAAAAATTATGTTTCTCATTTACACACAATGGAGTATTTTATAATTGCTGTAAATAATTAAACCATTTGTTTTAAAAAATGGATGTCTAGAAGCCTCAACACTATTTATAATTGAAACTGTTCTCTATACTGAAAGTCAAAATTAAAGCAATATTTAATTTAGGGCTACAACAGACAGTTTAGCCATTACAATTGAAAAAATTGTTTATCTTAAGATTTATTAGCAAATGGAAATATGAGTGAAATGTCATTGTGTAAACATTATACACTATGTCTAAAATGTACTGTCTAGTATTGTTTTGTGTGCACGTTGCATTTTCTGCATGCTTGGGTACAACACAGTCCATGTGTGTCTCAATACTTTGCTGGTCTAACTTGCAAAAAAGAAACCCTGACAGATGAATGCAATGAAACTTGTGTTGCCATTGAAATGTGACCTTCAGGCATCCTGCCTCTTGCATTTGACAGCTCCCACCAGGGTGCACTGCAAAGAGAGGAGAGGGTGGTGGTGCGGGGTTGGGGGAGTTGAGTCAAGAGGGGAGCAGCCTGCAGTCAATCTCACCACCGCACAGATGGTTGCTGGTTCTCAAACTGGCCCGGGCCAGATCTGGGCCTGTCCGCACTGTAATATGCTCCTGTGCGGTAAGCTGCTCCCGAGAGCACAAGGTGAGGCTTTGTATTTCCATCATGACAGGTGAAGCACAAGGCTTGAACTGGCAGGATTATAGATTCACTCTCATGGGTTTGAAGTGAGAAATGTAAAGAAAGCTAAAATTTCAAAACCCAAAACCATTCCTGACAAAAAAAATACATGCAAGGTCTTCACTTCCATTGATTAACAATTCTTAAAAAATTTAAGGTTGTACGAAAGTAACCACATTTTATATAATATAGACCAATTTAGCAAGTTGGCAGCTAATGCTAACATACAGTACTGTATGTGGGCAAAGAAAAACAAACCTTCTATGCCCTTGTCAGTCAGTGTTTGCTGTCGATTCGCTATTTGTCCTACAAACACTTAATTTTCTCATCCTCATAGCTACTGAGAGCACTTAGCAATGTGAAACAAAAGAAATATGGGTTGATTCACTTAGAATAATCCCTTCAACCATTTGGTAATGCTTCCAGCATCACTCCTGGAGCTTTATTGTGGGAAAGCTACAACACTGTATGTATTTGATGAAAGCAGGATTTCTGCAGACCTAATCCTTAGTTGTTAAAGACAAGGAGGTTAAAAACAAACAGAATAGATTCAGGTTAAAATGACTTAAGCATATTAAAGAATCAAAGGAACTTGAATGAACTGGATGAAAAATCTATTTCAGAGGCAAAGACATAGTTGCATCATAGCATACAATAGCCCAACTAGCTGAAAAAGGCAGACGTCCACGAAAGAAAATACAGAGACATTTTTATCATGTAGGAGATTTGTCGTCCGGCGATATCTTATTTCACAGATGTTGAATGACCCAATAAGGCTTAAAACACACATCAGTTTTAAACAGGAGAATATTTAGAGCACAGTTAACTATAGAGTATGGGTCCTACTGCATCAGACGACAAGAAAAGACACAAAAAATGCCTAATACACTGCTGTGAGGCTCACTAAGCAAAAAAATGTCAAGGCCCAGTGGATCCTTTATTTGGATTCAAAGATGCCTCTCAGGAACACCCATTACTGTGGAACAGCCAAAGAACACATTGCATGCATATGTGCACCATAGCATTAAAAGCCATGACCTTAGTGGAACTTGGCAAGCATTGAAAAAACCCATCCTGTTCTCCTCTTGGATGATGTAACCCCATTTCCCATCTTACTATTATGTCATTTTATTCTCAATTCAGTTTGACACAAACAGCCATCTCCATGGGCATGGTCAAGGGTAAACCAGTCCTCTGTATTATTTGTTTATGTGTTGTTTGTATATTTGTCATACACGTTTAATTCTTTTTTTTTTCAAGAAATAGGAAGGTACAGTAGCCTACCGCATGGCCATCAAAAGAAGGATCCATGGAAGAAGCTTAAGCAAGTGAGTGACTTTTCTGTGTCAGACATGCCAGTGATCACTGTTTCTCTCTGCCAGCCCTGCTGGAGGGCTATAATAGGCTAGCACACCCAAGGAAATTTCCGGTTGCTGTCGCCACACTGATGAAGTGACCTCTATTTCTCTGGTGTCAACCACTCGAGCAGTACCACTTATGACCCCTGTCCCTCCAGGCCTGTCTGTCTCGCTATCATCTTCCTCACTCTGGTTGTTATCTTTGCTCACTGAGAAATGGCTACTAGTCTCTATTCTACATATTAGATTAGAAGGCAAAGGCATATGGGGCACTTAAAGTGAAAAATGCAAATTGTGATTTAAAACAGTTTTGTATTTCTAACTTGTTTGTGGCGGTCTATTTAAGGAAGAAGCTACAAAGGTGAAATAAAACAAACAAAAAATAATTCATTACTGTAATTGTCTGAATCAGAAGTCTTAGAGTAGCCAAAGAGAAGCTGAACTGGAGGCTCTTTCTTTTCCTTCCCCAAAACATATATCTTTTATGCCTAAGAACCCAATCCTTGAGGGGAATACAAATTGAGTGAGTATTTTAATAAACTTGGCATTTATTGTTGACCATTACTTAAATCATGATCTGTTTTAAGGGAGGTGTGTTTGTGTGAGTTTAAGAGAGAGAGAGAGAGAGAGAGAACACTGGCTGATGTCATTGATTGTTATTTTTAAAGTAATGCGTGACATGAATTAAAATGGGCGCTACTATTCAGTGAGCGCTGTAAAATGGACTTGAGAGCGACACAAGATGATTGGAAAAGATGGTGTTGACTACTTCACATCTCTAAGATACCGAAGCGCTGAGTTCCTCCAATTAAAGATGTCTAGTGCCTTTAGAGGCCTCTGAGGTACAGATTACCGATCGTTATGTGCATTTCATTGGGCACCTGGATAGCTTAGCAGGCTTCTTAATGTCTCTTTGAATTTGCCACTTTCTCTCTTTACTGGTCTTTGTACAGGATGAAGAGTTGCTATTTTTTTTTTTATTGAAGGACGCTTTCATAAGCTTTCTGTGATGAATGGAAACAGCTCCAGTACAGAATTTCCATTTCCCGTTGCTGCACGGAGGAAAATAACACAATCGAGGAACCTAAAAATAATAGAACTTCCCAAACAGCAAACTATATGTCTTGGTTAATTCAGTATCCAAGGAAGACGTGGGCCAGCTATCTATCATGTTCAAATGAAATCACCAAACAATTGGTCTTTAGTTCTTTTTGGTCTTTAGTTCTTGCCATAGCTTCACTTCTTACCCCAGCTGCAATATCACACCTGTTATTTCCTAAGCATGGGAATGGAGGCAGCTATCGTTGGCATTTGTTTAGCATAATCCACCCTGAATGCTGTATTCACCACATGTCACTTCTCAGAGGCTACAGCAGATTGTCTTCACACCCCGCTGGGATGTGTGTGTGTGTGTGTGTGTGTGTGTGTGTGTGTTTCCATAGAAGTATGTGTAGCCTAATTATATGTGTACATCATTTTACACATTACACAATACAGTACATATGTGTATGTGTGTGTGTGTGTGTGTGTTACTGTCTGTTCATGTTTACAATGAAGTGTGAGCAGACGTGTTGTCCATATGTATGTAAAATGTATAAGGACAAGGAGTATTTATTTTGAAAGGTTTATTTGTGTGTCTCTGTGTGTGTGGTGTGTGTGAGAGAAAGAGTGAGAACACAACAGGTTGTTCTCAAGCTGCAGCACATGGTGATAAAGAGTTCTAGATAATATAACCAAGCTTCAGATCAACACTTAGCAGATCAAACAGCCTCTAGATCTCACGCTGCCTCCGTTAGAAGATGCGCAACAGCCTCCCAAAAGCAAACACACTCACAGTCACACCCCACCTAGAGGCGAGCTGAGAGAAGAAGAAATGAAGTGTTGAAATGTTTTTTGTTTTCTCTGTGACAATGATCCTACAAGCTTGATCCTCCCTGTTCACTCCCTCGTCAAGACAGGCCAACAATAACAGATATTGTAAAACAACAGCCAAGGTGCCTTCTGTGTGTAGCAGTAGCCAGTTGGTCAATAGCTGTGCGGGGCTGTCATTTGAAACTGCTGCTCTTGACTGTACATACATACTGCTCTTAACTGTACATACTATACATATATACTCCATATTGTATATTTTGCACTTGCTACTCTTTTGCACCTCTGCATTGCATCACTCTGTATTTATACATGTGTAATGACAATAAAGTTGAATATAATCTAATCTAATCTATAGTGTGTTGTTAAATCTCCCTCCTGACACCTTCATAGACGTGCTAGTGACACTAGCAGAAAGGGTTTTAGCACCCTCGCTAGCGCAGTGGACTCACAGACTCTGCTGTGGCTAAGACCCAGGTTCAAACATTTACATCGCAGTGTTGAATTTCAGAACCTATGTGAGCTGATAATACAGTGAATGTCATTTTGCATGGAAAGATTTGTGTAGTTTCAAGCAGTTGCAATTTGGCAGATGTTTCATTGCATGCTCTGAGCTAAAAAGTAAAACCAGCGTTCTTCCACTCACCCTCATTCATTTCCTTAATAGGATGAATAAACATCCTATTTAGAGGAGACTTGCTAAGAACCACAGTCAGTTAAACGCCTATTGGCCCATTACCTCAGCACTGGGGGGTTGTTTTAATAAAACTAGTTGAAACAGTGGATCTTTTCATCTTATCCTAATGTATGTTCTAATCTAAAAAAGGTCAGATGGGAAGATTTAATGTCTGCCTTTCTTATGAAACACATTGTAATCTGCATCTCCAATCATGTACAGTATATTAGCTTTTTTTGCCAATGTTCTGTAATTTTTTCCATCTTTTAATTGAAACCTAGGGTGAAAAGTATCGGTTATGCAGCTTTTGCTTTGGGCTGTGATTTCACAGATTATAATGGGAGCATTTGCCTCGTCCTTGAGTCTCAACGAGAGGAGTTGTTCTTGTTTTTCCATTTCTTCTTGACTCATTCTCCATTTTTAGTTGAAAGACTATACTATTCTGATATGTCTAATTGATTCTCCTAACATGTTCAAAACAGCAGCTGGAGAATCATCAGTGCTGTGCATTTATTATCACGTGTTATTGCAGGAGATCAATCACTGAATAGGGATGAAGTATTTTGAAGCAGCGACAGGGTCAGGAGCTGCAATTACCTTCCCTGATATGATGAGACCACACACCTGGCAAATGACTTTCACTGACATCTGATCTCCACATGAGCTGCGAATTTTGATGTGTTGCAAGAGCAAATTTGGTGGGGATTAGTTTTTGTGGTAACACTTTATTTTAAGGTGACACTGTTAAAGTGTATCTACATAATTAGGTACAGTGGTATAACTGGTGTAACAATCTGTTATAGCATGTACTAATATTGTACTTACATCTTGTATTTTTGTGTACTTACATATCTTTGTTACAGTGTAATATGATGGATGATGAAGGACGGTTGGCTGTAGCACAGTGTCACCTTAAAATAAAGTGTTACCGTTTTTGTGATTTGAGTTTAGTTTGCAGTGTGATGTCAAAAATTTTTGAGGAGCAAAGCTATAGTATATCTCTTAATTTTTCATTTTCATTTACAACTTACTAATTACTCTACGGTCTTAATTGACCAGTTTAAAAGCGTTTCATTCTAGAACACCAGTGGAATATACGTGGTTGACAGAATTACATTGAATGGTTTACAAGAATTGCAATGATTTTAGTGGGAATTATTCAAGAAATTCTCCAACAGTGCTAGAGCAACCTTTCGCAAATGTTTCTAATGAGGTGCTGATTGGGATTGATCGCACCCCCACGCTTGTGCCCCCTAGTGTCCCGGCATGACTCTCTCGTCAGCAGAAGAGACACTTGTTTAAAAAGCGGGAGAGGTTGAGGAAGAAAAATGTCACTGACCAGGAAAACGAAGAGAAAAACAGATTTTCTCTGTCTCTCTCTCTCTCCCTCCCTCTCTCTCTCTCTCTGCCCTTTTGCTGCAGATACATCCGTGTAACCCTTGTACCACCTTGGTTAGAATAAACTTTGCGCATGATTTTGTTCTCTTGACACAGGAAATAATAAAGGAGATGTCATGCCTATGTGGCATTTCAAATGAATAGCCTGCCAGAAGTCATTATTGCTCCTGAGCAGAGCCGGATGGAACTTTTAAAGCAGGGCTAAGCAACGTTCTGTTTTTTTCTCTCACGAGCTCCCTCTAAAGACCGCTGTATTGCTTTGTATTGCACTGCATTCTATTGGAGACGGGCCGCTGCTGTTATTCTACACCATTCGTTCGCCGTGTAATGACTCATGTTAGCATCCTAAACAGTATGAAACGGATTAATTAACTGAAAACTGTTGCTTAGTGGGCCTTTAAAGAGAACTTTGTGGGAATGAATCCAAACTAAACTTGCAAAGATTTATGTCTGCACATGTGATTGTGTACACTTGAAAGGCAGCACCACTGAGACATTTCACAAAGACCGAAAAGAGCCTCGTGCCTCATAATGGAATCACCATGGAAACCACCATTATGCACACCTTTCATCATCCATATTCCCTTCAACCATACACTGCTTCTGCCATCATATACACACCACGCCCGCAAATATACATGCTCAAACACACACACACGCTTGCATTCTCGCTATCATACACAAAAACATAATCCCCCTCTACTCCCCCTCTATCACACAATAGTACACAGACACTCATTCTCACTGTCTTGCACAGACACACACTTCACACACACACCTATTTTCCCAAAGCCTTTGTCACCCATGCCAACCCCAGCACACTCCACCCCCCCCCCCCCCCCCCCCCCCCCCCCCACCCACACACACACACACACACACACATGTTTCCTTTGATTACCCCGGTGCTTCAGAGCTTTCCTGCATTGAGGGATGTGTTAGAGTAATAACATTTTCCATTAGTCATTTGTATTCATGCAAAGCTCCCGGAGCAGACCTATCTCTCTCTCTCTCTCTCTCTCTCTCTCTCTCTCTCTCTCTCTCTCTACGTCTCACTCTCTCCTCTCTCACTCACTCTCTTCTCCCCTTTCAACAGTCGAGAACTAAGTAACTGTGCATTCGCATTAAGGGATGCTGCTAGGCAACTGGCGGCGGATGAGTTGCATGGTTTGGGCCCCTCCTCTTAATTTGCACTCGCTGTGCTTTTTGCGAAGGGTCCGGCTTCACTTCTTCACTCAAAGCAATTTGACGTACACTGCCGTGAGGTGCGTGGGACCTCGGGCTTTGCAACACCCTGCTGCGCACGTGCAGCATAGATTGACAGATACATACATACATACATACATGTACATACATACAAACACACATACATACTTACATGCATATGTGAGTTAGAGGCAGCTTTCTTCCATATTGTGAAGATTGTCAGGGTTTTAAAGCATGAATCACACACTTTCATTTCCAAGTTAATACACCCTAAACTCTGAACGTGCTTCATCGTCTCCTCACTGAATTCGCTGTTCTTACTCCAGGCAGTGCTTGTATGTTTGTTCACTGCCAATTTTGCGCACTGCCCATTTGTGAATCTAAGGTCACCTCTCCTTTTTCGTTGGCTGAACTAATAAACCAATATCCTCTGATAGGTTATAGTTCTGAAATTAGCTACTTAAAAGGGTGCAATGCCTCCTATTTTAAATCTGCCATCTACAGATTCAAGCCCATTTAGTCTGGCTCAGATGCAAATGTTTTCCCTTGTTGTTGCAGCTCCTGTGATCCACAGAGGGCTACTGAGGGGAGAGTTAACTCTACGATGATGTGCGGCGACAGCAAGTCTTCATGCCCAGGACCGCTCTGCTCTGTCGCACAGGTACCTGGGGGATCCTGGTGGCCCTGAGTGACTTTTCAGAGCCTCACACCTTGTGGTGTTATAGGGTTTGTTGTTGTTGTCCCTTTCTGCATATTAATAGAAAAAAATGCAAATATTGAGTGATGCCACTGAATCGATCTGCCCAGACTGTCCTTCACTGTTTCTGTCTCTGTCCCTGGCTGTCTGTGTCTCTTTTTTACACAGACACACACACACACACACACACACACACACACACAGACAGACACTCACACACACACACACACACAGTCACTGAAATGATCTGTCATTTCCTGTGACACATGGCAGACACAAACCCTCTCACTCTCTCTTTCTCTCTCTCTCTCTCTCTCTCACCCACACACACACACACACTCATGCACAAACACACACACAGCCAGTACATCGATCTGTCATTTTATGTGACACATGGCAACAATGCCAGACGCTCCTTGGCATGCTGGCACTGACAACATGGCAGCCAGCTCTCCCTACGGTGCCCACGTTAATCTGCCTAGTCTGTGCCCAGGTCAGGTACGGCAATGCCACACCACCAAACCCCTCAACCCCGCAAACTCTTCCCTCGCATGCTCTCCTCTGCGCTGTTGCTTGGTTGCCATGGAAAACGTTTACCTGATTCCTTATTCTGATTCCTTTCCCATTCTTCTCTTTCTTTTTTTCTTTCTTTTGGTCCCCTCTGTTACAAGACAGGCAGGGGATCCGATGTTGCCTCTCCTCTCTCGTCTTTGTTTATGACAGTGTTTTCATGTCTTCGTATTATATCTCGGGCTGGTTTTCTGCTTTGCTCCTAAGCCGTGCTCGAGTGTGTGTGCGAGGGGGCTTGGTGGGATTACGATAAAAGTGTGCATGTAGCAGCAGCGTATGTAACGCCAGTGACAGCGCATTTGGCCGTGTATGTGTGTGTGTGTGTGTGTGTGTGTGTGTGTGTGTGTGTTTCTTACACAGACACATTCAGACACACCTATTTTCCCAAAGCCTTTGTGCCCCATAACCCCAGCCCTACCCCCCACCCCTGGTGATAGCACTCTGGGCTTGGTGCCTGGCTCTTCCGGGCTGCTGATCAGATGCTAATGCCGAGCAGGCGCCGTTGCTACGATACTTGTCAAAATCGCTTTGCACGCACCGCACGGCAAACTGCTGTCACTGTCACTAAAGGAAGTGGTGATACAATGCCCACTGGTGCGCGGGGACATGCACTCACACACACTTCTGCATACGCTCACACACATACACACACACAAACACACAGGCTCACACCCTAAGTAATCACAACTCACTCTATATGTCCACCCACACACATTCTGTTTCAGTGTTGCTCTATTTATCACAGGTAGTCAGACACACATATTGTCCTCCATAAACACATACCCGTTCCCTATCAAACGTGTTAAGAGACAAACAAACACACACACACACATGCTCTTTCTCTTTCAAAGATACATACACACAAACACACACACACTGATCTGACACTTCCCTGCTCCCCTGCTGCCATTGGAGATGCTGTGAATAAAAGGGTCTGTTGTGTTGAGCTGAGTGTGACACAAGAGGAAAGAATAGGAAAAGTGTGTTTGTGTATGTGTGTGTGTGTGTGTGTGTGTGTTTTAAAAGAGGACTCTCACTACTAGTAGCACACACTACTAAGCTGCTGGGGTACGTGGCCTGGTGAGTTAATCTGCGCCGTGTCCAGCAGCCGTCGCCTTTACCCCTTTCACAAGCCACAGCCTCCTTTATTAAAACACTCTCATCTCAACACCGCACAGATTAAGGCCACCATGGCGCTGGCAAACACACAAGCACACACACACACACACACACACACACACACACATATATACTTATACATCTGCATCGTAAACACACATGCACACATATATTTGTATATATAGTAAACACAACCCAACTCAGCCTTTTTGACCCGCCGCCGTCCAACGCATTCACAGAATTCCTTGTGTCAACATCCCCAGGAGCAGTGGTGGCAGTTATCTTTGGCCACTCAACACACACACACACACACACACACACACACACTCGCTGTGAATTCTCAGCTTAGCGTCAGACATGGCTGTTTGGCCCAAGCCTCTCAAGGTACGGGTCAGCAGTTATGGGAAAGCCTAAGAGGCACACGGGCGACGGAGAATTAAAAGAGGCCGATTTGATGCTTAAATGGGAGCCCAGTATGGACTGATGGGTTGTTCGACTGGATTTCGTGGAGGGACTTCATGTTTTACAGCGAGTGCTATGGAATACGTCTAATTATGATGATGTATTCCATCACAAAGAGAATAAAATACGAAAATGGTCCGGCGGTTTAGACCCACACTTTCACTCATAGAGATGAATGATCAAAAAAGAGAGAGGGTACATTGTAGTCTGAACGCGGAAATATGTTTTTCATCCGTTCAATTATTCCAGCAGGAACAAAAGAGTAATTTTCAGGGAAATGAATCTCACAGAGCTGTGCTATGAATTTTAGAGGAGGTCGCCTCATATCACTTCCAAGAACTCTGTGCAGTGTTGGCAAAGTGATGAGGAGAGGAAACAGTATCCATTAAGCTGTAGAAAGAGAGCTCTCCTCTCAACAAAGTGAAACGCATGTGTGGGCAATGTGTGGACACCTGCATCTGTGATGTACTATGATACACAGTGGACATAAAAGCCCTCCATACATGCCATTAACAAAAATACACTTCAGTGTCTGTGTCTAGTTAGGATGAAGTGCATTATGGAGAAAAAGATAGCTATCTCCCTCTCTCTCTCTCTCTCTCTCTCAATATATATATATATATATATATATATATATATATATATATATACTATACACACATATACATATACATATACAGAAATAGAAAGAGATAGATAGATAAATACTGTACTGTAGATAGATAGATAGATAGGCAGAAGGAGGGCAAAGCCTTGGAGTCCCCTGGGGTGCTATTTCAACATGCCTCTTTACCAGCTCTCCTTCAGAACGGATGGCGATGAGTGGCTTTTAACATTCTCATCACATAAAAGTTTAAAGGATGCCCATAAAACTGCCTGGTGAACATCACTATTACTTACTGGTAATATATGGATCACTCAAAGGGGGTTGGAGGGGGAGGGTGGTAGAGTTGGGTTAGAGGGTAACTAAGAACACTATGGTGTGTGTGTGTGTGTGTGTGTGTGTGTGTGTGTGTGTGTGTGTGTGAGTGTGTGTGCTTGTATGAGGAGGTGAAGTGGTGGGGGTTGGGGATCTAGCGAACACTCAAGTGGTGGAGATAGAAGTGTAAGGGGTTTCGGTGTGTGTGTGTGTGTGATGAGGTCTTGCTAACCTTGTATGCAGCGAAGCAAGAGATTGGTATAGGGATACACAGCCTCTCCCTCCGCTCCCTCTTTAGCAGTTCATTTGGCTTCATATGAATCGCTTTGAAGCTTATTGATTCGCCTCCGATAACTTGGAGGGCTGCGATGCTAAGCTTCCATCCCTTTAAAGCTTGACACAGCCTGCTAATGAGATGCTAATAGTTGTGCGCATCTGATTGCTGTAATACCGTCAAGGGTAGCAAGGCTTTATGAGGTTTTGATCGCAGCCTTAGCGTCCCCAAAATTACACACTGAATTACCAGGCAGGCACAATGGCCATGTAACTGTCTCTGTTCGACTGGGGTGAGTTGTTGACCTAGCCCGTCCGACGCAGACTGGAATTATTTACTGCCTTTTTGTCTTTGACCTTTGCTGGGTAACACCCTATGTTAATCAGAGGTGGTAATTTCATCTAAATGCACTCCAATAAAGGAAGTTATTCAATTAAAATGCAAATTTGCCTTTGTTGACGCCCGCTTGGGCAAAACCTGAAATTGGAACCGTGACGCCTTTTTGCCAGGTTTCTGAGATACAGTGGAAAAGAAGCCTGAAAGGCTGTGCTTGTGTGTGTGTGTGTGTGTGTGTGTGTGTGTGTGTGTGTATGTGTGTGCGGGTAGTGGAGTGTAGGGGTGTTTGAGAAAGACAAAAATGTGTATGTGTGTGTTTGTGTTTTTGAGAGAGAGATAGAATGTGTGTGTGTGTGTGTGTGTGTGTGTTTGTGCAAGAAATGACTGATGACATTCTACACACGTACACTGAGAGGTGGACACAAAGCCTCAAACATACACATACACACACACATACACACACACACACACACACACACAGCTAGTTGATTAGTGAGAGGCTGTTGGGGTGGACCTTCATAAGCTGTGTTCATTGAATGGTGCTTAATGCATAAGGAGGCGGTCAGCACGCTGGATGCACCAGCAGCAGCAGATTCAGAGATCGATGGTCTCTGCATACTGATGCAAGAGCTCCGGGTCCAGCAACCGCTCGTTCGTTCCTTCGTTCCTTCGTTTGTTTGCCCACAGCGTTCTGGCACAACCCCCGCTCCCTCCCTGTCCCACACACACCCTCATGGCAGTCTGGTTGCCACTCCCAACACCACCACTGATCAGAGAGAGAGAGTGCTGAAGTCAATGATTAATGACTACGCACTTTCCCAGAGGTGTAATTCTGAGGTGTGTGTGTGTGTGTATGTGTTGGTGTGTGTGTGTGTTTGTGTGCCTATGCAAGTGAGTGAGTATGTGTAGATGTAAAGCTACACTAGTTCTATGCATATATTGATACATACATAAATGTGTCATTACTAATTAGTGTGTGTGTGTGTGTGTGTTAAATTAACAATGTGCATTTGTAGATGTTTTGCTACAAAACTGTATATCATTACTTTGTGTAGGCCTGTGCATGTGTGTGTGTGTGTGTGCGTGGTGTGCTAAATTAACTGTGTGCATGGGTGTAGATGTTTTGTTACAAAACTGTATTTCACGCCCTATGTGTATGTGTTTGTTTGATGGGAGGGGTGCTTGCTCTTGTGAGCTTAAATGAATCACATTATTTATCACACAGGAGAAAAAAAACCATAAATATTCCTCTAATATATTTTCACCCACAATTCATCAGTCTGCCTGAGTGATGCAACAGATCAGGGGTAGGAGGAGACGAGAAGAGCATGCAAGAGTATAAAGTAGGTGTTACATGACAGGATGTATTATGTGCTTGCATACATCAGTGGAGACAGTTTCCCACTTATCACATGTTTTTGCATCAAAGTGAGGAGGTAAACTCAAATCAAATGGACCCTATGCAGATCAGATCTGTCTAATGCTTATGGCAGATGCAGCGAATGAGTCTCATAACACAAAAAATGTAGAATATCACTGACATCTTCTGGTCAAGGGAAGAACTTCAAGAGCTTTTTAAAGGAACATGTCACCGCTGTTTGCAGCATCTAATCCTGCCTTTGATATTAGCCTCAGCTCGCGAGTGGTGCGCCACCTATGTTAGGGGAGCACTCTGCAGGCTAAGAATAAGAATAAGAATAATCAATGCATAGATCAGATAGATAACATGAATTTTTGGCTTGTGACATCGGAAGTATGGCGTGTGCGCGTGTGAAGGCTGTCAAAAGCGAGTGTCTCACTGCGTGTGAGTTGGCAGCCCTGGAGCAGCCATGCAACCCAATCTGAGCTAGTTGGCTGCAATCAAATGATATTGCAGAAAATAAATGCATAAATTATATCAAGGGCTCAAATTGGAACTTTAGTTTAATCTGTGGTTGGCCAGTGGTGAAAGAGGCCAAAAGTTAACACAACACCAAACTAGAAAATACTTTTTTTTTTATCTCTCCATTGACAGCCATTTATATTTTCTGTCACCCTAGGACCAGTGGCACCCTGTTCTGCTTGGACAAGCACTGATGAGTTCTGGCATATTTAAAATTGTGGGAATAGATAACGTCTGAAATTGTGTTAGCAGTGTAGCCTATTTATCTCTTGCTACAGGTGATTTAGTCTGTTTGCTGTTTGCTGTTGTTTAAATGACTGTCACTTACTGAACTTTGCAATTATCAAAACATTACATACAACGTCTAACTCTTTTGTGGAAGGAAATGTTATTTGCTTTTACTTTGTACTTAAAGGGGTAGGTAACAAGTTAAAAAAAAACAGTCAGTGCTAAAACAACTCTATGGTGTTTGAGATGTATTTGACATGAAGAAGATTCTGGATAGCAGTAAAGTGGATGAGAGAAAAGCGGCACTGCCCTAATAAATTGCAGTTCATTAGCGCTGGCATTTAATGAGCTGAATTCGTTTGAACGGGTAAGTGAAGTTAATCTACTCCCTTGCCAGCTTGTTAAATTGGGACAGAGCCTTGGCCGTCACAACCAGCTACGTTTGCCAAAAAAGAACGCGTAGCCTCACTGCATTCTGGCACTCAGCCACCAGAGGGAATACTTGCCTCAGTTCCCACTGACAGGCCCAGGGGCCAAAGCAGACAGATGTACCTGGGACAGGGACATGATGGATTAGACTAAGGACCTGTGCATTGTGTCTTTATTAGACATCCAAAAGGTTCAGATTTGTTCCCAGATCTTCACAGCTGTTCCTGTTCAGGCCAGTAATCTCTCTCTATCTCTTTCTCACACACACACACTCTCTCTCTCACTCACTCAAACACACATAGACAGACAGGCACGCACACACAGATGCACACACGCTCACCCACTCTTTTTCTGTCCCTTTGTTAGTATCCTTAAAACACACACACACACATATACACACACACACACACACACACACAGGTGCTCCTCTTGGCTGAACCACAGACAATAGAAATGAGAGGAGTAGCTGCATTTGAAGACCTCTTCTTTGAGCCCTGGAGAGCTGTGCGCTGGCAGAGCACAGGTGGTCAGGTGACAGCCCCACAAAGAGACAACACTGCTGGGCCAATGCAAGCCGACACCCCTCGGTTATGACTAACCCATCATTTCAATTGCTATTTGGACAGCATTCAAATCATGAGATCTTCCACATGGCAGCATTCCCATTTCCAATCCCTTTTTTTATCAATCCGTTAGCAATTCAATATAGGCGTAGACACGGTAGCGGGCTGAGACATGGTAGCGGATGCAGGACATGAATTTAGAAAGGAGAAATAAGGTGTGAGTCAACCCATAGCCCTGTTGTTTAACATCACTGTGTGGAAAAAGAATAGGACAACTTGATACAACATTGACAGATAACGCAAACCAGCAGCTAACATTAACTGAATGGGGCAATGGAAAATGAAAGTCAGTTTCAGTGTTCTATTCAGTGCTAGTAGTTCATGTTAGTGTTCTCTAGGACATTACTGTAAACAACAGAGATACAAAGGGATTCACAATGGATTTCTTTTTTACTGTTGAACGATAATGTAATTCAGCTTTGGGAACTATAAGAAGTAGGGTCTTTTGTAAGTCGAACAGATTATAACTTAATTTCACTGAATTTGCCCTGACAATTAGTGTCTAATTCAGAATTTTCCTGGACTTCTTTGATTATATAAATCATACCATTTGTAAAACGAAAAAATATAAAAATCCAAACTGCAGAGCATGATTCTCTAAATCCACCATCAAATCTGCATCAAATGTAACAAACAGTAAAATCAAATCGCCGGAGCATCTTGGCAAACATCTTATGAACCTGTGATTGCATAAATGATTATGGCTCGAACATGCCGGTCAGTGGGACCCGCATCATACATTATGTGAATCTGTGTTACCGCCATGATCACCACCACCACCATCATCACCATCATCTTCGTCGTCATAATCATCATCATTCATCAAGGTTCAGAACGATTATGGCCTGAACATGCAGGTCAGTGGAGCCCACATCATACATTATGTGAATCTGTATTACCGCTATCATCACCACCATCATCATCATCATTCGGCAGATTGAGCGCAGAGTGCAGATTGAGCCTCCACCTGAGTGGTGTATGAGGGGCCCATAATCTTGATGCTCTGTGCCTCTCTGACGGCAGGCGCTCTGCTGCCTGTGTGCGTGTGTGTCTCCGTGGGCACCACAGACGTCTCTGAGACCACAGCGCATTACATATTGATTGGCTTTCCCGCATACTGCTGCTGAAATTGCTATCCTCGGGGGTGCCTCTGGTCTGGGTGTGGGACCAACACCCCACCCATCACACGTGACCCCTCATTCATTTGGTGGGGGGGGGGGGGGGGGGGGGGGGGGGCAGCCTTTGTAGGGTAATGCGTTTTTGTGCTGGATAAACACCCAATTAACTTTGTAGCGACCTGTATAAACATAGATGGAGGAAATGTGATTATGACCCAAACATGGCTGTTTAAAATCTCACTTGTGGTTGTTGTTTTTGTTGTTGTTGCATGGGGGGGGGGGGGGGGGGTGCTGGGGTGATCTCTTTTAGATTTTTTGGCGCTGGCTGGGGCCCCCATGCTTCCCGCTTGTGGAGATGGGCTTCCCGGGCGGTTGTGGCCAACGAGTCGTTTCGGCGCTGTTTACTTGGACGCGTGTTTATATCCAGATAACGGGTGCTTAGCGGAGAGCCTTTGGGGGGCCTTCTCAGGGCGTTGTTCCTGAAGGGGCCACATTTAGCTTAGCCCTGTGGAAATGGACTGGAGAACACATGCAGAAACTACACAACACGCACATGCACTTACTCATGTTCACACACATAAACATATAGTACACATCCACCCACTCAATCTCCCCCCCCCCCCCCCCTCTCTCTCTCTCTATCTCTCTCACTCACACACACACACAGTCTGTGATTTTCAAGTGTGTCGGTCAGGTCAAGGTTAAGTGTTAGTTACTGTAATTTAACAAAACAGAGCAAGTTTATTTACAGAACATGCATGCATACTGTACACTCTGAAATGTGCTTATATAAAAAAGATACAAAGGATCTGAAGATGCAAATAATATGAAAGGGCATTTAAACTAAAGCAGAAGTAGAAAGACAAATCAAAATATTTCAAGGAAACAGTATCGCTACAGCTCTAGACCATTGGAAGAATCAGTCAAAGCATTTAGACTCAACTGTGTTCAAGAGCTGAAAAACTAAAGGCTCCATAATTCACCATATTGAGCTTTACAGCATTCATAGCTACATATTTCTCTCAAATGACCTGACAAATCACTGGACCAGCTTGATTTTGAGATTCACAAACTATTTTTAGCATACAGCTTCATAGTTCTAGTAGTTTTTTTTTCTACAAATGTAACAATTGGGTCAAATCATGGCTAAAATAGACAATAACATTTTTCTACATTTTGTCATTCATTCTGTTCTGTTTAACCACCCCTATAGCATGCAAGAGATGTACTACTGTCATGGTATCTAGAATCTTAAGCAAATTGACAGAGTAAGATAAAGGCTAATGATCTGTGGCTGATAAGATCAATATATTATATTTCCATAAAACACCCTAGGGCTACATGTATGCTTATATGGTTTGATATACTGTAGGACCAGGCAGCTGTGGAATTACCTGAAGGGAAGTCAAAGAGCACACATTCTTTATCTCTCTCTCTCTCTCTCTCTCTCTCTCTCTCCCTCGCTCTCTCTCTCTATTACACACACACACACACACATGCACACTCGTGCACAAACACTTTCAGTACAGGATGCATTTACCAAAGGCAGTAATTAAATGCACAAAACCTCAAAATTAGTCTGTTTTAAAAATGCTAAGTTGAGTACAAAGTAAATGTATGTTGGATTTTTTTCTAGAAAATTGACCTTTTTTTTTTTCAAAAAAGTATTGCAGTTAAAAATGTTTTCATATATACAGCATTCACACATTTATTTGCATATACTCTATGTTATATGTATTGGACTAAAAGTGCAATGATGTGATTTACATAAAACATGAACCCAAATGGTGCTTCTGGGAGAATGTCCTGTGGACAGATTAGCTTTTTGAAAAGCTACTTTTTTACAGAAAACAGAATGAGGTCAACAAAAAACAAACATGGTACCAAATATGGTGTAGATTTCAAGAGGTTTTGAGGTTGTTGTGCTGTCCCTGGCACTGGGTGCCTTTACTGGGTGCATGGCATCATTAAATCTCAAGATCACAAAAAAAAAACAGTCAGGGTCCAGCTGGGTCTGTGTTGCAGGTCATAGGTGTGTCAGCAAGTCAAGGAGTTGTAATTTGGGCCTGAATCCAAATCTGAGTGTAGGCTAAATCTTAATTGATCACTTGTGGAGAGCACTGGCGTTACTCTAGGGCAGGGGTCAGCAAATAAGTTTGGACCCGGGCCAATTTTTTTTTTTTTAATTTCAATCGCGGGCCATCATCACGCAAACCATGCTTTCCGACGCACAATGCGTGTGAATGTGCAAAACCGAGTGCTAGAGTCAAAAATGAGGGGAAGTGATAGAAATGGGACTGGGCCTTAGATTGCTTGTTAGACGTTAGGTGATTAACATTTGTAGTGTGGTGGTTTCACCTAGCCTGTCGGAAACAACCACTGCAGCACATATTCCGGCATCTAAATCTCTGAACTAATTTGTAGAAACATGATAGATGTTCAATTTCATACTTAGAGTGGTTGTGGAAGCATCAGGGAACCAAATGAAAATATGGCATTACACAAAGAGTGATTTTTGCATAATTTGTCCCCTTTAAATCATCTGGGTATCCACCTGTTTACTACTAGTTTGTGGTGTCATGGGTGAATGATGAGTCTAGTTGCCTGTGAGTAACTGTCAGCTTAAACCCACTATGTGTAAGTTTTATTTTTTTCGTATGAGAATTTCTCCCATCTATCTGCAAAGTGGTATACTGCACACGTTTGAATAAAATGTATTAGCCCTTCCCTTCCCACGGTCCTCATTTCCAATGGTCCTCATTTTGAAAATGGCGGCGCAAAATGGATATTCTCATTTGGTACCCAGCCACATCTACATATAAATGGAAATTACCAAGTTTACGGGAACACTACAATTTATTCATGGAGGTAATTACCATCGTTTTACATTATATTTTTAAAATAAAAAATTTATTTTTAATAAAAGACGAAGATAAATAGAAGATAAATCCTACACATAGTGGCTTTAAAGGAATATGTCACCCCAAAACGAAATTTAGTCTCTTACCATATTCCCCTGAGTTGGATAAGTGAGCAATAGTGTTTTTCATTCAGCCCCGTGGTTGTCCTGTATCAGGAAGCGCAGCGTTAGCTTAGCTTAGCATTGAGCGCTGTAACTGGGAGTTGCCAATTAGCCAGTCTTCTCAAAATACTCATAAATGAACTCGAGATTTTTCCTAATTTTGTTGTTTTACCTGTACATTCAAACCGAGTACAAATGCCAATGGCATTGGCCAATGGGTTGTTTTTACTAAATGTGTCATAACTGTGATTGATTGACTGTGAAGGGCTTTGAAGGTTGTTCCAGCTTAATTAGCTATAAATACCTCTCGTACATGTAATTATTTGTTCTATCTCTATATTTTGCAATAACCACAGTTGTCACATTCCTAATGCTCCTTCAACTTAACATTGGTTATGAATTTTTTTTCTCCTTCATGCAAAAAAAAAGAAAACAAAGACCCACTTTGTTTTGTTGTTGACGCTCGGTTGCAGTCAGCAATGGAGCCCCGGCCGCACATGTCAGAACACATGGCTTAGCTAAACCGCATTCATCAATCAAACAAGTGTTGCGCCATCCAACAATGGCATTCCTCTCTGTGATCATAGAGGATGGCTGCCCACATGATTAAATGCTCAGGGAGAGTGAGAGGGAGAGAGAGAATGAGAAAGACACAGAGAGCGAGAGAGACTCAATAGTGAAGTAGAGTTGGAGCGTAGTAGGGGAACCTCAGTAGGTTTGTCCTCATTACTCTCTCCTCAGTCAGCAGACACATCCTCATTACTGTCACCCCCTATAATCATACCTCAGGAAACCTACAGTCACTCCCACCTCCATCATACTATCTCAGGAAAACTACAGTCACCCCCACCTCCATCATACTATCTCAGGAAACCTACAGTCACCCCCACCTCCACCATACTATCTCAGGAAAACTACAGTCA
>JAGFZM010000054.1:259282-290472 GCA_017657215.1 Limnothrissa miodon | reverse complement strand
ACATCCAGCAAAGACTAAAATCATTAACCACTAAGACCTATTGGAAGGAGAAGTGCTGGTGTCTTCTATTAGACAAGGGGGAAATATACACAATTATTGCCTCGGTACAGGCATTCATGGTACAGAAGAGTTGTTGGCACATAATCACATACAAATAGAAACAGTGACACTCTCTCACACACACACACACACACATAAAATATCCATATAAACACACACAAAAACACAAGCAAACAGCAGAACCTGTTTTACTACACTCATCAATCATTAGGCCCAGAAGCCACCGGCAGTGGATGTGCACACACACACACTCAGACTTTTTACACACACAGGCATCTTCGGGCATCTCCATTGTTGCAGCTCATGGAAACGGCATTCTTTACCTCGCCATTTTACCTTTGAAAGCACTCATTGCTCCTGAAGGCTAATTGGCTCTGGCGCCATCCACCTATGCAGGGTAGCAATTTTCTCTCATTACAGCCCAGGATTACTTATGAGGGAAGGACCGCGGGAGGTGTTCTCTTGAATGAGCCGATGACAGTAATTGTCATCCACGCCAGAAGTTACCCGCTCAGCCCCCCCCACACACACACACCCACCCCCCTTCAAAGCTCCTCTGTAAGACAAGGTGGCTTGACCCTAATTAATACAGTTTACCCAGGGAAAATTAGTCAGAAGGATAATAATGGCCTTCCCCATCATTGCCATGGATCACTGGGTTTATGGGTAAGGCCGGGCGCCAAGACTCTGTTTTTCACTCTGAAGATCGACTATGTGTGTTGCGCCATCCGCCATTATTTTTTACTTCCGTATTACACATGTTCTTATTCTGCTTTTTGGTTTGTATAACAGGAATGAGATGTGTTCATTATGAGTCTCTGCGATGGCAGGCCTGCATATGTGTCATTATGTAAACATCCATAATGTCACATACAGTATATAATGAGGAATTAGTCAGAGGACCATAAACATGTGATAGCATGAGGTGATTATCTGTAAGTACCCACAAGCTGTACAGTCTGTTTCTTAATTTAGCATGATTGATGTTGATATTAAACAAAAATATTCAACTTGTATGGAGATAGATATTAGTGTTGGAAAAAAAACACATTTTTTTTGTGTGTTGGAAAAAAAAGTTGGTACAAATTGCCTGTAACAAATGTGTGTTTGTGTAAGACATCCTGTGGAAAGACAGATCTTTCTGATGTGGCCTTCTTTCTACACCCTAAATTATACTTTTCTAAATTACTTTAGCATCAATGTTTGCATGACATTTATGTAATGCACTATGCTGTCATTGTGTTTAGTATGTAAAACCAATTTTAAAAGGCTTAGTAGTGTATTATATGGCAAAAGTGTCTGCATTTATTAGCTTGCAAAAATGTGCTGATTGTCTATGAAGTCCCTAAATGAGTGTGTAAACGCTGCACTAGTTTAGAAGACACACAGAGCTCTGCTGTCTGGCATTCCATCACTTCAAAGCTTCGACAGTAATTACACAGCATGAAATGTGTCCAAACACACATATTTAACCCTCTACCCTCAACCTTCACAGTCACACACACACACACCTCAACCCCTCCTTAAACCCTCACTCACTCACACACACACCCACATACACAAGTATATGGTCCACTAAAGATCTATAGCTTTTGACTCTATGTGTGTGTGTGTGTGTGTGTGTGTGAGCAAGCATTCACGCTTTGCCCTCATAATGCTGTCTTTTAATGCTGTGAGAATCCTTCTCTTCAATGTAACTTTCCCTTCCCAAGTCATTTTCTCTGTCTTTTCTGTTTCTTTCTCTCCTTCATCCCTTCATTTATTTATGTTTCCTTCTCTCTCAGAGACAAGCACATACTCTCTTTCTCTCATTTTCTTTTTCTCCTTCCCCCCTCTCTCTCTCTCTCCCTCCCTCTCTCTCTCTCTGCATGCTGTGTGATGGACAGGTAGCCTGGGGGCTGGGGGCGTGGGCTGGGTGTGCAAGAGGGGAGGCGACTGGGCCACGGAGCCTCAGAAGCGGCCACAGTTTCTCCCCCGAGGAGCAGCCCTTTCATCTGGCCGCGGCCTGGCGCCGCCGCTAACCTCTGACTGTCTGTGAAAGCGGCACGCTTAATAAACGCCCAGGAGCATGGGAACGCCGTGCACGCGGAGAATCTCACCCGGCAACTTCAGCTGGAGACGTACACCAACATAGGGGCGCGTGCACACAGCACACACACACATACTTACACTACATACATACAGCATATACATACAGAAACACAGATTAAAATATATGCATTTACATGTGTGTGTGTGTGTGTGTGTGTGTGTGTTTGTGTGTGTGTGTGTGTAGAGAAAGAGAGAGATTCTGCACAAGCACATATACACATTCGCCTGCACACACACACACGCGTATACACACACATTCATATAAACACACAAACCACAAGCCCTCAGACCAGTTTAGCAGCCAGCTGATTACGTCTTAAACTGTTTATGCACAACTATGTTTATTGATTTTCCATTGTAATCACATTCACAAGCTCTTATTTGCCTATTTTAACAATCTAATTATCTTTTTCTTATTCATGTTAGATCCACAAAAGTTCATAGCTCAACAAACACATAAATCCCATAAAACTGCATTTTTTTCCTTGAGAGAAATAATTTATTTATTTTGGAAACCTCTCGTGCCTCAATAACAAATACCTCTAAGTCTCTGTGATAACAATCAAATGTAGGATACACATTCTTCCCAAAATCAGGATCTACAGTGCTTTGAAATGAAACCATTAATAATGTATTATTTTGTTTCATTATTGAATTTCATGGGGAATTGATTTAACTATTAAAAGGTTAATTTAATGAACTAAAATATTGGCTCATTTCATGGGTAAGGGAGTAAGGAATGAACTAATTCCTCATGTGAATTCTCATTAACCCTAAGATTTCCAGATTGTCTGTCAATTCAAAGCTCTATATCAAACATTTACTGCTTTTTTTATTTATCTCATGTCGTATGTAATAGGCTACATTTTAAAGTCTACAGTTTCTTACTGTATGCTAAGTTGGTGGAAACAGAGACTCAAAAAATGACATTGTACAATCTGAAATCACTAAAACACACACACACACACACACACACACACAAATAGCCTACCTACTTTTACTTCAGGTTAAAACTCCTACGTGACTGCAGCTAATATTAGACTTGTTTAATTTGTATAGTTGTACTTGTAACGTGCCTCTTGAGACGTAAATTAGTTTTCCTGTGATCAAGGAACCAAACACCACCTAATGTCAACAAAGTCCCCTCCGAAATTTCGGCACGGACGTGATTGGTTAAAACTTCCTCATCGTCATCGAAGTTTTCTCACTCTCATACCACTTCAAGTTGTAGTGTCTCATTTGTACTTGAAGAGGATATACTTGTGGCCTGACTTACACTTGTCACATCTTCACCAGGAGACGTACGAAAGGTTTTCCGAAATGTCATCCCCGACTGATCTACGGGACAGTGGTTCGCCTCAACCTGCGAGTCGAGACCGGGCGATGGAGGAGCGGAAAGCGCAAGTAACAAGTCATCCATTCAGTGTGGAGTCGCTAATGTCGGGCTGTAAGGTTCATAAGGAGTTGTCAGCTAAAGCCGAGGACGGGTCGTGGAACAGTTTTGTACGGACACATTCGGTTCTGTATCCCGGTAGGGATACGTGCAGTCCGGAGGGACTGAGAATGCATATTACTCCGACCTCACCGGTCAAACTGGAGTCGCCGGAATCGGAAGACGATTGCAGTTCTTGGGCAGCGACCTCTAAATTCTCAGCGGAATCACGTAAGTTATAGGCCTTGGATGATGAAACATACAAAAGAAAGCTGTTTTAGATTTGAACAGTATCCTATAAATAGCTACTTCAGCATAGCTTTTATCTAACGAATGGCAGGTAGGCTAGGCTGTGACATATAACAGTAAAAGAGAAATAGTAGCCTAACACTGAGAATATTTTGTTCATTTTAGTTCATCCTGAAATTAGCGCTATTAAGTAATATCTCTCTGTATACCATTTTCAATAAACTCAACCGTTTTGATCAAATAAAGGAGATGTACATTTATTAACTGACATAAAAAGATATATATCCTTAAAAAATGAGTTACTTTACTACAGTTGTCAAGATTAGCCAAACGTTGCAAGCCTTATGCAAGAGGCTCAAAGCATTCTTGATCTGCTATTAAGAAAACTTTGAGGTTTAGGCAGCAGTTCTAAACAAGCTCTATATTTCCTTTTTACTAACAGGCCAAGTGAGTCCTACCTGTCTCCTGCGCAAGCACAAGACAAACCGCAAACCTCGCACACCCTTCACTACCTCTCAGCTGCTGGCCCTCGAAAGAAAGTTCCGGCAAAAGCAGTACCTGTCCATCGCAGAGCGGGCCGAGTTCTCCAGCTCCCTCACGCTCACAGAGACCCAAGTGAAGATCTGGTTCCAGAACCGGCGGGCTAAGGCCAAGAGACTGCAGGAGGCTGAGCTGGAGAAACTCAAGATGAGCTCCAAGCCTCCGCTGCCCCCTGCTTTCGGCCTGCCTTTCCACCTCAGTGCCATGTCTCTGTATGGACAGACCTACCCCTACCACAGGCCGCTGGTGCCACTCACTCCCACTGCACTCTACAGTACCCCACTGGGCTACAGCATGTACCCCCTCTCTTGAGAGACACACACACTTTTGGGCTTCTTTTTAAAGGTAGCGAATGTATCCGCTTTGTGTGTTTCTTTGTTTTCGTGTGCATGTTTGGACGGTTCATAAATTGCCAGTTGTCGGAGGGAGCTCGTCCCAAACAAGTTGGATTATGAAGCTACAAATCTGCTTATGAAAAAGACAAATGTGTTTTTTTCTTTTTGTGTATATGGATGGATTCACCAAGCCAAATGACTGCCATAGTCTCACAACCAGGGTGTTTGGTAAAGAGTATTCCTATACAGCACTTCCAAAGCAGGCCATGTCGACCTGGAAATTTATGTACAGAAACAGCGTCAAGGAGCATTCTGATGTTGGGCATAATGACATTCCTTTTCTGATGAGATTTACTTTGTATTATTTAAAGTGAAGTTTTAGTCAAGTTGATCTTGTCTCTGCTCCAAATTAACTGGGTTGGATATTTAGTATAAATACCAGACCAAAACAAACCATTTAAGAAGTGCACATCATGAATATTGTAAACTAGAGCTTTATTTTTCTGAGATTCTTCTTGTTACACTTAAAATGTCAAATTCTCCTGGCAGAACAGTCAGCACTGTATGCTTCATTTAGGTTTTGTTTTATTTATTTTTCTTTATTTCAGAGAGTTGACCATCAGGGTCAAACAGATTTGAGAGGTATATTTTATCTGTATTTATACTGTCAATTTTAACTGAATCCCTATTTGAAGGGAACATCTTTGTTACATGTTCACAATTTATAAACCCATAAAACATCTATTTTAAAGCCAAAGGAATGCTATCATTTTGTGATTATTCTTTTGCAAAGAAAAGGAAAGAATGTACTCAGTATATTCAGTGTAATGGAAACGTGAGATAAAATTATTTAGATTTAGTCATTATTGATGACTATTTCACTCAATATTATATTTTAACTTTATTTTAATTCTTTAAGAGAAAAAATACAGCCAATAAGACTCTACGGTCTTTACAAATTAAAAAATAGATTTAGGAAAATAGAAGAACGAAAAGGTTTCCTATTTTTTTCATTTAAGCTTAAACTTACCATTTATTTTGTTGAAGCCAGCTAGAACTACAGAAACTGTACAGTTTCAAAAGTGTTATTGAGTGTTACAGTTTCAGTAGTGTTCACAGCTGCGTGTTCGACCATTTTGCTATTTGTGTTGAAAATGTGATGCTTGTTTGTGATTTGAAGATTATATGTAATAGTGATCCATTAATGCTGAATTAAGTGGGATGACTGTGTGCCTCTGGTGAAATGTTAGTGAGGTTAGTTTTAGGATAGGTGAAATGTCAGGTAAAACTGTTTGTGTGTGTGTGTGTGTGTGTGTTTGTGTGTGTGTGTGTGTGTGTGTGCATCATCAGGTTGTGTTTTAGCCTCACCAGAGTTATGCATGCCATATAGGGGTATAAGTATGTTAACGTGCAGGACAGTCTCAGTTTACGTTCCTCCTTCCTGCATGCTTCCAGGTTTTTCATCAAGCCCTTCTCGTTGCCCTCTCCTCCGTTCGCCCCTTCATAAAGGTGGTGCCCTTGTGGCCAATGCCAGGACCGCTTACAACTTCCGTGTTACTTTGATGTAATGAGGAAATCGTTTATAGGCCCTGTATTTACGAGCCTCTCCTTTAATCAAAGCAAGGAGGCCACGCTGGGCCTCAAAGCACTCCACCAATCAAGCTAATGAATTGCAGATCTACCAAGATGTTCAAGGATGTATTTTATAATGTCAACTTCACCACAAATACTACTTGGGAAGGAGTGACTGGGAAGAGAGAGAGGGGAGTAGAACAAAGTATTAAACAACACAATGAGGACAAAATTAAAATAGAGATCGTTTATCAAAAAACAACAACTATTCTAGGAACAGAATGGCAATGTGATAGCTTATTACATCCTTCATACTCTCATAGTGTGGTAATATGGCACTCGTTTATAGCCATTTAGTGTAATTCTGAAATGTTTAGAGAGTCTGGCCATAATTTAAAATTCTTGATTGTGATGATTAATTTAGGTACAGCCACAAATGGCATTACTATTGACAACTATTACTTCATCTGGGAAAATCAACTCACAAGCTGAGTTTTGAAGGTTAGGTTAAAAAAACAAAAAAACAATGGCTTTTCTGTAGCACAGTGACTAACTGCAAATCACATTGCCCCATGCATTTTCAAATCTCCCTCTGCTGGTGAAAGTACACACAACCCCCCCCCCCCCCCCCCCCCCCCCCCCCCCCCCCCAAACACACACACACACACACACAGCTAATGGATGTGCATTCATGTTGTCACTGCCGCACAGCACTCACTGACTTCACACCAATCATGTAGACTTTGACACAGCAAAAATAGCCTAACTTTTAACAACCCTGGTACATACTCAACAAACAGCTTTAATTCTTGATTGAACAATGAAAGGATTTCTCTCTTCTGTGCCCATTGTACTCGCTTTCTCATCTGCCTACCCAATAAAAATAAAGTCTGTAAATAAATCAAAAGGTTAAGTACATCCAGCTAAATAACCTCTTAATTTATTAATGACTCCATTATACTGGGAACATCACAACTACTCTCCGCTCCAGGAAAAGTAAAAGACAGGATAGGAGGGAGAGAGAGAGAGAGAGAGAAGCAAATGAGATAGAGAGTGTGTTAAATGTTTATTCATTTATATATCCTTATGAGGAATTCCCATCCTTCCTGTTTAATTATAGTATGTCTAGGCATTATTTACTTCTCTCTCTCTCTCTCTCTCTCTCTCTCTCTCTCTCTCTCTCTCTCTCTCTCTCTCTGTCTCTCTATCTTTCACTCTAGCACAGAGTCCCTGTCAGTACATTTAAATGCACCGAGAGAAAATCAATGATTGCTTTAGTCTGACTGAAATCGAACAATCTGACAACAAAGAAAAACCTAATTGTATCCTTAGCTCAATTGACAGTCGTAGCTAGGTAAAACTGTACATGTCCACGCAATAGCTGCCTGCTAGGGGAGTGGGTGGATAGGGACGGGGACTGGACACTGTGCCCGTCCGGAGAGGCGTGGATGAACAGAGCGTCTGGAAAATGCCCAAAGTGATCGATGGGCCCTGCTGGATAGCCCATTGATCCTCGATCCCAGCGCTGTGACGACACTTCATTAGACTCAGCACTTAGTGGAGACCACAGAGACACAGTCTGGAAAAATTGGGGCTTTCGGGCGGCACGCCTGCAGACACACACACGCACACACACACACACACACACACACACATACACGGACAAACACACACACACACACACTATCGACTTTCCGACGGAGAATGCACATTTGTGAGTCTTAAAAATATGCCATGTACCTGGATCATTTGCCCAGATGCAGTGGCTTGTCTGAATTTCCAACTCAGTGAATTATATTGTAGTTGTGCTGAATACAGGGAAATTGCGTGGAGCTAGATGGCTAGGTTCATGATGTAAACCCAAACACACACATACTCATATGTATACACTTACATAGCTTTGCTTACCCAACACAAACAGCTAAATATAAGCATAACACACACACACACACACACACACACACACACACTCTCATTTACACAGAGAGAGAGATGAGAAAGGAGGTCACAGGTCTTAGTCCCATAGCAACTATCATCTTAAGCTTTGTTTCACCACATCAGAGGGAGAAAGGGAAAACACACACACACACATCCTAGCACCCACACACACACATACTCATACACACACAAACAGATAGAAGAGAAGGGGACAGAGAGAGAGAGAGAAAGAGAGCGAGACAGAGAGAGTGAGAGAGATTTAGGTACTCTTTTAAATACTTGTAAATCTTTCAAAACAGTTTCAGTAGAAATTTATTCTATCCTTTTTTTGCTTCTTGTATTGAAAAAGGGACCTTAGATATCAGTTATTTTCAATTGAATTGAATTGAAATCATTGACCTTGTTATTCTTACTCATAAGACAAAGTGTCTTATAGTTAGCACCCATTTCACAGACTCCAACTATAATCCACAAAAACAAAATAAAATAAAAACATTCAGGAACTCACAGCAACATTTCTATACTAGTTGAATGTGAATTACTTTAGTAAACTATGCACTGAAAGATTTAACATCTAGCAAACCCCTCAACTGCTGGAGGCAAAGTACAGCCTGTAATCTTAGTTAATTGTTTTCTGAATTGGGAGCTTGTGTGAAACGCTCACCCTGCTGGCTAACTGTATTTTTTAATTACACACAGCACCAGTGAATTAGTCATGACCAATTACACTTGGAATTGTTTGTTCTTTGCTAAATATTCTGATTAAATGGTTATAACGGGGGCTGGGGCTAATTGTGCTTTCTCACTAAATATTGGATAGCCCAAGTATTCAGATAAGAAGTGTTTGGGTAGAATGTTAGCCTGGTGCATCAGACACTTTGACATAATTTACATTTCAGCAAAATATTTGAAATTGGCATACATTTGCTCCCCTGTGGGTAGATACTTTCTGCTTCAACCATCCGCTACTGTCAATGTGTGTTACGTATTGGAATGCGCAGTTTGACTTTGAGACAGCACAGAACTGTTGAAAAAGCCTACAAACAGACCTTTGATGGAGCTAAATGAAAAATTAAGCACAACCACTATGTGGCGCTAGCCTGGCTTGTAGAATGTTTGTCGTAAACAATAGTGGAGGCAGGAGTTTACATTATGGGCAAATAATATAATTAAATTAATAAGGGAGATTATGTAATTAGTTTAAGCCAACTTTACAGCTAATTATCCATTATGTAACAGCTCATAAGCTATCCAGAGGCTGGCTGAATAACTTCTTATAGTAGTTACTCTGTAGTTCTCTGTGCACAGTGCTTCTTTGCAGTAATGTGCATATGGATATATCCTACTGTCCATAATACCAACCTCGTTCTGTTAGCTTTGATATGCTTATTATGTAAGGCTTCACTCATGCTTTCCTATATTTCACTCCTACGCACTCGAAGGCCACAGTGACCCTGTCACGGAGAAAGAGTTGGCAGCCTTTTACGGCACTAATTAATCAGCAAGCTAGCCATGGAACCATCTGTGCCGGGCCTGATTGGAGAAAGTAAAAAGCTTTTGAGGGAAGTCCTAATGGGAGCGAGAAAAGCACACAGCCCAGTCGCCACTGGGAACACAGAGAGGGCCAAGGTGTTTACACATCGCTACAACAAGTTAAAATAAATTAATTTACCTGCAACAGTGGCCATGTTTATGAGACAAGACATCCAGTTATAGAGTTTGTGTGTGTGTGTGTGTGTGTGTGTGTGTGTGTTTTGAGGGGGTTTATGGAATATATTTGATGAAATAATTCATCAAATAATTCAATAAAACACTCACACAAACACACACACACACACACACACACACACACACACACACATGCACACACACACACACACAATATGTGCAATGTAGAGATTTAACTGATATGTAATCAGCACAGGGTGTATTTCAATATTTAACCAGTAGATGGCAGGCAAATAGAAGACTTATGTTTTAGTGCAGCCTACTCAATGGTTATTTCCAAAAATCTGACTGTATTAAGATCAAAGACCAAAAATGTATCATAGAACAGGAGTTGCCCTTATACCAGAAGCCAATACACATTTACAACTTCTCTCTTCTTCTACGTCTATTAACCAGGAGCAGCTTGTCAACTTCTCTAACATCCATTCATAAAATACAAAATCGATCGTACCCTCTCACACCTATGATTCTACCCTAGATGGCACTGTGCTGCAATGACAAAAAATAGGAGGAAAATCTCTCTTTTCCTTCTTGAAAATTTCTCTGAATACAGCTGGAGTTGAAGAGAAGGAATCAGTCATGTGTTACTGTACGTCATACCCAATTTGGATGTTTAAACTTCACCAGAGGAGTCATTCCAGACAGACGACCAAAAGGACTGTTAGTGTAGTTAGGTAGAGGATGCTACCAGCACGTTGCAGTAGGGCAAACAAGAGCTGACTGGTTACTCATGTGCTGTGGTATGTTTTTGTTTATGTTTCATTCAATTCAAATCAATTTCATTAGAATAGCGCACTATACAAAAGACATGTCTCATAGCGCAAGGAATAACTCCCCATCATTTTTTTTCTTGTTATGCTTTAGGAAGAAACCTTGGGCAGTTTTGACGATGTTTGCAAGTGAACACCATTATTGTTGCTGTATTATTGTTGCTTGTTTTTTTTTCCCTTCTTTTGTGTGAAACGAAACAGCAATGTAGAAATGTGTCATATGGAGTCAGAGTTATCCCCTGAAACCTCAGTGCAAAAACCAAAGGTATTTTGTATGCTTTTATTTTTTTTAAATAGACCAGAAAATATCATCAAATACAGCTCAGTCAAAGCAGACTAAGCCCAAATTAAGTAGACAGCATCATCTGATGTCTGTGCTTGTGTGTGTTAGTATCTGTGTGTGTGTGTGGGTGTGTGTGTGTGTGTGTGTTTGTCTGTGATAGGATGTGTGTGTGTGTGTGTGTGTGTGTGTGTTCACTGTGTTGGATAGCAGCAATAGCAACAGCATCATCAGCTTCTCCCAGCTTCTTCAGCAGCAGCAGCAGCACTGGCTAGATACCAAGAGCACGGCTCAGGCAACACAGGCGCCAATGAGCCTCTGAGAGCTGCCACTGCTGTCCACCACACAAGGCTGCACACGCATCTAACCCGTCAGCTCAGACTCTCAGCGCCGTGCACACACTTCACCCGACATGCGTTGCACCTTCATCTCGGACAGTCTTTCTGCTATTTGTTTTCTCCCCTGCTTGTCAGAGCACAAGCACACAGAGAAATACAAACAAACACACACACACACACACACACACACAAACACACGCAAACACAAATGCACAACAAACACAAATTCACATGCACACACACACATGCACACACATAAACACACACACACACAAACGCTCACACACACACATATATATATATATATACACACACACATACACTCTCATCTCTCGCTGCTATATCGCTGCTGGGTGGATATGACAAACAATGAAAATAATGAAACTTTAGTCATCACCACTACGAGCATTTTGTTTACTCATTTTGGCAAGCCATTCAATTCATTTTGCTGAACGAGATGTCCAGCCAGGGCCAATGGCACTGGCATGAGTTTCCATTCCAGTGAGCCCACAGATAGATGAATGACACAGAAACAGAAGGGGGCCATTTCCCAGTCCATACGGCAAAGGCCATGTAGTACAGCACACCACAGCGCAGCACAACACAGCCTAGCACAGCACACCACAGCACACCTAAGCACAGCACAGCACAGCACAATTCAACCCAACCGATCACAGTACACCACAGCAAAGCACAGCACAATCAAGCAAAGCACAGCACAGCACAATTCAACCGATCACAGCACAGCACACCACAGCAAAGCACAGCACAACCAAGCAAAGCACAGCACAACACAGCACAGCACAGCTCAACCATGCACAACCAAGCATTGCACAGCACAGCACAACCTAACATAGCACAGCACAGCTCAACCATGCACAGCACAACCTAGCACAGCGCAGGGCTTAATGCTTTCCTCAGGAGCCATCAGGCAAAATCACCAGATTACACCAATATTGTTATGTGATGTTGTGACACTATTTCTGCTTGCGGCTTACCGTGTGGTGGAGATTTTCCCACAGAGACAAGTGTTTCCATCACACCGTGTTTAATGCATCCTGCAGCTTTACTCTGAGTAGACGGGTCAAAGGAGCGAGGGGAGGGTGGAGGGGGGACAGGATTTTTCGTCTTTGCGCTTCACTTTGATGTTCCCGTGGGTGGATAAAATATCGGGGCATGATTCTGACCAGATTAAGATAAACACAAAGTGGGAAGGCGATAAGAACAGGCGTAACATCTCTCTCTTGTTTACCTGTTTTCCCCCTCTCCCACTTACTCATCTGCCACGTGTGTCCTCTGGGGTTTTAGCGCTCAGTAATCGACAGAATATTATTGCGCTTGCGGAGCAATACTGAGTGGCTCCGGAGATGGTCTCAGAGGACCATTTGATTCCATTCAAAGAGCATTAACTTTGAGTTGACAGTTCAAGGTTTTCTTGATAAATTCGGCGGCTGAGTCAATCACAATGACACTTAGCACCTCACTGTGCCCAGCGTAGGTTTTTCCATGTCACTGCTGAGATGGCAGGATGATTTACAGTGAAGCATTGATTCTTGTGGTTGTGTGTGATTCATGTGTTTGTGTGAACAGGTCAGTGAGTGAGAACGTGTTTGTGTGTGTGTGTGTGTGTTTTCGTGTGATAGAGTGTGTGAGAGAGAGAGAGAGTGTGGCGGTGTATTGGGCGATAGACACTTTTTGGAGCAGATAATTGTGTTTCTCACTATGACAATGTTAGTTGTTCATTTATAGCATTGCATTAACAAGCCACTAAACACTTCACTAAAAAAATACCCACTGCACCTCCAGTTTATCACTCACGTTCACATCATTTGCACACACACACACACACACACACACACACACACACACACACACAGACACACACACATGCACACACACACACACTCTCTTACTCCTTGTCTCTTTCACACTCATACAGACCTTCTCTCATTCCTTGTCATTTCCCTCTCTCTCTCTCTCAACCCCATACCTGACAAGCAAAAATCAGCCACGAACATGTTGTCGTAACATGTTGTTGTAAGGTTATACTTGTACACACTGGAAAGAAACACAGCACACTTTTTTGCGAAACTGTAAACACAACTCACTGCAAAATACAGCCCACTTGTAGAAACACAATACTGTGTCCTCCACTCACACTATTCTGAGAATTACCTTGACACATGCCAAAGCACTTGTTGATTATTACTTCACTCAACAACACTTTACCCAACCCTTCAGCATGGCAAAAAGATGGTTAAGATTTGTCTGGATTTAAAGTATGGACAATATTGGACAAACAGAGTACACAACAACAAAACAACCAAACATTCTGTTGTCAACACCTGTCAGCTTCTCTAATTGAAATTGAAATTGAACATGGTTTGTTTACTTCTCCTTTTGTTATTTTTGTGTGTGTTTGAGTGTGTATCTGTAAATAAATGTAATATTATGAAAATTAATGGATTCTTGTGCAAAGTAAAAAAAAAAAGACACCAAGCTTTAAAAAAAAAAAAACTGTAAAGAGCTAATCTCCTTTCCTATCCCACTGGTCCACCACTGCTGTGTGCTCAGCTTAGCTGAGATCCTCTCAGCTGTCAGACACCTACACTAAGTAGGTATCCAGTAATCGGCAGGCACTTAAAGGAGAGGTAATGGGGACGAGAGGCACAGAGAGACACTTGTGTGTGTGTGTGTGTGTGTGTTGTGTGTGTGTTTGTGTGTGTGTGTGTGTGCGTATTTGGTATTTGTGTGCATCCATGCTGTGTACAGTATGTGTATCTGTGTGTGTGTTTGTGTGTGTGTGTATGCATGTGTGTTTGAAGTTTTGTGGGGGGGGGTGGGGGCTGAAGCATGGGGTTGTGAGCATGCATGTGTGTGTGTTTGTGTGTGCGCATGTGTGTGCAAGCGTGTGTGAGTGAGTGTGTGAGTCACATAACACAGGAAAATTTGACCAAAGGCTTGAGGACAAAGCTACCATGACAACAGATGGATGGAAGAGATGATACTGGTCACTCAGAACAACCCACAGCTTCTGTGACTGCAGATGTGTGTGTGTGTGTGTGTGTGTGTGTAATGAATCATACACTATATCTTTTTATTCTCATTAAATGAAGATGCTGTTTTCAAAAAGGGTAAATAAAAGATAGAAGGGAGTGGTGTTTATGGTTATTTAATGAGCTGTGTGTAAGCCTTAAAGAGATCAGGCAAGAAGAGAAGGTTACAAAGGTTTATGTAATTGGGTGTGTGTGTCTGTGTGTGTGTGTGTGTGTGTGTGTGTGTGTGTGTGTGTATTTGTAAGTTTATATAATTGTATGAGAGTGGATAAGAATGTGTGAGCATGAAAATAACAATCTAACTTCTGAAAGCACTCTGGTTTGTTTCCTATATTTGAGCCCCTGGCCTGTCACACCTGACCTGTCACAGAGGCGACCCATCCGGGAGCGGAGTTCCAGGCCACCCAGCCGAGGGCGCCCGCTGGATGTATGTTTTGCCCGACTTCTGCAGCACTACAGCATGCATGGGATTGCCATTAATGAAGCATGAATGTAAACACTGAAGCTATGGATTCCAGTGGGGAAAGAGTAAAATGTGAGTGTGTGTATGTGTGTGTGGGTGTGGATTCCAGTGGGGAAATAGTAAAGTGTGAGTGTGTGTATGTGTGTGTGTGTGGGTGTGGATTCCAGTGGGGAAATAGTAAAGTGTGAGTGTGTGTATGTGTGTGTGTATGTATGTGTGTGTGTGTGTGTGGGTGTGGATTCCAGTGGGGAAATAGTAAAGTGTGAGTGTGTGGGCCAACAGGTGGCCCGTGTGCATTAGACTGAATGTCTTGCTCAAGAAACATAAACAGTTTCCCGGAGACGGTCATAAGTAATTCAAGCAGGATATGTTTAGTTATAACCCACTGAGAAATAGACGGAATTAGATGCAGGCACTTAAGAACACGCTTGCGCGCACACACACATACATGAACACAGACACAGACACAAGGGCGTTCAGGCGCGCACACACAGACACACACACACACCATCCTGGAGAACTGAGCTGTCTCTTTGTCTGTTTCCTCTGCAGGGAGCTCAGTGGTCATAGGCTCATACCGTAGGCGAGACCAAAGACCATTGAATACTACCCCCTCTGGCAAAACGGTGTGTTTATTTGTTAGCTATTCATAATTCATATTCCTCCACTGCTTCCTTCCCTAAACATGTGTTCCTCCCAAGGCATTGGTTGAAAGGATGAGGTGTGTGTGTGTGTGTGTGTGAGTGTGTGTGTGTGTATAAGCCACAATAATGTGAGCCACATGAGCCAAAAGAAAATGTGTCTCTCCAAACAGCTACAGCCATTCTGATGCAGTTCTGCATAATTCACTTCATTGCACATACAAGAGTGAGGGTTTATCTCTCTCTCTTTCTTTCTTTCTTTCTTTCTTTCTTTCTCTTTCAATCTCAAATTTGAATTCAAGACAGAGGACAATCAGAGAAAATAGCACTGTAATTACAACAATCCAATCCAATTTCTCTTTGTCTTTTTGTCTGTCTCTTTGTTTTCCCCCACTTTCATTCTGTGTTCTTTATTTGACCTGTCAGTGACATGGGACCACTTCAGTAAGTCGATACCGATCACCTCTGTCACTTGTCATAGAGAGAGCTGGAAAGAGAGGAAGAGAGATTGAGTGGAGGAATAATGCGGACAGAGGGGTGAGGAGGGTGTGTGTGTGTGTGTGTGTTTGTGTTTGGCATGGGGGCTGAAGAGAAAGAGTCAGAGCGGAGACAGGTGAATTACTCCCTAGATTACAAATGTGTCGTCTAACAATGACTTTTTTTTTTTCATTTCAAACCTTTGAAAAACAATACTTTTTTCCACAGATGGCGACTGGAACATCTGCTTTGAGCAGAATTGGACCAGATGCGCCGAAGCATCCAGGCATACTGACTACAGACAACTGACGCACCGACGGCACTCTTATCAGGTTCTCCTCTGAGTAAGGAAATCCAATCTGACCCAGTTTCTCTGTGAAGACTGCAGACTGTATTTCTGGGGCCCAACAAGCACAAGATAAGCTCTCTCCACATTTGTCAAATGAACATGGAGGAATCTCCGGAGAGAGGATGACACAGCCCACTACCTATAGGGACCCCCAGCCCTGTCTGTGCGCGGCTGTCGGAGTGCAGTATAATTAAGTCTTCTTCCGCAGCCCCTGTGTATCTCGGTGAGTAAGGAGGAGACAGAGCGACAAGTCACAAGGACAGAGCGACATGCTGAAAGATACAGATACAGCGAGACAGGCGGATAGAGACATTGGGGCAGAAGGACAAACAGGGACAGAGGGACAATGGGACAGAGAGACAGACGAACACAGGGAGGGGGCTGCCCGAAAAGGGGTGGGGGGGTTGGGCGGAGGTTGGGGGGCATGACAGTATTATGTAATGGTCTGTCAGTGACACTGGCATCAGGTGGATTGCACACCTGGGAACGGCCCCATGCAGAAGCTTAGGAGCCTGGGTATTCTAGTGGATCTCCCTACAGGAGGCTATAGTCGCTCTGGAGACCCCTGGGAGATTTCATAGGGGAAATATGAGTGTGTGTGAAGTGGGAAGAGAGTAGAAATAGTGTTTTGGGAACGCCTTCTTGTGTGCATGATGAATAAATGTTTTAGCACGTGTGTGTGTGTGTGTGTGTGTGTGTGTGTGTGTGTGCCATGCGTGTGCCCTTGTGTGAATATGTGCACATTTTGTTATAATTAAGCCTGTCCTCAGCTCACTCTATATTTTTATCCAGCTCCCTCTGGAGCAGCAGCGCAAATAATTGCTGTGACTGATGGGAAGTGGGATGGGGATTGATCAGAGGAGCCAATGTGTTTCCATTACTGTGCTCCACATCTAGCACTGCAACTGCGAGGCCCGGCTCCAGACCCCATTCTGGCTCAGATGCCGTCACATGGCATAACACTGGCCCGGTAGGTGCGTCTGACCTCAGGTGACCTGTGCTGCAATGTTACACCTGAGCCCTGAATCCAGGTTGAAATCCTGCCTGTTTAAGTGTCACTGAACGAGACAGACAACTTGATCTGATGTCTGACTTGAACTCATTAGTCTGTGTTTTTCTTGAGCCCGCGCTCGTCTGGAGCTGAAGTGCAGCTTTAGTGTAAACTTTAGACTAATTGTGTTGTCCTCAAACTCGCTAAAACCCAAAGATCCAGTTGTGAGTGATTCTACCTCTGCAATTTTCTCTTTCTCTCTCTCTCTCTCTCTCTCTCTCTCTCTCACTCACTCTCTCGCTCTCTCTCAGCTTTTTTTTTGGAGGCTTGCCAACACAACACAAACAACACCAATGCTAATGCTCTTGCACCCTATGAAAGAATATAATATTATAGATTATAAATATTATAGACTGTTGACCCTTGTAGCAAAGACCAAAGATAGCATTGATTTGGCCTAAATGCACCATACATTTTGGGTCGGATCAGAAAAACAGATTTGTGGCACATCCATGCATAAGAGCTGGTCCAACTCTATTCAAACCAATTCCTTTTAAGTGCTAAAAAACTGGCCTGGTGGCCAAAAACTGTACACCAACACAAATTTGACACAGCTACATTAATGTTTAAGCTGAAAACCAAATATATGGTGTGGATGTGGCCCGATACAGAAAACCTATGAAGGAATTATCCAAATGAAAAAGGCTTTTATGTGGACCTGGAAACAAGGTAATTGCTAGGATATCTGGGATACTCTATGTCTGAGAAAGAACTCACAATGCCTTCGTCTTCTTCTTTTTCTTCTTGTTCTTCTTCTTATTATTCATTCTGGAAGGTTCTGCATTCTAGGAAGAGTCAGGCTGCGTCATCCACCCAGCTGTTGATTTGGGGAATGGGGATTGTTGATGTTTGTGTTAACTTTTGACTTTTCCACCTATCAATAGGGAAAACGGCACTGCTCCTGCCTGAAACCCACAGGGAATAACACATATTCCAATCAATACCCCGGCATGGAGCCCTTCTGCTCCCGATAAGATCATCAACTGGCCCAATGAGACTGTCGGATAGGGTTGTGCACATGCAGGTTTAGGGCAAGGCAAGCATGGACGGAATGCAAATGTGCTTCCTCACAGGAGCCAGCTACAGGACAAAGACACTGACATCCATATGATTTATTGATCGATTGACAGAGTCAAAAACTACACTGAAGGTATGCTAGTTTAAAGCCAATTTACAGTAAAAAAAAAAAAAAAAAAAAAAATATGGTGTTTTCAAAAATGATTTTATGAGATGAACTTAAACATGTCTGACCCCCAAACATACATTTATACAGCATAATCTATGCATAGTCATGTACAGTGTTGGGTATGGCTGAGACCTGACCACCAAAGCACTCTTTTAATGGGAGGACAGGAGCACACTGATGAAACTTGCAGTTTTTTTATTTGTGCAAGATTGTCTAACGTTTCGACATTACGTCTTCGTCAGAGTCAGTTGAACCTTAGTCCAGATGAGATGCACCTGATATTGCAGAATTGGGATTGATGTGTGGAGTGCCCTACTTTTATCACTCTTTTAATGGATTGGCTTGAATGCCAAATTTGTTCAAATTGAAATAAGTTTGAAAGAGTGGAATAAATAACCTAAAAATCTAGACGCATCTCAGCAGGTACGTCCTGCCACGCACCATAAGGGAACACTTATTACAACCGTCTGTCTTTGGGGACTGATTCAAGGGCTAAGCCATACAGTATAACAAAAGGGATGTTGACTGCAACTTTGGCACTGTCTTTGGAAGAGTTAGACTTGAGATTTTCTTCACAAGTTAACCAGAAAAAGGCACTCAAATCATGTAGGCTGTTCTGCTCTGACTGGTCGCTGCTCTGATTGGTAGTAGCCCTATCTGGTTAGAGGCAACTGCTGATTTTACTCGTAGGACTATCAGCCATGCCCAGCCTATTTTTTAATGTTATAGGAGGACTTGTCAGGCTTTGGGAAATAAGCTGTCTGAGACAATATAGAAACACTTTTCTCATGGACCTATTAGAAGGAGTAAAATATAATGAGGCTAACCAAAATCACACAGATAGGTAATCATTACAGTCTAGAATGTTATGTGAAGCGGTATTTAAAGAAGAAATAAAAAGTAAGTATTTGCTGTGAAGTGATTTCTTCATAATGTTAGGCCAGCCTTACAAGACATCAACACTACTTCAATAAACTTATTTTTTTTATGTTTGGATAAAGTTTTGGTCCACTATCAGATCTCTCAATTAAGGCACAGTTTTCCAAAGTTCATCACGACTGTGTCTGCTATTTATAAGAAAACTCTGGAGTGTCATGACAACGGGAAGCATGAACAATACTTGATTTAGAAAATTGTGAGCATATGTTAATTGTGCTAACCAACTTTCCTTCACAGCTGAGTTTTTCACATAATAACATTACCAATCTGCATTTTTAAACTACAGCAAAGTGTGCCCTCATTTTATTAAATATGCTTTTATTTTCCTTTACCTGAAGTATGCGTGCAATTTCAAATAATAATTCAATAACTTAGTGTAGAGGGAGCTCTGCAGGTAAAAAAATGCCTGAATCATGAAATCATATAATATTGAGATGGGGATAGGTGGTGGTTTACTCTTATTGGAAGGGGGAGGTGGAAGGTGGGGGGAGGGTTACAGAGAGATCATGGCCCAATGCTAATTGCATTGCCTTACATCTAGAACTGTTATCTCATTGCTCAATCACTATTATTGGCTTTTCCCATTATTGGAAAACAATTAATCATGTACCTTTAAGTCTGGAGCATATTACATCATTGCTATATGCCTGTAGATCATGTTGATGAGGAGAAAAGGTTACTATGCCAACATACTGCATTGTTTTGAAGTTGGTTCATAAAAATAGCATGTTGCTAACCAAAGAACAAAACTTATAGCACAACAAACACTTTTGAGATCATTAACATTTTGAGATCACTGGAAAAACACAGTTTGAAGTTTATTAGGCTACTGTTGGCAGACAAGGAGCAGGAATGTAATACAAAGTTCTTGAAGTATCCAAAACCAATAGAATATTGGCATGAATGTGTGCTCATAGCATGTAGTGCATAGGCCTATATGTAGATGAGATCAGGCTGATTTTGTCTTTTCGTGTCTTTTTAAGCTTTATTCAGGCCATTGAGTGTCTGTGTGTTATTGTGTGTGTGTGTGTGTGTGTGTGTGTGTGTGTGTTTGTGCGAACATCGTTTGAGGCCAGGTCGGCGAGCCAAGGACAAATGGCACCACTGCTGAGGCGGACAAAATTCAAGATGGAACAGCGCTTGGGGACTCACAGCAACCCCCCCCCCCCCCCCACGCACACACACACACACACCCCCGGCCACTTATCCAGATGGAGTGGCACCAACCTCTGTGACTTCGCACATTGGCATCGCCATGGAGACCTCTCTCATTGTCTCCTCTAGTCACTCAGTGGTGTGGACAGATATCAGGAGCCTTTTCCCCTTCCTGACAATAAGCTGCCAGGGAAAAAAGAAGCTGGGGAAGGGTGAAAAGAGCATAGGAAGACTGGTTCAGCCGTACTTGTCAAAACTAATGGTTTTTCCCAGCAATTCCATGATGGCACGGACACATTTTGACACTTTAATCCGCGACCTTACATTTTCTTGTCAAAATACATTGCACATTGATGATACACACTTAGCGAGTAATTTGCCTAACCAAAAAGGGCTTTTTTATTTCATAATTTTTTTTTATTCCCCTTGTTTTACAGACAGTCCAAGCCTGAGCAAAAGCAGATTAGCATGGGCCTCGCTAAGTCAGAGAAATGGTAAAAGATTAAACCCTAAAAAGAGGAGGAGAGGCTTTTTTAAAAATAGCAGTGTCTGGAAACATCAGCATCACCACCGACGGACGAGTCCTCGAAATGAAGCCCAACGCCTCTCCGAGGCCAGTGGGGAGATGGACAGAGTTGAAAGAGTGAAAAGTAAAAAGCTAGGAAGGGAAAAAAGCATGTGGTCTTTCTTCCTTACACCCAACACATTTATTCTAGACAATCTGCTATCACTTTCTCTCTATCACTTTGCTCAATTTGTCTATACCTCCAAAACTCTAAGCACACCATAGGTTAATAACAGCTGAGCAAATGCACCAGACATATTTGTGGCTTTAGCTAATACCCGTGGCTACTTCTATTGCTTGCTCGACATCTACGGGCCATTGATTCACGTGTGGTACTGTAATAAACCAGGGTCACAACCCATATGGATTAGGTTGCATGCACTTAAGCATGAAGGAATTAAGCATTATACTGTGTTGACTGTATGTATTTACTTATGTGTGTGTGTGTGTGCGCGTGTATGTGTGTGCATGTGTGTGCATGTGTGTGAGTGTGTATGTGTGTGCATGTGTGTGTGTGCGTGTGTGAGTTTGTATGTGTGTCTGTGTTTGTGTGCGCGTGTTTGTGTGAAAGAGACTTAGAGAGAGAGAGGCTGTGCATTGTGCATTCACTTAATATGATTTCACTCAAATGATATGTAAGTGTTCCTCATCACATCCTTTCTCTCTCTCTCTCTTGGAACCTCTCCTGTCTTTTATTCATATATTGTTTATTCATTGTGTCCTAAATTTGACTATAGCTGGGTCATTCGGGGAGGATTTGATTTCCTGTTGTTGTTTTTTTTATCCACACTAATGTTTTTAAAAGCTTCCTGTTCCCTCCTGAGTCTTGAATGACTCCCAGCATGGTACTGTGGTAGGTGCACGCTCACACACACACACACGCTAGAGCTTTTATCTGTGTGTTTGTTCACTGCTTTCTTAAACAGGTCTGATGCTATTCTCTTCCAACATTCATGACATACAGTGAAGTAGTGGGGTAAAAAGAAAAAAAAAGAAGATCTGGGAAAATATTCCCCTGGGATGGAGGAAAAAAAAACAAAAGGGAACAAAAGCTGAGAAAATTCACTCAGGATCATGTCCTTACACTCCGATGTGGACTTTCTTCCTTTTCCAAAGTCAAATATGTGTTGCGCCCATGACACAGAGGCACTTGAGTATTCCACAGTATTCCTCGGGACACTTCGGAACATTCTCCCTTGACTTCAAAAATGTAGGCCATGCTGTTACCTGGGGCCCTCGGTTACCAAGACCCAATTATATAGCATCGCCTGGGACCCCTGTGGAGGCACCACCAGCATGTTTGTGATGCTGAGAATAAATCCAAGGGTATTCGGAGGTCAGACCAATGCATGGGAATAATAATAATAACAATAATAATAATAATGCAGTGCATCACTGGTGCAATGGCCAGTGACAGCCTCCATGACAGACACTTTCTGACACTTTCTGACACCTACGCATCGAGAGGCAGCAGACTCACTGACATCCACATTGGGATGGAGGTGACCGATGACCGCACGCAAGGAGTCCTGCCTGATAACACCGATTGATCATTGGAAGGACTAAAGCCGGTTTCAGTTTATTCAAAGTGACAGAATCAGGTGTTATTGTGCTGATGAAATGAGATGAAAGCCTCGCAGGCTTCCTTGTAGTTTTTGGTTCAAGACAGCCGGCTCTTCTGCACCACCCGCGCCACTTCAAACAGGCTTCTGCATCTCCAGGCCAATTTAACTATAGATGCTGCTGAGTCACAGTATGTTTGTGAAAACAAACACAAAATATTTTGAAAATACTCGTACTTCTCATAACTGATCCCTTGTGTCCTTCCTTGTTTAACTACCTGGTGGTGAAACACTCCCCTGAAACTCCCCAAAGCTAGAATACCTGAACAGCTGAACAAATTGTCTTGGTCTACCAAGGCCCTAGCTCTCACTGATTTGTCTAAACAACACAGTTTAGTGAATTAGTTTGCAAGGCTGTATAAACTAACTTTGCGGATTCCATGATTGGGCCAACACCACCATTCAACAAAACTTTTTGCAACCATGATTCTGTCTCATGGTTCACAAAGGGTGCAACCAAGCCTTCACACACACTTCGGTTTTCAGCTGGATTACAAGAAACCATTACGAACTTAGAGCGAATGTATTTAAGTGTTAGTCTGTAAGGGCAGATATTGAGACTGGACCATTAGCTCAGGAACAACACCAATATGAGCCAGGCACAGCCATTCCATCCCAGTCATTCAGTGGGATAACACACAGATTTGTATTTCACAGCCGAATGAACACTGTCGTTTCAGGGAGGGTAGTCTCCTTTAAGGATTGCAATTGCCGGAGGGTGTGCGTCTGTGTGTGTGTGTGTGTGTGTTTTTGTGTGTTATTGCACCAGTATTGTAGCATTGTGTCTGCATTCCTGTGTGTGTGTGTGTGTGTGTGTGTGTGTGTGTGTGTGTGTGTGTACGCCTGCATGCACATGTAGGCTACAGTACGTATGTGTTGGGGGAAGGGGGGTTAGCCAAATAAAGTGGAAGCTAATCGCGCCTTTTCAAGCTAAGGATGCGAATAGCCAGCCGGCCGACTCTGAGTCAACACAGCAGGGCCAGGCCTCCCACTGCGCGTCAGCAGCCAGACAGCGTGTGGGCCACGCGCCGCATAATTGCTTCCTGTTTAATTGCCAATATACACTGAGTGTGTGGTCGCCGTCTGTGTTGTAACAGGTGGAATGAGTGTTCTGCTCAATCATCATTCATTCAGTTCTACAGTCAACAACGGTGGACTCTCCATTGAGAGGCTTGAGTTTATTTATCATTTTTTTTGCATGTTGCTGCCATTGCATCTCAAGTCAGCAGGCTTTAGACGGTGCTTGTTTTCGGTCATTACAAGATCACTCACTGAGTTCATACTGCATGATCTACATCAGTGGGTGTCAGCCTTTTTTGAGCACAGAGAAGACCTCCTGGTAACCTCATTATAAAAGAGGTCACTCAGTAGCAATGACATGACTACTCTACTGAATGCACTGTGGGCAATAGCCTTGTTGTTTTCCTTCTGTAAACCAGCGAGCAAGCCATTTAGCCACAAAACTGAATCAGAGAGAGAGTGTTGTCAATATATTGTCGTTTTGAGACATAGATCTGATTTTGTAGACTCAGCTGGCTCTTCCTTAGCGTCCTCCAGCACTTTTTGTTTCTCACCCCTGTTGAGAAACACTGATGTACACATTGCTGTGTCCCGGCTTAATGTGGTCAGATTCGTCTTGTTTAAGGTGTAATCGTGTGCTATTAATATCCAGGGTACTCGGATAAGACATGGGACACGGCAATCCGCTCAAGACTATATGTGTAAATGTGATATGGAGCTCCACTCTGGGAGGAGATATTATAGCATCTCCCTTAGAACCACCCCCACTCTTTGCCTCTCCATAATATGCCACCTTCAGTTTAATACATTAATCTGACTAAATCCATTCCACATCACCATGCTATGTCTGTGTGTGTGTGTGTGTGTGTGTGTGTGTCTAACACATCAGCTCCCCTCTAGGAAATGCATAACATCTCGGCGGAGGATGACATTGGAATACCTTGATGGAAAACCTTGCAGCACATGAGAGCTTATAGCCATCGTAGTTCTGCATTCAAATGAATGAGAGATCTGCCCATTCTGTGGAGAGCCTGCCCATTCTGACACCCTTGTCTTTTATCTTTATATCTTCTGTCAGTTTTTTAATGAGCACATATCCTCCAGGGAAGGTTTTTGAGACATCATAGAGTCAGTGTCACTGGGATCTATCGTGATGCAGAATGTCTCATGAACGTTACTAATAATGCATTCACAGCATGTCACCCTGTTGATGTGGAACTGGCAGATTGCTGAACCAAAATGCAAAACACAATCACCATTCACACCTCAGCAACAAATGACAATGCCACACAGGTATGGTTTTCAGTTGAATGTCTTCAATTTCCTTTCAACTCCTGACAGGGGGATTAAAAGGGATAGGAGGGTGTTTTGTCAGAAAATTGGACCTGAACCCTAAGATGAATAATGGTTTTGGGCAGGATTCTTTTATCCAACCTGCCATCTCTGTACCTTCAGTTCTATTTATCACACCCTCCAGGTCCCAAACATTGGAGATGAGGTAATTCACTGAAATCCCACATGCACGCACACACACACACACACACACACACACCAAAGTTCTGGCCAAAGTATCAGTACTTGATGTCACTGGACACAGCCTGAGGAAATTGGGCCTTTTCTAGAAAAGTCTCTAGACAGACAAACTCAGGAACTTGCTAGGTTTTTATCCCTGCAAAATGCACACACCGCCGGAGCAGATCCAGCTGAAGCTACGGCTGCTTGGGCATCTGTGCCAGGAGCTCCTCTGGCACCAGACAAGACAGCCATGGCCACCAGCTAGGCCAGCACGCGCTGCCAACTGCCATCTTTCTATTAGACTCAGTCATGAAAAATGGGGCTGTGTTGTGATTGTGTGACATAACAGAAGAAGCGTTAGAAGAGACATTATTATGTGGAGAGTCCCTCACAATAACCATCTTGAAATGTCAACCGGCCTCATATTTATTATTATTTATAATAATAAATAATTATATAATAATTATTTATTTCCCATAATTATTTATTTCCCATAAATGTAACAACATACTTCAATGTTCCCACCAATGAAATAATTTACATTTGTGGGAAATGTTTTATTACGTTAACAGTAGGTGACTTATTACATTTATGGGAAATTATTACGTTTGCAGGATTATTACATTTAAAAAGTGCATTTTTTTTTTTACGTTTGTGGTTTATTACATTTGTGGGAAGTTATTACGTTCGTGGGTGTTACATCCCTCCTTTCCCTCGCACCAGTTGGCCAGAGTTTTCATGGAATAAAAAATACTGTGAATCACAATAAAAAATACAGTGAAAACACACTGTAATAAAAAATGCAGTGAAAACACAGTGAATCAAGGAGTTTTGAAAATCGCACTCTCCATAGAGGGGAACGGACACATCCCATAAGGCAAGTCAATTGTAGTTTCACTTGAACTACAGATCGCTACTCGAATGGAGCAAGTATCACTCACCTTGTTACTAGTTCATGGACCACTGAAACGATTTTGAAAATATTATTTTAAGGTTTTAAAAAGTCTTTAGTGCCGCTTTACAGTAATAGGGTCAATGATACCTGGTGGCTATGTGTAACCCTGCTTGGCCCATAGAGTAGAGTTTTTTGGTAAAGAGTTATCTTCATCCCTTCTGTTTGATCCGGAGATACAACTCATTAAAGAGGAAATTTGGGATTAACTGGCATCCAGTGAACACGCGTGAACACGTATGTATGTGCATAACTCGTAAAGCTGTAAGATGTGCAGTACTTGTAAGTATGTATGTGTATGTATGTGTCATGAGGCCTTTTCATAAGGTTTCTTCATAAGGCCTTGGCTAATTCTGAATTTCTATGAAAAAAATTTAATTTCCCTCCATTAATTCATTAACTTGTAGTGACTTGTGACTTTTCTAGTCTAGAAAGTAGCTACAAATGTAATTTCCTTTTTACAAAAATGTTTTTCACGTATTTCAGATGTATCCTGTCCACTGTCTTTTAAATGGAGAGTCTGGCATAAGGCAACCCAAAGTCATTTTGTTTAAAGTAGCTGAGTGCTGAGGGTTGGAATTTTGTTTAAAGTTGCTGAGTGCTAAGGGTTGGAATAAAAGCTCAGTGTTTGGATTTGACGCTTAATACCCACTTCCACTCACTCCGATTCGATTGAGATTATCCTGTAAGCGCATGAGTGGGCCTCCCAGCAAAATGTTCATAAATTCTTCAAAAGTATTCAAACCTGCAAGTCCTGCTACTAAACACCCTTCTGTACTGTAAGGTTGTCTCTGGTGGCATTTTTAAAACATCCAGCAGCAAAAACAGGGAGGAGTTGTGATTGCAGCAGCCAGAGTGCTAATGCTGGGATGCAAAGCAGTCAAGGCAGGCTTTATAGGTTTATAGCTGATAGGTTTAGGGTTGATCTAATTTATTTAAACTAAAACAAAACTTTAAACAAAAAACTCTTGCAAACAATAGTTTTGTACCAAGTGTTCAGACCATGATTTATTACCTGGCCAGATTTTACAGTGTTTAGGGTTAAGATTGGGAGAATGTGTCTGTCTGTATGCTCAAAGCACATTATAAAGAGGAATGCCTTGACTAAAGCTCTCTGACCCCGCTTTGCATAAGCTCAAATACATCCTCCATATCCAGGAAAGCATGTTGCATGTATAGAACCACTTACCCTTTGATGTGAATTCAGTACAGCCTCGGGTCGACCTTAATACTGTGCACTGTGTAATTTTCCGCTGCTTAATGACTTTGTTCTCATTAAGTGGCTCCATTATCAGGCCGTGATTAGATACACACTGTGACTGCCGTGACTTCCCTTCGCTCGCTAGCTCCTCTGCTCTATCGGGGGAAGATAAAGGATCCTGTCGTTGAGCAACTCACCCTGACGGAGAGGCTTCCAGCCTCATTAGTCATGGAGCGGACACAGCTGATGCTGGTATTGGGCCAGCAGCACTGCGGTCTCCGCTACGCACACCGGCCCCATTGAGGGCACCAGATGGGGTTGATAGAGGAGCAGGTAGGTGAGTGAAGGTGGGGTGTGGTGTGGCAGCTTGGGGGCATTGGGACGGGGGTGGGGGAGGAGGGGGGTTGCGGGACAGGGAAGCAGTCGGGCCATAGATTGGACCTATTTTAAGTACAGCATCCGTTTCATTTGTCATGCATTGTCCTTGGGGCTGCCGGCTGATACCACCCCTTCATCAGGCCCAGGGGAAGAGGCTCGTGACTTCTAGACTCAACGGGTCCTGTCAGAGAAAATCTACACAACCATAATTCACATCTACTAGAAGATTTGATTCACTTAATTAACACACAATAAACTAATCACTGTCTGTTTATATACCCTATGTAAATGGGGTGAACTATGATGAATGATTTGTGGACATGTGACTTTCAGAAAATGTATCTTCATACTTTTTGGATTGCCCTCTGTTCTCTGAGAACACGGTGAAAAGAGACAACATAAACTCCTTTCACACAAAGTGGCTAGCTTCACTGTGTTCTGTTCTTTCAGCACTGGACAGGGTAAGCTACTTTTTTCGTTTGAGTTTTCTTTGTTGTTTAAATTAAATGTAAGGTAACTTTGAAAAATATGTATGTTATGAAGTATAAACATAAACATACAGTATGATAATGTTATTCAGTATCATCAACAGCATGCTTAAAGGGGGTGGGGAGGGGGCGTGATTAGGAAAAAAAGACATCCATCAGATTAATTGACAGACACAAAGTGAATAAACTGCACATATTTCTGCTAGTGGCCAAACACGTTAAAATGTAAATTAGGCCATTCATGAAAACACACAATAATGAAATATTGTGATATGATTAGAATGAGATTAGAATGAGCAAAAGAGTGTGCACCTTCAGAGGCTATGTGCGTCTTATCTATTTTTCAATGTGTCCTGTCTTGTGTTATCAATTACCCCTTCACTACTTTCCCCCCTCTTGCTATTGTTTTTTTTCCTTTTCTCTTTCTTTTTTGTTCTCATCTGTTCATTCTCTCCTTCCTCCCCTCCTCTCTCTCCTACTCTCTCTCTCTCTCTTCGTCTCTCTCTTTCTCCTGCAGGTGTAGTTTTTCCATTATTCCCCACTCCCTCAGGTTGAGGTAAGGCAGATTCATTAGATGAGACTCATGCGTGTGATAAATGGACCAGTCTGTTGGCCCACTTGCGCCCCAGGGAGGTGGCTATACTACTGTATACTCACACACTATTTCAGAGGCAGGACTAGTATGTACTGTGTAGTGGAACGGGTTCTGTCAAATGTTCAAAGCAAAAGTTTTAAAGGATGCTTTCATGCCAGATGAGTCAACTTCACTGGAAGGTCTGGTTTTGTATGCACACATACACTTGCCTTGGATTTCTGCTCAGTGACGGGTTTTGAAGACAGATTTATTAAAATATGTTTGATTTTCAATGCAAAACCCTTATTTGCAGTTGGCTAATTCTGTTGTTTTCATAATAATTTTCATCTCTATCAAATTTTGAATTTCAGTGGTGTTGTCAAGCCAAAACAAAAGTAAAGTTGATAAAAAAAAACTGAAAGTAAAGTTGGTCAAAATTATACACGCACACGCACACATACACGTATATATATATATACATCTATATATATATATATATACATATAAATTCATCAAACACATCACGCTCTTCATTTTTAATAACATGGCAAAGCAACATAAAACATACAACATAAAAGAACCTGCTGGCTGTTTGATGGACTCAAACAGCAATCAGTGGCAGCTGTGACAGCAGGTATGATAGAAGACTCGTGGCATCGCCAAGGTGATTGACGAGCCCTTGTGGCACTGAACTTGGCTGTCCAATGGCCTGCTAAGGCCAACCATTCATCTCTATCAGTTGCCTCTATAAAGGTTTCTGTTCATATGTAGTTATCTCCGCGGGTGACACATCTCTCTGAAAGACATTTCACAGTCAGCTCAGCCATGGAAATCTGTTTTGTAATCTTGGGCTGTCATCAGCAGTGGGGGGGGGGGGGGGGGGGGGGGGGGGGAGTGGTCAAGACGTGAGTGTGAGGAAGGTGGGTGGAGGGTGCATGTGAATGGTGTGGGGCACATTCATGTTTGCCTGTCTGCAGCTACTGTTTGATCTCAGTGGCCAATGTGCCTTCTGCCTGCCATGCTGAAATGCCCTTTCTAAGGACTGTAAAGACATCTGCTTGTCAGTGGGGGGAGAAAAAAGAGACAGAGCGTGAGGAAGGTGGGTGGAGGGTGCATGTGAATGGCGTGGGGCACATTCATGTTTGCCTGTCTGCAGCAACTGTTTGATCTCAGTGGCCAATGTGCCTTCTGGCTGCCATGCTGAAATGCCCTTTCTAAGGACTGTAAAGACATCTGCTTGTCAGTGGGGGGAGAAAAAAGAGACAGAGCAGGAAAACATGCAAAAAGGGACACAAAAAATAGAGAAAGATATAAAAAATGTCATGTCCGCCTTAATAACCTCGCCTGTCATCTGTCAACAGCCATTTCCAAAAACTCTTTCAGAAGATGTCTTTGGGAGGACAGATGAATGAGACTGCCTAAGTGAGCTGAACCCTGGGTCTGGGTGCTCCAGAGACTTCACTTGCAGTGGACTCTGCTCTCAGCATGTGTGTGCATATGTGGGTTTGAGTGTGTGCGTGTGTAAGTGTGTATGTGTGTGTGTGTGTGTGTGTGAGTGTGTACGAAGGAGCCCCCCGTGGCATATTTGTGAAAAAGACTTTGGTGTAAATGTGTGTGTCAGGACTTGGTTGCTTTAGAGACTTCCGATGGACTCTCAGGATGTCTCTTTGTGTGTATGTGTGTGTGTTTGGAGGGGGAGCAAGGACAGTCAAAACAGTTGAAAGCTGTGAGTTTGTGTATGTGCGCACACAAATGTAGGGTATTTATAGGGGTGTGTTACATGTGCTGTCATTGTTAGTGTACTGTCAATCTGTGTTTTAAAGTCAGAGACAAATTTCCCTATGGGACATCAAGGTATATTGTGCTGTATCATATTTGATGTGTGTTTGTGAGTCTGTGTGCGTGTGTGTGCATGATAGAGGTCAGTGTGTGTGTGTGTGTGTGTGTGTGTGTGTGGGGGGGGGGGAGGCTCAGCAGCTACCCCAACACAGCATGTGTTAAGTATGCAAGGGTTAAGTACAGTATTCGTCCACCCTCCCTAATATATATATATATATTGTTTTACTAATTGTTAGAACAATAGTTTAGCCTAATTAATTACTCTTAAAGGTCTCCTTCCACAATAAACCGTTTAATACTTGATTTTTTTTACATTACCATAGGTCAGCCCAAGTTGCACTTGTATGCAGGCGCATAGGAAATACGGGGGTCGGGACCCCCCCCCA
>JAGFZM010000054.1:240229-259182 GCA_017657215.1 Limnothrissa miodon | reverse complement strand
GGCATAATTTTGATTTGGTTTCTTAAACCAGTATACTGATGGATCTGACTTCATGTTCAGTCGCTGCCAGATACAGCCAAGATTAGAAAACAGATTAGCCTACCTTGTTGGATCTTGTCCACATACACACAATCATAATCCAAAAAGACGATCAAAAACATCAAATATGACGCAGGAATGTGCACCGTAAGGTGTCACGTACACTTTGAATAGGGCATTGGAACTAACTGGATATTCAGGCTGCTAAATTAGTAACCTACCAACATGAGTTTGCTGAGATGAGGAGTTCACATCAGAATAGGTAAGCGCTGGTTTATTTTATTATTGCAACTGGTTGGCTGAACAGGTTTTGTTCAAATAGTAGGGTATAACGTTCAATTATTATGTGCTTTCATCAGTGCAGCCCTGCAGTGGCCTTTTTCGTGTATAATACTATGGTCGACTTTTTGTAATCCAGGGATGAAGTAGCCTATGACCTGTCTGCCATCTAATGGCAAAAAAATTATACAAAATTAGGCTTCTTATTCGTTCCATTGGGCTGTTGTTTAGAAGAAGCGCTCTTGTTGAGTGTAGGCCTACTCGACAATGGCGCTTTTAATCTTGCATTTCACTGCATATGGACAATTAGCCTATCTGTAGGCTAACTTTAACTCACATTAGGTCTAGCCAAAATGTGTGCAATAAGAATCGCAGAACAATATTTTTAATGAGAGAAAATTAAGATACATGTGTATACCCTGCAACAAGAGATATGCATGAGCAAAGTTGTGCCGTGAATTTTCCGCTCCACCGAACTCGTGCAGATTCAGTCCCCCTCAATGTCGAAATGCTTCCTACGCGCCTGCTTGTATGCTCAACTTCAAAATGCTCTCCTACACCTGTAGTCTGTATTCGCCTGTGATAGAAAACAGTCGGGAAAACAAGCGAATCGGAAAAGCCGTACAAGCCTACGTTACATTAAACATTAGCTATGCAGTTAGCCCGCCCTCAAGAAAACATTAGGCTGTCTGCAGACAGACCCACTACATGGAGCGTCACAGTGCTGTTAGCCAATCAGAGGTGATACATTTGCATATCATTAATATTCATAAGAATCCTCTTGTGCTATCCCTGCCCTCGTTTTCACCTAACTAAAATAGCTTGAAACAAGACAACCACAGCATATTTTTGTCGAAACCAACTCTCATGACATTATTTTAGACAAGAGACCACCACAAAATTAATGAAAATATGATGGAATGAGACCTTTAAGTGTGGAAAAAAAAGTTCTTTGCTTTTGATGTCATAATGCATTATGTGCCGGGGCTCAGCCCAATTTAATCCTTGTATATATATATATATATATATATATATACATACACTTTTACGTCGACCCCCTGAGTTAGTTACTCCAGATGATAAAGTAGGAGATTCACAATGAAACTGGGTCAGAGGCACCATGAAGCAACCCTGGCAATGCCTTCTCTGGCATTTACGCTAAATTATCATCTCCCTACAGTGCTCATCTGGATGTGATCCCGTTGATTACACTCAATGTACCAATCTTTTTAAACTTAAACACCTCCCAAATGGCCAGACGCTGTATATGCAATAAAGTGTAGAACGAGGAACTGGTTTCATCACCTGGTTACTACAGACCAGTAGCTGGCCATTTATTAAACTATTTATCAAAGGTTTGTTAACTTGCAAGCATGTTATCTGCACCATGATGGTGCTTCCTTTGGCTCTGCCTTGGCTTTCAAATTAACTGCAGTTTATCACCTACAAATATTTAAAAGGATATGAATGTAGGAATGAATGATTTCAAATTAAAGTGTGTTACTTTTGAAAATCTCCATGGCGAGAAAAACAACACTCAACTACAGCAGAAATATGCCCCCCAGAATGGTTCCATATATGTCCATCAAATTCTGCATCAGGAGACTTACACCCTACAGGCTTCACCCATTGAACACATATGGCAAGATCCATAAACAGCATTTTAATGTGTGTGTAAAAGAACACTATTACTTTTTTTTTTTCCCAACATGTATCATGTATCATACAGAGGACGTATATTCTGGAGGGTTTTGGTTGACCTAGGGGTCCCTCTCCTCCATCAAAGCCTGACCCTCCAGCTCCTCCCATTTATCAGCTGAGGTGCTCTGGCCCGTTAGAGTCTCTGTTGGGATCCTATGAGTGACCTTGTCATCGACTGAGGGGGGTGCTGGTAATAAAAATATATATTCTGCATTGTATCCTGAAGTAGATGAAGGGTTTGTGGACCAAAGACACGCATGGCCAAAAATAAAAAAGGGATCATAAATTCACAATGTGGCACTGAAATATACAATGTGCCATGAGAAGGTTGTGACACTGTGACCTCTCCTGACCTGGCAATAAATCTCATGGGCACTAAAGGTCAGCCACCTGCAGGTGAGAGAGCTGAGCTGAGGGGTTGCTTTAACAAGGTCTACGTAGGTTTGAATTGCCAGCAGTTCCACACACTGAATCTTACCAAATAATCAAAGTAGCATAAAGTCATAGAATATCTGGGGAAACGGTTATGAAGAAAGAAGGCTATGAAACTAATTAGTATATCTAGAGCACAACAACAACACCCCCAACCCACAAAGCACATACCCCTTCCACAAAATCTCAGGAGCCGAGGGGGAGAATCAAAATGCATAAATTGGAACTTTTTCATCTTTTTCATCAACAGAAACATTTAGAAAGGGGCCATAAGCTTTGTAGCTTAGTGTGACTTTGTCACGTGCCTGGATGACTGTGCATTATCCCTGCTCCGCTGGCAAACACATGAAATCTGGCTTGTGTGGGGGATTGGGGCTGTCCAGCAGTGTCACTTCCCATTCGACCCTCCGGCCCCACCCTCCCAAAATCAGAGTGGACGGATCTGCAAACATAGCTGTGCCAGCTGCCTTGCTCTCAAGTGCCTGCACACACACACCACACACACTTGCATTAACTCACTGTCTTTCCCACACAGCCACAAGGTCACACACATACACTTTTATATAATTTTTAGGGGGTGTTTCTGAAGTTAAGAACTACTACAGTAGAATATACATCACAACTGGAACCTGAATATATATCACAATACAACAAACAAACACAGATCACCATATAGAAAATATACATATACATACATAAAACATACATTTGAGTAAAAACGGGGCAACTTTATAAGTTGTCTGTAAGTTGCCTCCATACATTGTCAAAACTCTGTTGTTTGGCTAGACAATTGGAAAGGCACTTGAACTGTGAGTTCCACAGAAGGTGTTTCTGAACATTTCCATAGCTATGCCGTGTTTGGCTTTTAGGGAGTACATAGTGATTATCTTTTTATGTGCACTCTCAAGTCTTCTGGGACAAGCCCAAGCATAAAATATTTATGGCAAATAAGGAGCCTAATAGGGCCAATGTTAAACACACATTCTTTAATTTGGGGGAAGTCCCACAGGAAATGATATAATGTGACTACATTTACACCACATTTAATGTAGGGGTCAGGTTTGTTGTTATTAAAGCAGTGCCATAGGGATTGAGTTATGTGCCTATGCATAATCCATTTAAGCTTTTTGTCAGAGATTTTTTTGCCCACGTCCTAAGACTACTTTAATCTTTTGTTATTAGAAATGTTATTTTTGAGTTCCTCACAATTGATTGGGGTCTTTGGATCTAAGTATAAAGTCCTAAACTGCAGTACATTATTCTCACTGTCCATAACTTGGAGTCAGAGTAATTTTTACATGGAGGAAATCTGTGGTTTCCCCAAATTGGGTTGAAATTGGATCTGACTAAATAGTTTTTATCTGTTCTTATGTGCCAGAACAATGTCAGAACTCTATGCACTACTAATTAGAGGTCTGCGCGGGACAGAATTATCAGTCCCGCTCCCGCCCGCACCCGCAAAGAATTGTAATTTTCACTCCCGCTCCCGCCCGCACCTGCAATATTTTATCACGCAAAAATCCTGCAAGAGGTACGTTGGCTTAATTTCTCACTGAAAGGCCTTTTAATTGCCTGAACTTTTTGAAGTTTGTCTTAGAGCCCTGCACTCCCGCTGGTGTACCACTACGACCGTCCACCACGTTGATTCAACATTGAATTTCGGTCGTCTGATGGAAACCTACCTTTCCAACCAACAACCAATGTCGATTCGGCGCCCGTTTTCTATCTGGGTAGGCTACATCTGCAAGTTTTAATGACTTTAGTAACAGTACATAAAATATCCAGCACAAATTATGTATGCTAGAGACTACATTAATCATTTGTATATTTTATTGTACACTCATATCGCGTTTGCGGGACTGCAGTTTATCATCCTACCGCCCGCTCCCGCATAGTGCAGTCCCACTCCTGCCCGCGCCCGCGATGAGCTTTCAAAATGTATCCCGCATTGCACTGGGTCCCGCATCGGGTCCCGCGGGTCTCGCAGTACACCCACGGGAGTGCAGGCCTCTACTACTAATTTAATTCAAAATAGTTGAATTGGAATTATTTTCAGTTCGAAACCTCCTTCAGTGTCGTGTCAACAGCTCCTCAGATGTTAATGAGCGTCTGGATTCTGCTTTGTTATAAGTACAGTGAAGTAGCCCAGCATGACGCCAGTGCCAGAATGAGACAGTCCTGATAGAATAATATTTATTTATTTATTGGGGATGTAATTGGGCTATTTTAATGGGCAGTGCTAACCACTTCATCTCCCTCCTTTCCCTTTACTAATTTACTTCCTTATGGTCATGAATGTGTGCATGTGTACTTTATCTCGATAAACTGTATCACAACAGGAAACTGTTTCTGTTGAAGAGAACTTCAGTACAAAATCTTTTTTTCTTTAGAGCCGTCATTACCGTCCTACCACATTAATTAAGCCCCCATCTAAAAGTGATTCATACCAAACCCAAAATTCCTCCTAGACTTCAAAACCAAACTATAATCCAAAGCCAAAGCTAATGGGGAGATTGGAACAGTTTGTCATAAGTATCAGAACAGCTTTGTCAAAGAGAGGCTCTTCAGGGTCCAGTTGTACTCTACAGTGGTAGGCTAGACTTTACATTATTTATGGGTTAGGATAGGTCTTTGTTCATAAACCAGTCTAATACAAGAAAGACAGTTTCACAAAACTTAAGACCAGTTTATTTTAGAAAAGGTCAGTTACCTCACCCCCTGGCTGAAGTAAAGGTCTAAAGTGCTGTCCCCATGCCCATGATTGCCCCTTTTATTCATTTTCAAGATCCAAGATTGAACCACTAGCATCATCAAGTGACCCACTATTTGATTCGAGGAGCAATAGTAGTAATAATTTAAATGCTGCCCCTTTGTCTGTGAATGATGTCTCTGGGCAGCCAAAAGGGAGAATGAGTTTGTCCACAAGACCTTTACTGTAGTTGGAGTAGGAGTTTGATCTTTGGTGGGCACAACCAGAAAAGACATCTGTAGATCGGCTGAGTTTCAGCCAGTTGTTCCAGAGACAACTGATCCGAGGCAACTGTTTCAAAAGAATAGTTAAAAACGATAGGGTACAAAAGGATTTGATGTCCTTACCCTTGGAGTCTGGAAATACCTCTACCCAGCAATCTATCTCAAGAGAGACACTTTGTTCACGAGAGATACTTGTTCCTGACGCGATTCAGCCCGCAGGTCTTCCTTTATTTGCAGCCATTTTAGAGTCTCTGTTGACACTATCTTTATTTTGTCACTTCTGTTGGGCAAACCTGAACTTCTTGAGCACGGCCCAGTTCATGCTCCAATGCTCTCTAGTCTCTTCACAGGTTTCCGTAAATGTGAGCGTTGATACCCTCTGGACCCATCACTACAGCTCTTTTTTTTTACATATCCAGCCCTCAGGCACAAGGCGAACTGAGTGCACAGCAGCTCGTCATCTGTTCTTGCTAGAAGAGCAAGATCTTTTTCTCATGATCTGACGCACAGCTCAAGAACCGAAGGATGAAGAACCCCACATATTCTCCCTACTCCTGTTGGCAGTTGAAAAACTTAAATTGTCACTGAGCAAAGGTGTCTATTATAAGACTATAAGGGAAGCTCTGCCTCCCTTCAAAAATTCTGTCATATACTGGTATCCTAGAAAATGTAGGTTACTTAACCTGTATGTTGTTGGATTAAATTTGAGTCGTAACCTGAACGCAATTTCGCCTCCCTAGAGTCCATGGATTTCAGACTGCAGTGGACTCCAGGGCTTTTTCAGTTCAGTTTCAATGGGGCTGAAAGGATAGTAGGCAGGCACCAGGCTGACATGGATGCTGAACTTTTGTATGTTGATTGGAGGAACTGTAAAAATGGCTGGAATCATTGTTTGATTGATTGAAAGTTTTATGTTGAAAAGTTATGGCAAACTAAAGACAAGATAAGGGCAAGTCACAGTGCACCCAGAGACAGTTCTAAACAATGTTAGTGTACGATAGCTTTACAAGCTAGATTGCAATCAGTGTATTCTAGCCAGCTAGAGCTAAAACCTAATTTACATGATCATCTTCATGAGGAAAGACTCAAAACGTTGAGGCAAATGCCCCGATTTCAACTCAGTTCAAGTGATGTAAAAATAATGACCTGTCAAAATGCACAGATTGACAGCTGGGCTCTATGGTAATAGGCTAATACATTTTACTGGCTCTGTGCACAATTCCAAATGCCTAACGAATCTGTGGCTACCTGCTGTATCCTCTTTGAGTGATCTGGGCAGCCAAAGGAACCAACTTGCCTAATCATTCAACTCACTCATTTTTGACTAGTTTTACGTCAGCTTCCCTTACTTCAGTGAGCAATAGTTGTCACTGTCCATCATACGGTTTATTAAGTAATGTTAAAATGTTTATGTCAGTATCCTGCAGGGTGGCTGTCAACTGTGCTACCTTTCTTTTTTGCATTTTCATTTGACACTCTCAGCACAAAGTACACCCCTTTTTTCTGCATTCAGCACTGGGCCCGAAAACGGCACAATGTCGTCACACAAAAGATGCTATAATCTCTTTTGAAATATATCTAATATTTGTTCAGGACAATAAATCAAAAATGCTTCAACACAAAGAAACAAATAATTAGAAATAGACAGACACAACAGATGGACAATGCTGGGGTATCAGGGTAATCAGTATGCTTTGATGTGAAATACATGGGATGCAGCCTGGAGGTGTTTTACGTCAATGCAATTAGCAACATAAGGGCAATATGCATACGTAATCTATGTAACATCTGGCGTCCCCGCAGTAGAGCTGTATCCTAAAGGTAAAAATTATCTACCATATCCAATGCATCTCAAATGTCAATATTCAGAAGTCACACATACACTAGAAACTTAAATCCATAGTAGTGTCACCCTACTGGCACACTACTAACAGTCCATCAGCACTCACAGCTTCATTGGGTGTGGAGATCATTGAATGTTCCAATGATCGTTGTCACTGGGGAGTCACACATCTCAGGCTCCCAGTCCTTGGCCAGGTACAGGTTATACGTCCCTTGAAGCTGCAGAAAAAAGGAAAACTAATCACCACTCTGTTAGCTACTCCACTTCCTGGCTTCTGGACGCCATTAGAGCCCGTTTACGGAGAGCTGGTCCACTCTCTATTAACTCCATTGTACCGGATTTTGCCTGCAATCTGTTGAAAATCCACTAGTTTTGCTGTTGAGCAAGTGAAAAATGGATTGTGGTCTATGGAGCTAAGTGGCTAAAACTCATTGTTGTCACAGTTGACAACTTAATTTCTTAATGTACGAGTATAGATTTTCCACTAGAAATACTATAAAAAGTCACTCATGTCCTTTCCGCGTATCATGCTAGCATTTAGCTCATTCAGCACTTGCTCGGGAGCGCCCTCTCGTTGCAGTACCACCCGGAAGGATTCTGAGAGTGATTGTTCTCCCCCTATTAAAAATTCTCTGACACCGTCATCCAGTGAGATCAGCTGATCTGAGTTTATTCTTTGTCCAATTAGAGTACAGCCAGCTCAGACAAACCACCAGTTGCTGGTTGTTGCCTGATTACCAATCAGCAGCACCTGTTGGAAGGCCTGCTACACACCCACTTCACTGATGGCATTTACACATAGCCCTAAAACATGATGACAAAATGGGTTCTAGTGGTGCGTTCATGTGCTGTGGTAATTATGGTAAATACCAAAATTCGACATAAAAAGTGCACATGAACACCCCCTCATGTGGTATTTTCTGGGCAACTCGTAGAATTTTTTGATACACAAGTTGACGAGATGATGTAACCTTTGAACTTTTCAACATGGCAGCGAGTAGCGAAACTATTTGGAATGAGCACTGTGCAGTATTAAACATGATTTGCTACTGTTAGTGGATAGTTTTTGCTGTCTATATAATACTGTGTCATTGACCATTTTAATATAATGCCTTAACACTTTGTCAGTTTTAAAAAATACCGTTATGGTTTGGATTTAACCTTACCTACCCAGAGCAGATGCATTTTCCATGTTGTAGGGTAATGGATTTTAGGCAACCTAAAATGGTTTTACCCAATAACATCTGAATCTGTAAGTCCATCTTTCATTTCTCCACAGTACAACAACAAAAGCATGTGAACACAACACACTGGTAAATACCACTTTAAAACTGGAAAATATCATCTTTTCCATAGCACATGAATGCAGCATTAGTCACACAGGGGTTGGGCAAAGGTGATTGGTTGAGGTCTTGGGAGTGCATGCAGGATCGTGTAGGAATCAAGAGCATTAGCAGGAGTCTCTCAGAACTGGACAAAGCAGGCCCCAGCTGTGGCACAACTGGCTGTGGCACCTGCACCGTACGCCGGCGACCTGGGTTCGATTCCCCACCCGTGGTCCTTTCCGGATCCCATCCCTGCTCTCTCTCCCATTCACTTCCTGTCTCTCTCCACTGTCCTATCAAATAAAGGTAAAAAAAGGCCAAAAATATATACTTAAAAAAAAAAGAATTGGGTAAAGCACCCCTCATGTGACTGTTGATTGTTACCTGTTTATAACAGAAAACAAATGCATATTTTTTTTGGTCACAACATTCAAGACAATAGGGTGTAGTTTGATGAAGGTGGACTTGTTTAGACTCCAGTTTCTCAAGAGCAATGACTCTGCAAACACCTCGCTCCAACCAAGAGCCATGTGACAGAATGTGGAGCCAAAACCATGGACAGTGTTTTAGCATATATCATGCTTGGTCAGCTAGTCTTCAGAGGGCTGCGTGATCTTGAATATGGCTAAGGACTAAATAGAAGGAGAAGGTGGAGGGGTGGCAAATGTCCCTCCATTTCTAAAAACACCATAAATGAATCCTCCCCAGTATACTGAATAGACAGACCTCCCTCATGTGGCTAACAGTGAACCAACATGTACCATCAGCCATTTTACATATTTTAATCAAATTTATTATGCTCTTTTAGCAACTGATTAAGTCACTTCAAACCAATTAATTCACAGACCACTCACCCAACCCACTCACATGCTACAAGAATTGCTTTTCCATTATTGAGATGTTTTTCTTAGAAATGAACTTTTATGCTCTTTGACCATTGGACTTTTCCTAATATCTAGGCTATATCCATTATGCCCCTATGATATGCCCCTACTGAAAAATTCAATCAATTTCAATCTTCGTCAAGTGTGTGGTACTGAATATTTCCCAGGTTCTTGAGTATTGCATGCTGTTGCATTGCTCATTTGCATGCTATTACATTGCTTTTTGCCTGATTATTCAGATAGTTCAAATTAGTACGTGCAAGTCTGTATTACTTGCCTTGTGCCTATTGTCAAACAACTTATAGCCCTTATAGCACTTAAAGCCAGTGGCGGTTTTAGGCATGGGCGAACGGGGCAGCCGCCCAGGGCGGCATTACGTGGGGGGCGGCACACGAACTTGGAGGGGGAAAAAAATCTGTGCCGCGAAGCAGTTTTCTATGATAAGCTACCTGTGCCGCCCCTGCCTGCTGCTGAAGGAGCCGCACAGAAGCTGAGCGAGCCGAGAGGGGATGAGGGGAGGGGTTGGGGGCGCAGAGTAGGCTACAGTTCACCTCTTCCAAATGAAGCGGACAAGAAGGTGGGCTAAACTATGTTAGTGACGCCTGACTTTATTACAAATAACGCACATTTAATTCAAAATATTACTTAGGAAAAAAGAGAAAAAATATCAACACAGACCAATAAGTAGCACCTTTTTATTTATATAATTATGTGAAATTGCTAATAAAAATAGGTAGTCCTTATGAAAACGATTATGATGTGGAGGTGAATTGGTTTAGTCTTGACTTATGGTCGTGAGTGACTGCAGATGGGAAATCTGTTGATTGTCGATTAGTAAACACAGCGATGGAGAAAAAGGCTAAAGCTATCAGGTAAAGATGACAAGAAACGGGCAAAAGATATCCAAAGGTATCCAACAATGATTAAGGTATTCAGTGGTGTAACGCGGGTAGGCTAATTCACGGTACCCTAGCCACCGCCAGTATGATCAGAATGCAAAAGTTGCCGACATTGAAATATCGTGTAGGTGTCAACGTTTCTTGAATCATAGGCTAAAAAGTAAATTTGTGGACCTGTGAATTAAGCAGGGGAGGGTTGCTCGACATATTACATTTGCCAAGGGGGGACCTGTGTTTAGTTGGCACCCCATTAGTTGAAAATTTGAATAAAAGTATTTTGATTCGTTTGTGCAGGTTTGTGCAGGCAAAATTAGCATTTGTGCAGGAACCATATTTATGATATTTCAATTTTAACTGGTTGGTGACCTGAGGCACCCCATCAACATCCAAATGACTCGAAAATGGTCGGAATCGTTTGTGCTACGTTGGTGCTCGTTTGTGCAGGCAAAATTAGCATTTGTGCACAAACCGTCTTTGATATTCAACATTAATTTGTTTGACCTAAGGTCACCCAGCACCCCATCAACATCCAAATGACTCGAAAATGGTCGGAATCGTTTGTGCTCGTTTGTGCAGGCAAAATTAGCATTTGTGCACAAACTGTCTTTGTGATATTCAACATTAATTTGTTTGACCTGAGGAGCACCCCATCAACATCCAAATGACTCGAAAATGGTTGGAATTGTTTGTGCTACGTTTGTGCTGGCAAAATTAGCGTTTGTGCAGGAACCATTTTTATGATATTTCAGTTTTAACTGGTTGGTGACCTGAGGTCACTCAGCACCCCATCAACATCCAAATGACTCGAAAATGGTCGGAATCGTTTGTGCTACGTTTGTGCAGGCAAACGAATCAAAATACTTTTATTCATATTTTCAACTAATGGGGTGCCAACTTCACACAGGTCAAGGGGGCTTATTTAAATTCTCCTGGCTCATAAGTTTCTACGAGATGACTTTCATCCTCCGGTGGACCAGTTCAACGGCCCCTTCTTGCTATGCTTTTTAAAACACAATAAAATCATAATAGGCAATACAAACCATCACAGAAATTCTAGCATTAGGCCTATTTAGTGAAACTTACCAAGCACTTATTTTAGTGTGTTTTGGACAGTTTTTTTTTGGGGGGGGGGGGGGCGCCAGGAGGTACTTTCGCCCAGGGCGCAATTCAGTGTAGAACCGCCACTGCTTAAAGCTGTGGGTTTTTTTAATAAACATTCCCACACATAGACGAATTTGTGGCGGTGCGCCACAGATTCAACACCGGCAGCCACATATTGAGTTTCTTTTTTTTTTAACGCTATTTTAAAAATATGCATGGTATTCATTAAGCTGCATTTCCTTTCACTGCTCTCCCTGCGTCTGTCTGTCTCTCTCACATAACCTACACCAGCGTTTCTCAAAGTGTGGGGCGCGCAGAGGTAGCCTACTGCAGGTGGGGCGCGAGGAATCGGAATAAAACAAACATTGTCTTTTAGGTTACTCTAAAAAAGTACACCAACATTGCGACATAGATAGGCTACACAATGTGTGTACCGGTATTACGTTTAATGGTTAAAAAATGGACGAATTTGATACAAGGAGTGGCGCAAAAATGGGGTATGCAGTTTTTGCGGTGCATATGGGCGTACAGCCACAAAATTCGACAAGAATGAGAATAAGACAGGGGGACTAAAAAAAAATGAAAAGTCAACCAAGAAGAAAGTATGATGATGCGTTTGCGTTTGGATTCACAGTTGGGGATGAAGAGCGACTCATGTGTGTTCTGTGTCTTACACAACTGGCAGCAGACAGTATGAGGCCTAACATTGCGCAGACACTTGGAGACTTCACACCCAAATAACGCTGATAAGTCCATCACTTTTTTTCAACGAAAACTGGCAGAACACCGTTAGTAGGAAAAACGAATGGTGAAAGCTGCATTAGCATAAGATGTGCGACTGTTCTCCGCTCTTTGCGAGGAGATGGGAGCTGATCATAAAGCTGTGCTGTTTCACAGTGAAGCCAGGTGGCTCTCCCGTGGCAGGGTGCTGTCATGTGTCCTTGAGTTCAGAATGGAGATACCGGTGTTTTTGGATGTATGTATAAGGCAATGGGCAAATTTAACGATGAACCATTTCTGATTAAACTGGCTTAGGCCTATCTCAGTGATGTGTTTGCTAAGCTGAAGGAATGAAATCTTCAGCTTCAAGGCAAAGACAAGCATCATGTGTGTGTGTGTGTGTGTGTTAATGTTTTGAATGTTAATGTTACATCTGGTGCTATAATGTTAATCTACTGATTTAGAGATGGATGCTGATGTTGTTGAAGTACATCATTGTAAACCTGCCTGTGTGTGTGTGTGTGTGTGTGTGTGTGTGTGACCCCCAACGGTCAGACATCACATTTGGGCTCACCTTTCTTGGGAAAGAAGTTTGTTAACAGTCGCTTTCCCTCATTTATTTTCTTCTCTCGCTCCTGCCTCTCTTTTCTTTTCTGAAAACCGGATTTCGTTTTCTTGGGCATCATCATTCATAATACAGATAACCATAAGCTACTACTTGCAGTGCTGCTTCTTGGCAGAATGAACGGTACGTGAAATGCACCTAGTTAAAGGGATAGTTCAGTTTTTAACACATTGAGCCCCTTTCACAGGTTGTCTAAAATGAAATAAAGTGGTTGACACCAAAATCTTGATGATTGCTCCTGTCTCGGCTATTTGGGAAATATAGAATCGCCTCTGCCTGCCTTTAAAATGGCTAGCAATGGGCATGTGTTGTTTCTATCCTTTGAAGACTGGTTTTAAAAAAGTGCTACTCATGGAGTGATTAGTGGCATTTGTTGATGTTCCAACCCAAGTATCGTAGCAAAATACAGCAAAATCATGGACCCTGATACACACATACACACACAGAGAGAGAGAGCGAGACAGAGAGAAAGGTAAAGGGAGAGACAGCGAGCCTTTGTCTTGTTGCAGTTATGTGCAACAATGTGCAGTAAACAATTACATGTAGTCAATGAAATCAGCTTTTGGTTTTAACCCATCAGCAATAAGAAAACTTCCATATTTCAGCCATAGTTCATTTTTTTAGGATACCAAGTGTCTTTGAGTAAAAGAAGTGTTTTCATTTCATAAATTTGGATTTGGACTTGGTTAAATCCTTAGGCCTATAGCCTGTATAGCCAAACTCCCTGTCTGTCTCTGTGTCTATCTTTCTCAGTTATTCACTCTTTTAATGGGAATCAATGACTGGGCTGGTTATTTGTAGAATCACATCCTGTGCTGTGAATATTTCCACTGAAGAGGTTTCAAGGTCACGTTAGTCTGCACTTTGTCACATTTCTCTCTCTCTCTCTCTCTCTCTCTCTCTCACACACACACACACACACACACACACACTGTCTATTGCCTTGACACACTTTATTATTTATGTATACTATATTTATAATGTAGGTGTAGTAGATATAGCTTAGTGCATACCTTCATGTTATCTTAATGTAGCACCACTGCGATCCATGGTGGACTCATCTCACTTTATACGGTGCATAGGGCTAAAGTGACAATAAAAAACACTTGACTTGCCTCTGTTTCTCTTATGTTTGTATGTAAATGGTTGTGACCACCAAAAATGAAATGTTCAACTTACAGTAAATTCAGCTTCTTGGTTTCAGCTTAAATGTTAGATTGCGAACGCATAGCTTGTCTCTGAGAGTACCAGATAGTAAAATCACACACATTTACACTCTCCGTTTACTACAAGACTCTCATAGACCCATTTTAATAGATAAGCTGGTCTGTGGTGTGAACGTCTTTATTACATTTCTAAAGTACTGTAGAAGAGCTGTCAGGATTAAGAGAATTTTTTTTTTCTTTTTAACAAAATCCAAGCAAAGTCGATAACACAAAGAGACCCGTGAAGCCCACAGCCATTCCGGGTGTACACACATACTAACATACACACACACCTACCCACATACACACACCTAGCCTACATACACAAAAGCAGCAGCAGCATTGATTTGTGTGGGATGAACAGATGGGGGCTATTTTCTCTATGAATCATGAGTTTGGTCTCATCTGTTTTGCTTCTGCTCAAAATCCTCATACTCACATACTTGCATACACACTGAAACACACACGCACATACACACCCACATTACACACACACACATACACTCTTAAACGTTCGTACACACAAACAAATTTGGGCTAATGGGGGCAGACAAAGAGAGAGAGAGTTCCAAAGTAATAGAGTGAGAGAGAGAGAGAGAGTTCCAAAGTGATTTATAAATCCCTGCTCAAAGTCCTTTTAATACGTTTGCCAGGGGAGTTTGATAAAATTAATAGTGAAAATGGATTTTCCCAAGGCGCAGTGCCAGTGTAAGGTGAGTGAGAGAGAGGGAGAGAGAAAGGGAGAGAGTGAGTGTGTGAGAGAGAGAGAGAGAGAGAGACTACGTTTTCTTCTGCATTTACCGATAATGATTTTGTGGGAAGCGCTTATCACATGTGGTGGTTTATAAACTCAACATAATCTGACAATAGCTCTCTCAGCCCCCACCGAGTGAGGCGCCCTGTTGAATATTGTTCTGTTTTGTTTAGGGCTTTGCATAAACAGTGCATTAGCAATCACAGATCCTGACCCAAATGGGTTGAATGAGCAACACAGCCAAACTAACCCTATGTGAAATCTGATCTTATTTTTACAGTACACTCCTAAGCCATTGTATTTGTCCTTTAAATAGCAACACCTGCAGGACAAATAGAGATGATTAATGCGGACAGAAGAATGGACAATTCAACACATCAAAATACCCATTTATCTTTTTTTGCTCTCTTAGCAATTAACTCATAAATAGCCTTATGAATATGTATCCGGCTGAAAGAAAACCACTCAACAATATGTGAACCATTGTTCAGACCAACAGCTCCATTATTCTGGGTGGCTGGCCTTGATTTGATTTGTGTGCTACGAATAGATGTCTGCTGTGTGACAGAGCTCTTCACGACGCAAGCTTGTCTGCTGAAACCATGTCAGTCGTATTGTTGTGCGCTTTCCCCCTCTTCTCTGCTCTTCACCTCTGCTGCTGTTGTCAGCGGCGCAGCCGGCTTCGAGGGCGCAGCCACGCACACACACACACGCACACATGCCACAGTGCCAGGCCTCGGAGAAAGAGGAAGAAGGGGAGGGCAGAGAGATAGAGTTGGAAGGGAAGAAAGAAAGAGAGCAGTGGAGAGAAGAGTGGGCTGGTGGTGGTGGTGGTGCTTGAGGAAGGGGGGGCAGGCGTGAGGTCCCTGGACAAGCTAGAGGTCAGCCGTCACAGCCCAGGCCCTGTAGCAAGGCGAGTGCACAGCCTCACTGACAACTAAATATAGGCTGCCCTCTCAGGTCACAGCCGTCCAACGTCACTGAGTCTGGTTTGAATTGCTCAGTGCTCTCTCTCTCTCTCTCTCTCTCTCTTTCTCTATCTATCTCTCTCTCAATGTCAATATATCGAATCATTTTCTTGTTTCTCTAAGCCTTACAATTTCTGACTTTCTCTGACAATTTCAACTTCTGATTTCACCCCTGTTCCTTGCACTCTTCACATTTATCAGTTCAACATCCTCAATTATTTTTCACTCAAATGAAATTTAAATTCACGGTGAAAGGATTTGACACGCGGCTATACGCTGCCACTGGCAACATTGCTTCCGCTAACTGTTTACTTGTGAACGACGAAATCTGTCTGCCGGATTCATCCCTGACGCTGCTTGACAAGCCGTGTCGTGCAGCGTGCCATCGTCAAGCAAAGGCACTGACTGCACGATAAGTCAAAGGTACAGCCTCAGTACAGCTGCTACCGAGGCTGAGTATGGTGAGATTGTGATTATATTTATTGCTGATTTACATAATGTGGAGCGCTGTGATTTATGCAGGTTTGTTTCCTCTTGTTTAGACACCATAAAGTGACTCAAGAAGGGATATGAATGAGGCTTATGAATATCGTGTACCGTGTAACAGTTTGACTTTCATTGTGCTCCGCCAATGCACCGTCAGGCTACACTCGGATTAAGTGCCGGTGGCCTGTTTTTGAAAAGTCTGGTAGTGATAAAAACTATTCCTTATATATAAAAAAAAAATATGATAAAGCATAAGGTTAGAATAGATAGTTTAGTTTAGATGTTTATATTTGCCACTACTGGGTTTGATCGACCCCAACTCAGCATTTTGGACCTTATCAGGAATCAAGAGCAATGCAACAGTTTGAGACTGTTTGATTAAGAATTCATGGTCCAATTTTGCATGGCTCTGATTTGGTTAGGTGTGTGTGTGTCGGTGCGTGTGTGACTGTTATCAAGGGTAAGTGCACACATGCACATATGGATGAGTGTTGGGGGTTAGGGAAGTAAGTCTCTACACGCACACACACACACATAAACACAGACACATCACAACGGTGCACAATTTAAGCTCTTGAGGCGTTGTGAGATATTAAAAAAATACACTCACGACACCATGAAAATGGGAAAATCCAGGGGAAAAAAAAGTAAAGTCACAGGCACGGAGCGGCGTGGCGCGGCACAGAGCACCGAGTGCGAGCCTCTCCTCCTCGGCGGCATCGCTTACGTAACGCCGGGGCCTGTCAAAGCGAGTCAGCATCAACGGCGAGGCACGCGGAACGCCGAGCGCCACGGCAACCAACGACATGGCCCTTGTTAATGCTGACCCAGTTTAACAGCCAGCCACAGAAACACAAAGTGGCCAGCCGCACATCGCCTTGATACCCGCTTGTTTTTTTTTTTTTTTTCCTTTTTTGTTGTCTGGCTTGTTCGACTCCAGGAGTGAATTTCCTAAAAGTCGTGACATGCTCATTGAATGCCAATCAGTCTCTCAGTCTCACATGCTCACTTCTGAGAGTTGCTATTTTTATTTTTAGTTCAGCTGTTATGCTTGCATTCACTTATTTATTTAATGTTTATGCATCGTTGTATTTCCGTCTCCTCAAAATAGCCCAAGCACAGCTGCAGGTGTTCTTTTTACACCCCACTCACCTGTATTTTTGTCCTCAATTGTTCTATGATTTACCTTCTGACAGTTCTTTCTTTTTTTCCTACAGTAACCAAAAATATATTTCCACAAAAATAAATAGCAAATCATTTGAATGAACGCCAAAATGCAGACAAACACGTTTTCCGCCAAAACCGACACACACCAAACAAAAAATGAAAGAGAAATGGAACTGCAAATGATGTGTACTTTCTTTTCCTTTTGCACACTGTGCAACCCTTGGCAAACCCCAGCCTCAACCAACTAACATGACTGGTGCAAACCACTGGGGTAAACCTTAGATTATCAGTACACATTTTAAAAGTTCCCTCCGTGCTGGGGGTCAGCCTGGGGCTGCCTGAGTGTGTTGCCATGACGTCGCCATCCCCACCTCGCCTTGCCTCGTTCCCCTGAATGATTCATGTGGGAGGCTTCGAGACTCTGTTCCCAGGAGAAGTGGGAAACCAAAGATGGAAACGAAAGAAAAAGCCCTCAGCCCCAAGGTCCCACTCCTTGGATGCACGTAATAAATGTGTCATGTCAGACTATACAGAACTGTGGAAACTCACCCACAGTTTGTGTGTGTGTGTGTGTATGAGAAAGGCATCACAACTCCAAAAAAATCCATTCTAAAAGTGTCACAGTCAAAGTAGCTGGATGAGATGTGTTCTTATGCCAAAAATTCCATGCCAAATCTTTTCACTGTGTATGTGTGTGTGTGTGTGTGTGTGTGTGTGTGTGTGTATGAGAAAGGCATCACAACCTTTTACCTGGAAAGGGCAACCACTTTGTGTGGTCCATCTCTCTCTCCTTTTGTGTTTGTGTCTGTATTGTATATTAAGTTAAAAAGTAATGAGATGATTCCTGATGGTGCATTCTAATTTGCATGTGCATCAACATGTTTGAATGCCCTATTGAATGTGCCCTATTGAGCCCTCTCTCTCTCTCTCTCTCTCTCTCTCTCCCTCTCTTTCTGCTTTCTCAGATGTCTTTGGTAATGTCAGCTATGCAAATACAAACACATGCTGGGCTTTTGTTTCATCGGGCTGTAAACTTTACTGTTGGGCATGGAAATTTAAATGTTGGTTATAAAATGAAAAAGGTTGTGCGGAAAACATATTTGACAAACATGCCCTCACGCACAACACACACACATACTCACACACAAATATACACATATTTCTGATTGCAATTTTATTTTTCCAACTGAAAAAATTCTAGTGCTAGTTACCAAACAATTAATTTGTCAGTCAAAAAATACATTCAATTAAATTTAAATGGAAGTTAATGTAGAAATCCTGCATCACAAACCCATTTTTGAGGGCTGCAAAAATTTCATTGAAGGTTGCTTGCGTAAGGTGAAATTACAAAAAAAAATCTATATTGTATATTTTCCATAGGCCCCACAGTTGTGTTTTGTCTTGTCTAAATTATTGTATTTTATGTAATCTCATCTGAATCCTTATTTAGTAGGTAATGAGTAAGACTGAGAAAAATGCATTGAGCTTGCCTCTCTTTCCCTTCCGTGTGTGTGTGTGTGTGTGTGTGTGTGTGTGTGTGTGTGTGTGTGTG
>JAGFZM010000054.1:230264-240219 GCA_017657215.1 Limnothrissa miodon | reverse complement strand
GTGTGTGTGTGTGTGTGTGTGTGTGTGTGTGTGTGTGTGTGTGTGTGCATGTGTGTGTGCACTAAGCACTTGTAAATAAACACATGCATGAGTGTGTGCATTTGTGTGAGCATTTACACAGCCTCACCTAAAAGCTGAAAAAACCCTGTCCATCATTGATTATGTGTCAGCAGACGTTAGCCATCGGGCAATACTCTTTGCGGCAGTTTGGTTTCACTGCATTAGTAGCTCTGACGTGGCCAAGCGCTCGGAGCATGTTGGTGGCCCCCGGTGTGATCCCCTCTCTGCAGACGCCTGGGGGGTGGGGTGGGGGGGTGGGGGAGCGAGAGAGCTTCAGTGCCTGCTGCCACATGAGGAGATGGGCTGAGAGTTTGCTCCCACAGCGAAGAGGGCTGGCTCAGAAAATAATGAGAGTAGCGCTCCGAAAGTAAATAAATAAATAAAGAAACGTCTAATTATGCTGCCGTCAACTGTATTGAGAGCTTTTCACTGTAGGTGCTTTCAGCTGTAGGTGCGGCCGTTTGTTCTGACTGAACGCTCAGACAGAGATAAAGAGAATGAGAGAAGGACAGAGAGAGATAAGGAGTGTCACTGTTCACACGCCAACAGATAAAGAGAATGAGAGAGGCACAGAGAGAAAGAAATAGAGAGTGACTACCACTGTTCACAAACCTAGAGATACCTGTAAAGACAATGGGAGAGGGACAGAGAGAAAGAGATAAAGAGAGAGGGACAGAGAGAAAGAGAGAGAGAGGGACAGAGAGAAAGAGAGGGACAGAGAGAAAGAGAGAGAGACTGCCACTGTTCACAAACCTACACCGTAGCAACTTGACAGCCACAAATAGACTGACTTGTTAAATAGAACTGCACTACACTCACATAGTTGCTCTTTGTAATATGGAATTCCTGTGCCACAAACACACACACACACACACCAATTCACAAATGAGAGAATGACATTCATACATGTGAGACATAGAAATATGCTTGTGCTTTGATGCTTACCAGGAAGGAGGTTTATAATAACCACGATTGTGTGGGCAGATCGTGGGTTGATATGCTCAGTACGAGAAGACAGGCCCAGACTGTCAGAAATGGGAAAATGTACCAAAACCAAAGTACAGCAACTATAAGCTTCAGCTGTCACAGACAATATGTGGAGGTTTTAATTCACAGTAATTCTCAAGCAAACAGAGAATAATGTTGAAAACTGGTCAGTGTTAATAACATTATTAGCTAGATAAAATAATGACTTTAGGCATTAATATCATGATTTTCTACATTCGCTATAATCCAAGCTTCGCAATGAGTCATTTAACCCAGATAAAAACAGCTAGCATCTGGTTTACTGTTCTGTTTGTCCTTGCTAGGCTTCCACACTCTGACAGAAATGCTGCCAGTAATGCTGAAAAGTCATGGGTCAGTGTCAGTGGAGCACATACAGTGATGACCTGAGCTTTCATGTGCCAATCCAGCGGGGGAAAGATGTCTGATGAACATCAGTGCAGAAACAAAGATCACTGAATTCTGACATACAGTACGTTACTATGGGAGCAAACAACAGTTCCTGCCTGCATAAGTGGAAACATACATTTTAGATGATCTTTGGCGTCAGCGTGTAAGAACTCAACTCTTGTTGAAGATGGAAGTTGTGTTTGCAGCACCTCTCGCTCCAAACCCTCTCTGACAAAGGGCAATGAATGGAAATTCACTGAAATCAACATTCACGTCTACCTCAAGCCATTGGAGGACAAAATCTAACTATGATCTAATGATCTAATTATTTGATTAGTTAGTTGGGCTATGTAAACTTCCCTATCTGGATAAATGTATTGACTAAATGTATAGTATATTGTCATGTTTGGTCCTTGAACCTATCCTTGTCTGATCATAAGCAATGCAAAGTATCTGTACATAGTTCTACACAAACAAGTATATTGTATCCTAATATGAATTCACACCTCTCAATTGGCCATAGCCAGATGACCAATTACAGATTAGGTACAGTACCATTGGGTTATGTGAATAGAATGTAAGGAGATAAATGAATCATTCCCCTGCTTTTTGCCTTTTTCTAGCTATCTGGTGTCTCTTTGCCATACCAATCTTGTGCTCCAGCTGTAATATTCGAGGTCAGCTATTCATTTCATGGAGTCAGATTAAATTTTCTATTTGCCACTACTACTTTTTTTTTCTCCTGTTCAAGAGCATGCATTTGGAAAACAAAGCCAAAGGTCCTTTGTCCCAATATTTTTCCACATTAAATCCACACCAAAAGAAACCCCTCAAATTTCTACAATTGCCTGACAGTTCAGATAAATAGAAAGTATTCTCCACTTTGCACAGGATAAAACAGAACCAATGAAATGTGCTTGTTTATATTTTAGCAGCAGTCACCTTGTTTCACACAGAATTTGTTATATTTAAACCAATGACCGAACTAAGCATATCCGACAGGAAGCTCAGCCCTGTCCTTCAAAGCTCTTGTAGAAAATCTGCGTCATTGTTTAAGGGGCCCGCAGCCTCCTCTTTCTCTACTTTCAGATCTCAGAGTGAGAGTGTGTTTGTGTCCACAGAGAATAGGGATCTAGCAGATCATGTTGAGATCGTAACTGAATACTATAAAGTTTTAAACTAGTTGGCATTGCTGACAGCACCTTGTTAGACCACTAGACAGAAAAAGTTTTTCAAAACATTTGAAAATGGACCAAAATAGTTATTCTGATATATTCTGAAGATTAAAGTTCAGCTTCATGTTACTTAGTTTCAAATTTGTTCAATTCACCATTCATAGACAAATGAGCTTGTTCAGTGAATTAGTTCATGACATGCACAACACTAGGCAGAACAGCAAAAACCTGTTAGCGGTCTTGTTAGATTCGCCATCGCACTCTTCCATTAAACTGTGAGCAGCAATAAGGTATACTTGGTGCAAGTATGCACATCAAACATGCATGCCTTAATGGAATATTTGTGTTGATAAATTGCAGCCATTTCAACATAATTTGCGAATTCTTGCATTCAGCATCACACGTCTATATAGTCTGCCGCGTGCACAGTGCATATAATGAAGCCTACTCTGTTCAAATGAGCCGCATATATCAGGCAAGGAACAAGGAACTAACCCAAAAGCTACAGTGTAATTAATAGGCCTACTGAGTTGCAGCCTCCTGCATGCCCTCTTCCCCTGCTCCCCAGCTGTCACTGTCGAAATGACTGTAATAAAAGTTTTGTCTCTCCGTCTGTCGGAAAGTTGGAGTGCAGAAGAGGTGCTACTATCTTACAGTAGCACATTGAAGTTATTTTTGCTTTAAAGGTGTTTACAAAGCTTAACCAATCATAGAAATTGCATGATTTTTTAGAAAAATTTCATTTACAAGATTATATATTTATTTTTTTTACTGCAGTGAAATGATTGTTCTAGAATGACAATGTTCACTGAAGACAACAGAGAAATCTGTATATTTTGAGTGAACCTGATAATGCCGATCAATGATAGCAAAATCCCGGCCTAATAAATTGAATTTAATTATTAGACTTCTTGACCTTGCCCAATGCATTCCTGGAGATATGGTATATGATACCATACCATATATGATACAGCTCAAGCCCACTGGAAATAAATATGGTCCAATAGGGATTGGGTTTGGTTGGACAACTGTTTGGATTATAGCACTGGAGGTCCCGACAGTCATCCCCTATGGTCAGATGCAGTAGCATAGGAAATAGCAATGAGCTTTTAATAAGCCTCTTCTGGACAGCATCAAAAAGCCCAAGGGAAGGGGTGATGTGCTATGTCCACAGTATGACCAAAGATCGTCTCTGGTATAACCATGACAATTAGCATTATTAGCATTCTTTGTTTATTGACATTGTTAGCACTTAGTTTTTAAATGATTTGAATTGCTTATTGACCTGTTCAGGGAAAACCAACGCCAGCCCCTACAGAATTTCAGGTTGATCAACATGTAGAGCTTCTTGCTTGCTTGCTGAGATTACGTATATATTGTTGGCTATTTTTGCAAAACTCCACGCAGATTAAAAAGCCAACTTGCAAAACATCATGAATTACTTGCAAAATCACTTATTGCATTCTTAGCAAAAACACAAAAACACAGTTTGCTAAACTGTTCACACTTTTTTGTACACAACAGTGCACAAACCCCATAAAATTAACAAGTACACAAAGCACCAACTTCACACAGCCAATAAATAAGATAGATAGATAGATAGATAAATAAAACAAAACAAAACATTTTTCTTTTGCTTACTCTAAGAGCATGTGAGTTTTCAGTAGCTTACAAGTTTGTAATGCAGTAGATGTACAGTAATATCATGCAGAAGCACAGGTGTATGCCATATGTGCCTGTTGTACATAGGAGAGAGGGGATCTAAAGTGCAGTACTGGTCACTGCTGTGTGTATGCCAGCACATTAGCACTAATGGCTCTACACATTGGCACTAATACACACACACATTCACACACACACACACACACACACACACCGTAGAATAATAGCTGAGTGTGTTAGCAGGTGAGCGCCCCAGGGAGCTTGTTTTATTTACGGGCATGTGTCCTTGAGGTCATTGGAAGGGATATTTGGCAATGTACATGTTAGCACATTAGCTAAAACCACAGGATCTTGGAGCCAGAAGGTCTTAGAGTCAGGAAGGTTTTTGGGTGTTTTTCTTTTCAACATATTCAATGGTGGATTATTTCAAGAGCAGATGGTAAATGTTGCAATGTTGCAAATTATGATTCATATCATTCCTGTACATTATTCATGTATTCAAATAAAATACAATTTGAAATCTGCATTACTGATCAGGATGACGTAGACACAAATTGTATTTTACTTCAAAAATAATGACCAAATTGATTGGACCAGAATGTTTTGGGCCCAAATTAATATTGATTGATTCAACATCCACCTCCAAGATGTGTCAAGTAAGGTCACAACTTTGACTGTTAAAATCATTAGTTATTAAATGAAAAATCAAAATATATATATATTTTTTTTAGAAATCATAGCATGCATTAAAGCCTGGCAACAGTCCTTGTCTGGTTCACTCCAAGACTTAACTTCAACAATGTGGCAGTACCATGAGTTGTGGCCAGATCCTTTTATTGGAGAATATAAGCAACTACTTCCCAGATGCATGACACAGGAGTGCAACTTAGGTAGGACTGAATTCAGCATCTACATCTACATGGAAAGAAGAAGGCGCACTCCTTTAAAGATGCTGGAGTGCATAGACAAGACAGGTGGTATGGCAGAGGAGAGAAGGAGGCATTTCCACCACATTGTTAGCTGATGGTTGTCCATCATCAGGTCAGAAGAAGCCTTCTGGACGAAAGGTGTTTTTTTCTTTTTTTTCAAGTTCCAAACAAGTGCAGTTGAATGCCCAAAAAATGAAACTGTAAGTTTATGTACATGTGCAACAAGAAACATTATAGTAAAAATATTTGTGTTGTTAAACACAAATGTGGCTTGTAGAATCTGATAATGTGCCATTTTCCTAATAACTTGATAAGATTATAATGTCTCTAAAACATGTAATAAAAACCTCCCGATAAAAGCCTGATAATCTTATTATGTAATGGGATAATGTGATGAAGGCATTTTTTTGGGAATGTAATTATTATGTATTACATTATTAGGAGCATATTATATTCAGGTTCAGGTTACTCCTAAATTGGCAAACCACATAATATAATTCCTGTAATTTGCCCAGATTGTAATAGTTAGGCTACCTAACAATTTCTAGGGTCCTAGCAGTAAAGCCATAAAAGCATCCAGTTTGCTTATTCACCACCTTGCTGCTTTGATAAGGCTCTGGGAATGAGTTCCAAATGCACAGCTACAGTAGCTCTTATCTAGTATACAAACATAGTCATGCACTGTGCTTTTACTGCACACGTATGACTGGCACAGCAGGTATAGATGATCCTTGAGGGTTGTTTTCTGTCTCAAAAACAGTGGGTGCCATTGCAACTATTCTGTTTGGTTTCCAAGGTAAACTGAGCAAAGCAATAATAAGTGATCATACACGTGTTATTACCTGCCAAACTATTTAGCTAACCAGCAAAATGAGGAAATTATCATATTATCAGGGTTTGCAAATATAAATCTTATTTGATAATTTGATAAATAATGTAATCCCATTACGTAACAATTCATTATATTATCAGAAAATGAACTTTTAACATTTATTGAGAAATTATTACATTATCAGGTTCTAAAGGGCATGTGTACATGTATGAAACATTTGGTCATACTTAAACACACTACATTATTATTTTTTATAATGTACAGAGCCTTCATCAGTAGCTGTTATCTGACTCATTTTCGCCCTATGTCTCCACTCAAGACCTACATTGTTCTGCCTAATTGTTATTCATCAAATCAATAAATAGCCTACAGCTACATGCCTAAGGTTGTGTTTGCTGTACAATACCTAAATTAAGGTGACCAGATCTCCGACATTTCCCTGAATGTTGTTGAAGATACAGTGACATTCCTACATTATATTATACAGGGGACAGATCACCACAATTATGGACTCTCCCAGAAATTAGGGTTATCTGGTCACCTAAATTAAAAAACAATTATTATTTCATCTTAATTATCATACAGGGTTTGGAGATGCTGTTGGTAGGAGATTTAAACCTCCCTACCTGCTCTAGTAAAGTATTATATTAAGCATGACATGACACTGTGGATTAGTGATCATCCTAGCTATGGCTCAATCCTACAGTAACGCAACATTAACCCTTCAATATAATGTTCGCTTGCGAAATGTAAAGTTAATCATATTATTTTCCTATTCATTTTCAATTAATTGTTCTGTCTTACTAGAGGGCTCTAGAGCAACAACTCAGAGTGTGTCTGTGCTCAGAGCTGTTTTTCGTGTCTGCAGCTCGGGATGGCAGATGTTAAGCTTCCAGGGCACTCTGACTGACTGATCAGTCATCCGGTTACCCGCTAATCTCTATGCTGCCATCCTGGCGCTTTCAGTCCCCTGGGTGAGAGAGGATTTCATATTTTCTCCCCTGTAATTGAGTCCCAATGCATAGAGCAAAACTGGAATGCAGACAAAAATGGAGTCTGTACTTTTTTTTTGGAGAAATTCACTGAAAAAGTCAGTGGGAATATTTGAGAGGCAGCCGAGCATAGTGGTAATGTGTTTTCTATAAATAGAGAGAGAGAGAAAGAGACAGAGAGAGAGAGAGAGAGAGAGAGAGAGACAGAGAGAGAGAAAGAGAGAGAGAGAGAGATCCCCTCCAGTGACATTGTGGGGCCAGGCTGAAGCATTGCAATACTATGTGCTAGTGTGGTTTACCCCATGTCCAGCCCCCCCACCCCCCCAGATGCATGAGAGCGACCTGTTTCCACCACTTGCGCCAAATCACAGATGTATTACATTATAAAATCCACTGCCCACCGTGGTCAATGGGTGTCTGTCACTTGCCAAAGTGCCAGATATCCTATTGACATTTCACAAATGAGATTCTGCACCATTTGATTGGATAGGAGGAGAGAGCTTAGTGCCTTTGGCTGCTTAGATACAGTTGCCATTGACTGCCTGGACAGAGTACACTAAAATAGAAACATAGCACTTTGTGTGTTTTTGTGTATCTGTGTGTGTGTGTGTGTGTGTGTGTGTGTGTGTGTGTGTGTATCTGAATGCATGTGTTTGTGTGTGTGTGCGCATATGTGTATTCTTGGGTGCGTGCAAGGTAAGTGTGTCATGTGTGTCTGTGTGTGTGTGTGTATCTGTGAGTATGTGCGTGCATGTGTATGTGTTCATATTAACATATGTTCATATTCATATTAACATATGTGTTGTTGTGATCAGGGTCTTTCACACTGTTATGTGAACTTAAATGTTATTTAAAAAAATATGCAGCATTAAGTTATCAAGGATAACCCCCACTTCTGTCATTAATATGTGTGCTCACTATCTGTGTGTGTGTGAGTGTGCGTGAGCGTGTGTGCTAACGTGTGTTGTTTTCTAAGATGAATGTCCACATCTAGTGGCATGACAGCTCAATCTCCTTTCTTACCACATGGGTTTCCGTTGTCTTGTCCTTTCTCACGACCCCGCTCAGAACAAACGACAAGGTCCTGTGGACATCCGAGCCTTGCCCTGTTACCTTCAAAGGTCACACTTGGGCGGCAAAGGCAGGAAAGACAATCACAAGGAAGCAGGACACAGGCGTCAGTCCTAATTCACCTTGGCTTTTTGACTTGTGCATAAAATTACATTTCATAATGGCATTGCATGTCTTTGGTGAGGCATATTAAATTCAGTAAGTGCCTAAGAGGTCTGCTTCCACAAATGAGTGAATTATAAACCATCCCTGCTGAATCAAGCAAGGCACGCAGTGATGAGACACTGTATATTGGTTGAATGCAGAATTCTGGAAATCATACGTAATATTATGGATATCGTTTGTAACACAATCTGCCTAGGGTGCTATCCAAAAGGACAGAAAGATTACAGTTATTACTGAGCACAACATAACAATATTACAAAATAACAATATAACATAATAATAGTAACACTTCAGCTCCATGGATAAAGTGGCTAATTTCTGTAAGTTCAGGGTCACCAGAAGAAAGTCCTAAAGGGTTACATATACTGTACATTCAGATGAGTGTACTTTTATAAATGATATCATGTTATGCTCCTTGCCTGTTTCTCACACATACTGATTTCCTATGCCTATTAATCTGGACAATTTCATCTCCAGCTTCCATGATGCAGGATGAAGAGACATAGATTAAAATGCCTATGTTGGCACTGACTATGCACACAAACAATCAGACCAAGGAATAACAGAGTGGAATGCATCACAATTTGAATCGAAATACATGTTACATGTAAGCCGTTATCCACTATGTTGGAGTCTATTGGCAAACAAGAAGAAGTGAAGAAAGGCTGTGTGTCCATACAGCAGATCAGTATGTTTACAAACTAGTCTATTATATTCCATTACCTAGAATAGTAAAAATAGAGATGTTATAACGTATTACTCCTTTAATTTAATCAAGTCATGGTGCTGCAATTTCCAAGGCACCATCTTTAATACTGCATGCATGATGCTTACTTCCTTTGCACCAGCAATGATGCCATGCCCCAATACACTTTACATGACCATTGAGTGATAATTACACATTGCGGATCAATAGCCTATTCTCTGTGCTCAAAGGGTCTGAAGTACATCCGGCTCACTCTCCAGTGAACTGGTAATACACAGCCAAGTGATTCCACAGTACACAATTCACTTCCGCATTACATGGGAAATTAGCAAGGCCGTTTATTTACATAGTGCATTTATTGTGCTTTAAACAAACAGAGCTGATTATCACAAAGGAGAAGTGATTGTAAAACAAGAAGGTCAAAATAGTAAAATGTGCACATGTGAGTGTGGGTATAAATCCAAGCAATCATAGTGAGCTAAAGGGATTATAATCTGCGGATGACACCATACAGTTGTGTGCCGTCTGCATTGCTAATTGGAGATCTGTGTTCTTTATAATCTGCTGATTTGCTGATCTGCTGAAGATGTGGAACCAGGAGAAGAAGTGGTTGCTTGGAGTCAAGGGTACAAGTTCTGAGGAGTAGTTATGGCAACAAAGAGCTCCAGATACAGTAGTACGTCAGGTTCAGTTGATTACTGTGCCAGAGAGTCGAACCCTGTGCTCTAGATGTTGCATAAGTGGGTTGTGATCGACTCTATCAAAAGCTGTATTGCAGAACAAAGAAGAACAGGACACAATTGATTTTAACTCCAAGATAGTTCCTTGGAGTTAAAACAGAATTCAACTATTAAACTTTTCCATTTTACAATGATTATGTGATCAATGACCTATGTTTGACCTGGTTTGTCTTGAAAGTATCCCTGGTTACTAGGACATCAGACTGACAATGGTATCTGCTATCTAAC
>JAGFZM010000054.1:203015-225254 GCA_017657215.1 Limnothrissa miodon | reverse complement strand
ATTTGATTAAAAAAATAAACTGTAGTAGTAACTTCCTAATCAAGCCACTCCAGTCATATTGTACCACCAAGACCAAGACGAGTGCCCAGAGGATTTCTCATCTAATAGTGCTTAGATAATTATGACATGTTTCTCCTTGCACACCTTAAAGCATAACAAACAGTTGAGCTCAAATACAGTTGACTAGCTTCTGGAGGAGAGGGTAACATTTTGAGAAGAAAAGCTCATTTGAAAGGTACTTTTTTTAAAAAAATCTTTTTTCATCTTAGAATTCTTAATGCATATTTACATTGTCCAGGGGAGAAGAGATGTCTGGTTTAGAAAAAAAAAAAATTACAAAGACAAGAAAATACTATTCCTGATATATGTGTGTGCTTAACTGTATATCCTATATCTTTTTTTTAAATAATCTTTGGATTAAATGTGAGTGTATGTGCAAAATAGCTCTCCAGCAGCTGGAACAAATGTGCACTCTGTTCTCATATATTTCAGGCACTTGGGTGGATTTACACAGGGGAAGGTGTTTTCAAAGATGAGTCTGTGACAGATCAGGTGGAAGCAATACTGCCCTCAACAATAAATCAGCTAGGGGACAATGGGCCATAAAGGAGGAAACTGCACTGTTAAACCTCCATCACTGAAACTTCAGCCTTTAGTAATATCAGAAAGTCACAGAGTATGTTTTCTGTCTGAAGTGACCTTCAACATACAGTACAGACTGGATGAAGCATTTGAATGGCTGTTTTTATGGATTTGTGATAAAAGAGTCTAAGCACCTACGGGCTTTTGTCAGGTGAGATTTGGCATCTCAAAAAGGCCCCTATACAGTAAATGCCATTATGTATGTGAGACCCTGAGGTCATGTCATAATGTAGACAAGATATACTGTAGCACAGCCAATGCTTATACTTTATGCTGAATGTCTGGGATTTTAAACATCCAACCTTTGCTGTTATTCAGACTTTAAAGGCCCACTAAGCAACATTTTTTCAGTTAATTAATCTGTCTCAGAATGCGCCACTGTGGCCTACAATGGTAGATACAGCATTTGCAATGTTCAACAGCAGCGGTCTGCCTCCAATAGAATGCAGTGCAATACAATGCAATACAGCGGTCTTTAGAGGGAGCTTGTGAGAGAAAAAAACAGAACGTTGCTTAGCCCTGCTTTATTCGCCCACATTGGACTGGCTAAATAAGGCACACATCTCGCCCATACACGTTGCCTTTCTTCATTTTTTTAATGAGCTTCTGCGCACAGAATGGAACAATTTGCCAAGGCACCGCGTTTGTTCTTGGTGAGCATAGTCAATCTCCGTGTTCTTCTTCTGTTCAGAAGAGCCCCGAGTGTCGTGTACAGGATGCACAATGTGAGCAGTCAGGTCGCATCAGAGTATTGGATCGTATAGTGTGAGAACATGAATCGTAAGCTACAAACTTGCGATTCAGTCGTACAGTTTGAGCAGGAGCTGAATGACGCGATTGAAAAAATCGCACATTGTATGCCCAGCCTAAGTCGGACCAAGTAAAAACACATGCTACACATGCCTAAGTCGGACCAAGTAAAAACACATGCTGCTGTAGCGTGTAGTGTTTCAAGGCAGGTGGAGTTCATTAATGTTTGTGTACATGCATATTTGAGCTTTTGTCATTTATCTCAGAAAGTACCTCGAATGTATGTCTGTCTCTCAGTGGATGAAGAAAATCAAACGAAGAGAGAGGTTATGAAGGAAATTAGTACACATCTTCCAAAGGGTAATGCAAATCATAGACTTGGAGAAAACAATGAATGCAGTTTGGAGGTGGGGCAATCCCTTGGGGTTGGATTATAGTTCGAAAGCTTTGAGTCTTTATTGTCTGAGTTCTGAGGGCATCATCAGAGTTCTGTATTTCTTTCCTTGTTCTCTTTCCTTTCATTAATTCTTTTGCTATCTATAAAGAGTAAGTTGGTAAGTAGAGTAAGTTGGTTAGTAAAAGCTTGTAAAAACATATCTGTCTCTGAATGCCCCCCCCCCCCCACACACACACACACACACACACACACACATGCACATGCACAACACACACACATACATACAGGGTTTCTTCATAAAGCCATTCTATTTCATTATGTTTGTATATGCACATGAGTGATTAAATCTGGAAAATGTGAGCATTTTCTACATCTCCATGATAACCTTTTTCAAGCACAATTTCCCCGGACTCACACACAACCTCTGCTCTGTAGTCATTCCATGTCGTGAGAATCACGACTTCAGTTCAGACGTATCACTCGCTCTACTGATGATGCCTGAGACTTGTCACATGGAATTGCTCAAACTCTCCTGTCATCCCCTGTCAGTATTTTACAATTAGCCACTCAGAACAGAGTTTTCAAACCAACTGTTCTGACTTCATTTCGCTTGACAAAGAGACCATAGATGAATGTAAGAGCCAAATGTAACCCAAGAGTTAACACTTTAGTTTTGTCGAGTTTCTTCATTGTGAGTCACACTTCCACTTAATTCCGTCTCAGTATTTCCTCATGCTTCACCACGCAGCACTGACAGTGGGACAAGCTTCTCTGTCACAAGTTACACAGATGTTTTATGATACCTGACACCACGGCTAAGTGTGCAAACAGCTCAACATAAAATGTGAAAATGATTAAGGCAATGACCTTAACGATTATATCTAACATTAATGTGATTACAATAAATAAAGCCATACTAGTAGAGTGTGTCTACCGTTGAAGCTATACCAGCCAGAGCTGGAAAGCTGCAGCCATCTGAGGTCATGCACTCCCTCTGTGGGGCGTTGTTATTGGGCCCATGTTATCCGCTGGAAATAGGAAGAAGTTTTGCTTTCCACTGGTGGATAATGCGGTCTCCAAAGACTTTAAACAAGAACTTGGGCGCCTGGTTCACTCAAGAGACACAGATGCACAATTATTGTATGGTCACAGTAATTGTATGTAAATGCAGTCTGAAGGGCACTTAGCTCCTGGTGGACTAATGAAAGCTCCGGTGTCTTACTTGGTCCAGAAGCTCATTACAAGTATTTTCACAACAGCAGGCACAATGTAGAGTAGGGATTACAGAGGCTTTTGTCAGCCCTACAGCTAGCCGTCTTGTTTATCACTGACAACGGAACTTAAAGTAAAATATGAATTATGAATTATGTGGCTATATAGGCTAGTCACGCTAGCTGACGATATTCAATTCAATTCAATTTTATTTGTATAGCGCATTTTACAAATGGCATGCCTGAAAGCGCCTAACACAAAGAGCACCAATGAGCAACAGGGGCGTCGTTTTTTGTTTTTACTTATGGTAAAGGAAGAAACCTAAGGCAGCCTCAAGGGGCTAACCAAACTGCCTAGGGTAGGTTTTCAGTCTCTCAGATGGTGAAAGTTCACCATTAGTCCATTAGGCACACATCATAAGAAAATTGTGGGGTTACGTAATATAGCAACATAAGTCCCATTATAATCCTAGGATATAGTTCCGTATCATTTGCTATATGATATGTGATGTATTTCAGATTTCACAGCATTGTCACAGATAACAGGAAGATTGATACTCCTTATTATGGAGACAGCCCCCTTTAATGAATGATTTCTTGATTCCCTTTTGATCTTTATTAGTCTTATCAAGCTAGTACAGCAGTTGAGTCCACACAAGCTAAATTAAGTTCATGACCTTTTTTAAATGAACTTTCGCTTTTTTGCCGGTGGGCCAGTCAAGCATCCAGTCAGTCTCTATGCTTGTGTTTTCTGTGTTTCCGCTCACCCTTCTGCCCTGTTCCACCGCTGGGATCTGTTCTAAACACAGGAGACTGCCTGGACCAGCCTTTGAACACATCTACCCACACTGCACGCTCAGACAGCAATTATCAGTAATTGCTTTCCCCCTCTTCATTCACCTCATATTATTGCGCACACTTTGATATCTGTTTTAAATTATCAATATCATGAATATGACTAATTGGGTGGCCCCAACAATGCCATGAATATTTTAATATGAAAGAGGCCAATGGACATGCAGTGATGGCAGCAAGCTTTTTGAAACCAAAGCTTGTTGTTTCAGTGAACGGTTGGGGGACATTTAATGCATACAGAGTACAGAGAGTCATACAAAATCAAATTCAGTGTTAAGTCATTCTTCAAAGTTTTATGGATATTTCCCCTTCACTAGAGCAAGTAATTAGGGAGCTTTGGTGGGTATTACCTACGGTGGCCCTGAAGGTCAAAACACAACAACATTAAAGAAAACACAACACCAAATAAAAAAACGCAACAGCAAATAAAAAACACAACTGCAAAAGAGAAGACACAATGGCAAAAGAGAAAACACAACAACAAATCAGAAAACACAACAGCAAAAGAAAAAACACAACGGCAAAAGAGAAAACACAACAGCAAATCAGAAAACACAACAGCAAAAGAAAAAACACAACGGAAAATCAGAAAACACAATGGCAAAACAGAAAACACAACGGCAAAAGAGAAGACACAACGGCAAATCAGAAAACACAACGGCAAAAGAGAAAACACAACGGCAAAACAGAAAACACAACGGCAAAAGAGAAAACACAACAGCAAACCACAAAACACAACGGCAACAGAGAAAACGGAAAGGGTAGGTCTCTTCTCAAAATGTCTTGCTTCTGATTGGACACAGAATGGGAGAGAATGTCAACAGCTCATAGGCTACCCTAAAAGGGTAGGAGCTTGTGAGCTGAAGCCATACGTCAATGGCTGAGCCTGTGACTTTGCCCATATAAATAGATATCTATATCTATATTAAGCCTTTATTTTTTATTGATAGTATTTTTTTAGGTTAGCCTACATTACAACAGAAGACCAAGTCAGACGAGGGTTAGAAAAATAAGGAACAGTTTTATTTACAGTGATGCACATCAAGGGAGAAACAGCATGTTTTACATAAAGATCCACCATAACTTACAGCCTTTTACGCTGTGTTTCCACCATAGACTGTATCCACTCATCGTTCACTTGGCTTCATCAACCGTTTCTGCTGCAACCACTGAGCTACAGCTTAGTGGCTGTAACGTTGGCTATGTGTAGAGTTCAGCTAACTTATTTTAGCTTAATTTTCTGACCTATGATGTTCTATTTCTCTCAATAACGTTTGTCTATCAAATTAAATACAATCGGACACGATTAAATACAAACTGCGGTCCATAGACCCTTTAATCAAACAAATAAGTTTTTGTGTAGAGAACTCCCAGGGCGCCGCCATATTGTTTTGGATTTTTTCTTTCCCCCCCCCCCCCCCCCCCCCCCCCGTCAAGACACACAGTTACCTGATTGGTTGCCGCTCTCTGATAGACATTTTGAGAAGGGACCTTCTCAACTGCCTTGCAGTAGTGTTTTCTGCTTTGCAGTTGTGTTTTCTGTTTTGCTATTGTGTTTTCTCTTTTGCAGTTGTGTTTTCTGTTTTGCCATTGTGTTTTCTCTTTTGCCGTTGTGTTTTCTCTTTTGCCGTTGTGTTTTCTGATTTGCCGTTGTGTTTTCTCTTTTGCCGTTGTGTTTTCTGATTTGCCATTGTGTTTTCTGATTTGCTGTTGTGTTTTCTCTTTTGCCGTTGTGTTTTTCAATTTGAGGTTGTTTTTTGACTTGCTGTTGTGTTTTCTATTATGTCGTTGTGTTTTGACCTTCAGGGCCACCGTAATTACCTACAGTGTTTGATTCCATTATCAAAGAGGTACTGGTCAATGGGCATTTTTATTAGGCCTTTCATAAATATACATCATAAATATACAGTTTGCTCGTAGAATTTATTATTAATAGTAATAGTAGTGGCAGTGATAGTAGAGGTGGTGGTATTGGTAGTGTGATAGCAATAGCAGTAGTGGTAGTGACATAGTAATACTGGTAGTAGTGGTATTAGCAGTACTAGTAGTGGCAATGGTAGTAGTACTAGCACTTGTAGTAGTAGTAGCAATAGTATTAGTAATTGTTGTAGTAATAGTAATAATAGCAGTGGCAGTAGTAGTGGTGGTGTTGGTAGTAATAGTAGTAGTAGTGATAGTAGTAGTTGTAATGGCAGTGGTAGTAGAAGTCATAGTAGAAGAAGTGGTGATAGCAGTACTGTAGTAGCAGTGTCTGTAATATCAGTAGCAGCAGCAGTAGTAGTAGTAGTAGTTAAGGCAGTTGTAGTAGCACTGTAGTAATAGTAGTAGCAGTAGTAGGTTAGTATTGGTGGTAATAACAGTAGCAGTAGTGGCGTTAGTAGTAGCTGTAGAGGTAGTGGCGGTGGTAGTGACAGTAGCAGTATTAGTGGTAGTGGTACTTGAAGTAGATGTGAAGTAATGGACTAGCAGATTCAGTAGTAGTTATAATGGTGGTAGTAGCAGTAGGCCTGGTAGTAATGGTGGTGGTGGTGTTAGTAGTAATAGTACTGCTATTGGCATCAGCAGTAGTTATTTGCAAGAACATTAGTGCATTATGCAAACCTGCATAGTTCTTCAGACTCATGTCTTCTTGCATATCAATGAACGAGAAAAAGACTACTCCATGGTGGTCGTCACCAATTTGTATTCATCATCTGACCTTGTGTTCATTTGAAAAGAAACATTTGAATAGACTTCTCCATGCTTTCTCTGTGGGGTCTTATCATGAGATTCCACAAAACCACAATTCATTCTTGTTTAATTAGTAATATTCATGCATTGTACGGCTCGTTTGTGATCAAATGGGTATTGGAACATTGAAGATAAAGGGTTTTGTCTTCTGAATTGGTGGTTGGAAAAGTTTCTGTCAAAACTCACCCTGAAAACCTCAATTGTTCAGCATTGTCCGGTTATTTCAGTCATCTGAGTGATAAGATTTCTGTCAAATCCACAAAAGCTGCAGCTGCTTTGCTGCAGAACAATTTTTTTTTATTTTTTTTATTTAACAAACATTAATCTATTTTTTATCTAATCTCACATCAAAATACCTACATGACACAATTATTAAGTGAATTTTCAACAATTGCAACAGTAGATGCATAGGTCTACCATTCTGCTAACATGATTTTGCACACATCTACATTTATAATCACTTTTTTAACTCAATATAGGCTAAAGGTACTTTTGAACTGTTAAGTGTGTATTTTGCTATGCTAAACATTTTTTAGTACTGTGTTTAATGTATAGGTTAATGCTTGTTGTAAAAAAAAATCTAATACACTTGTAATAATACATTTACTTTTCATGCACCTTAAATGCAGAGACAAAGATTTAATTTAAACAAAAACCCAAATCAGTCCTCCATATCCATAATTATGTGGTCCAAAAAACCTGCAGTGGAGCACAGACCCTCATAGACCCTTGTGACAGCTGATGAATCCATCTGTGACTAATGAGTTCACGCTGATTGGATTAGTTGAATGAATGCATATACTGAAAGGCGTAAATTGACGATTGCCTCGGAAAGTGCATCTTTTCTTTTGTTGGAGTTGCCAGCCCTCTACGCATGCATTGACCTTTAAGCTGAAGCAAATATACACCATAAGTCCATTTCTCATTCCTGCCACCGACCCCCACCAATTTCAGCTCAGAATAGAAAACAGCTTGTTTTAAATTCTATGATAAGCCTTATAGATACTGTTGTAGTGTTTATTATTATTATTATTATTATTATTATTATTATTATTGTTATTGTTATTATTATTATTGTTGTTGTTGTTGTTTATACTACTAATAATAATAATAAGAAGAAGAAGAAGAAGATGAAGAAGAATGACAATAATGATAATATTATAATATGATAATAATAATAATATACATGAAGTTTATGGAGTCTAGTAAGAACTGGCCAAGTGAATGTTGCTCATTCATTCTGCCTAAAGTTGTTTCCAAAGCAGTTTGACCCAGTTTTATTTCCCTTTGGGCCAAAGCCTCAGGCCCTCATCAGAAGTAGTGTTAAGGAGAGTTAGATCATGTGGCCACCAGGACCTCTCTGTACTGAAGAGCTGAAATAGTTTCTACTTGCTTCTCTAAACTATCATCAGGTAGATCCCAAAGGTGTTCTGAAGAAGGGTGTGAGTGTGTTTGTCTGTGAGTTCTGAGTGTCTGTGTGTGAAGGTGTGTGTGTGTGTGGGGGGGGGGGGGGGGGGTGTAGCTTGAGACCAGGAGACCAGCCTACAGCAAAGGTTTGCATGGAGGAGCATGGCTGTGTCTGTGTGGGTAAAATAATGAGGTTGCCTGACTTCATGAGAATAAAATGGTGTGTGTGTGGGAGTGGGGGGGGGAGCATAATTTAATGACTCACTCTCCATAGAGAGCCAAACCAAAATCTATTAGCCCCTTCTGGCTGGCATTTCAAACTTAATTCAGGGTTTTTATTATTATTATTATTATTATTATTATTATTAATAATAATAATAATAAGAAGAAGAAGAATAATAATATCATAGTTGTTGTTGTCTATAGGCCCCTTTGATAAATAGGCAAGCAGGTAAAGTGCTTGTTTGCTTAAACTCATTATTTGTGTGTTCTGCACTCTGCCATTTATCTTTTGCCTTTAATCATAAAGTCTGCAGGTTGAGTTGTGCCTGAAATACTCAAGAAATTCACGTTTGCTTTTGTCCTCTCTCTCTCTCTCTCTCTCTCTCTCATTTTAGCTTCCCTCATCTGTCCTTTTTCAGGTCTGCTGCTGTTCTCTGCTGTGTGCACAAGCAGTAATTGCACCATCCATCCCTGCTCGCCTCTCATAATGACAAGTACTTTTCCTGACCTCCTTCCGTCTGGTAAAATAAACATTGGGAATGGAGTTTCCAGTCCCTCTTATTAATGGTGTCTTTGAGGCTGGTAATTTTAAGTAGAGACTAATGTGTAAGGTTTTTTTTCCTTGCATTTGGGCCATTTTTAAAACTATTGTTATTTGCCGTAACCTGACCAACTTGGTCCAATTGGGCCTAAAACCGAAAATGTGCCGACCTAATATTGTAATGCAAGTGAATTCATTTTAATTTTGCCGCAGATTGTGATTGATAGTACTAACAATTTTCCTTTTTAGTAAATTCAAGATTTAGGATTGTCTTTATTACACCCAATTAGTAGCCTGGGCCCGCCCATACTTCCTGTGACGCTACATTCAATTTTGCGAGCAAGTCAGTATTGCCATGGTGCCGATTTAGAGGAATTATTTTTCCCAAATATGTGGTCACCAATGAGAAATGAGCTTACGCATACGTCATCGGAATGTGTGGTCTGATTGGTTGTAGATTTGTCAAGTAGTATACAGAGGCATCTGATGGAAGCAGGTTAAGCCCGCCTCCCAGAAGACATTTAGTAATGTAGGATGGCCAGACTAAGGCCCTATGAGCTTTGTCGCGGAACCAGGCTACTTAATTAGTGTAAAAGAGTAAAATTCTTGTTTTTGTTATTTTTGCTCCTCAAAAAATTGAGGGCAGATCACATCCACAGATACAGATGCCTTGTGTTGTACGCACAACTCTTTTTGTTTGGTTGCTAAGCAGCCTCCTAACCATGCACTGATGCCTCTAGTCCAGACGCTCTCTGCCTCTGTAAAAAGCCTTAATGATCTTGGATCACATTCCAAACTTCCTTAGTCTTGAGGTAAGAAAGACACTGTTGGGCGTTTTTAACAATCTTGTTAATGTTTCGATTCCAGGTCTTCTGGGATTTTAAGACCAAGGAACCTGAAGTTGTTGACCCTTTCTAGCTCCATTGATGGTATTGGGGTCAAACTCATCCCCTTTCCTCCTATTTAGAAATGTACAATTAGCTCTTTGATCATTGGTTTTGAGTAATTAAAATGCATTTCGCTCAGAGGGTAGGGTTTAGTGTTTTAGCATTTGTGAAAATTTATTTATAACTGTTGCTGTGTTTGTGCCTTATCCCCAACTGTCAGTCAGAGTTTCATTTTCATTTGCACTTCTGGATTTTTTTTTTTCAAACTGACATAAAAACCCATGGATGCTGTCACATTTGATATCATTCTAGAACATGAATAAGTCCAGTTACAGTGAAATGAAAGTCAAAGTAATTCACAATGGGGACCTGGCCGGTGGCAACCATGGATGTGTGACTTATATGAGAGAGAGAGAGAGATAGAGAGAGAGAGAATCAGCAGAAGGCTGTCATCTTCTTTCAATAACAGGAATTATTTACTCATGTGGCAAGAAGGCCTTTCTATCTGGATATTATACTGCTTTAATTATTCCTTTTATTTGAAAGAATCTCTTATGTTTTAAGTGGAAACTCGGAGGGGATCTGTTTTCTCTGTGTGTGTTTGTGCAAGTGGGTGGTATCGCTTCTGTGTGAGGCCCAAAATACAATCTTGGCTTTAGTCTGCCACAAACCTCATTAATCATCAAAATGCATGTAATTCATATCCTATCGTAAATGTTCTACCTTAATTGCATGTAATGAATGGCCTATCATACATTTGCTAAGCCCCTGTGCTGACAGCCAGCTGCATGTTAGAGTTATGGTGTCAGCTCTTATGAGCAAATTTTGTATGTAGCATTACAAACAAAAATATCGGTGTAATACATCCAAGTATAGATCCGATTAACCCTTAATTTTACAGTGTGCTAATTTTGGTGCATGCATGACATCTTTGAATTAACAGTAACTCGCTATGAACCATTTTGACTTGTTTCAAATTACACTTCAAAGGGAGAATGAATAACTTGGAGATTTCAACAGTGCCTCGTCTAAGTAAAAAAAAAAGTGTAATCTTTCTGTCAATTCATCAGTGATCTATTTCCACTTCTTACTGAAGCGGACTAAAGAATTTCACACTTCTAAGCCACGTTCTAAGCCGTCATAAACAAGGGCTTACAGTACAGTCTGCACGGGGAACACTTTTCCGTGTGATAAAAATGGTGTTAATGTAACAGTGGCCAGCTAGTCGATAGCCTCACAGTAAGTACACTGGTAAACATTCCTCCCGACACCTTAACAGACACTCTATTGAGTGAAACTAGCACCCTAGGGTTTAAGGTTGTACACTGGTCTCCTAGTTTGTGTAAATCACAGTCACAGATTCAAACCCAGGAGCATGCAGGCCTGGACCAGGATGATGTCAGATGGGAGCTGAAGTTTAGGAGGGTGACAGTAGCCAGATGGTTACAGTATTTTGTTAAATTAATGCAAAATTCTCTTTTCATTTAAGTTTTGATAAAAAAAAATAACCAAGCAAACTAATGTTTAAATGGGTACATTTGTCACACAATCAATACATTTGAAAATTCACTCGAAATTAGATGTTCAACCCATTCATGCTGACAGAGAAATGTTGATTTCATTAGTTCACTGAAATAGTCTGACACAATAACTCACTGGGGTTATGTCTATGTGAACAGACAGTGACAATACAATACAACACAGCTTCAAAGAAAGCAAGTTCTTGCATCCTTTTTTATTTTCTCCAAAGCGCTGGACTAAAACAATATTGTTTTGTCTCCATCTACCTTTTGTGTTTTGGGAGTACAGTAGTTTGCTATTGTGACTGTGCTTGTTATATTTGCACAACACAGACTACAGTGACTCTTTGCCACACTGATCTCCAGATGTTAGTGCTGAATGCAAATACAAATGGTCATCAGCAGGCACTGTGATCAGTACAGACTCACAGTGCAAGCATGCAAAAATTAGCTACTATGCAGTGCTCATCACTTAGTTGTACCATCTGTATTGTATACGTTATGTTTGTTGAAGGGTTGGGTGTTTAAGAGGGGGTGGGTGGCTGAGGCAAAGAGATGAAGAAACTGATTAGAAGTGAACATGGAGGCTTAGTTCATGCTCTTTACAGTGACTTCAACAGGCAAGCTGCCAGTCTCACTGTTAGATAATGTCTGCTTAAGAGGGCATTTAGTTTTGCTACGATGGGCTTAGATTTTTACCCACAGATGGTGCAAGTTCAACACTATTTTTAGCCCTTTTTTTGCTGCTTTCAGATGGAAACAAGTCAAGATACATCTCAGGGCTACAGCAGTCATGGCTTGTCTAAACACCATTTATGCCCCCAAAACATGTATGTTTCGACGGACCATCTGCTCAGTCCTCTTGAGTGCAAGTCTAATGCCGGTGAAACTATGTTTTCACTGGCAGTATTATGGATCATGGCTGCAAACTCTCATGCAATGAGCGTGAGATACACACATTTGTCTTTACCATCACACCACACCTCCAATTCCTCATACGAAAATTTTGAAAAATCTAAAAATTCTTGATTCAGCTATTCATCTTGATTAACTTGCCTATAGGGTGTTCTAGACACATGGATGCCATCCACTTAACAGAAATAATCAGAGAATTACTGTGGCACTAGACACATGAGTCCATCACACACACACACTTTACTGGTGCATCTTTCTCCACAAATAACAAACCATATATCAAAAGCTAAAGCAAAACAACATTTTCACATGTTTGGTTCTCACAAAAAAAGTGGCTGTTCATGGTATTTGTCTGTAACAGCCACCAAACAGGAAGTGAGTTGACATCCCAAGAACCTTGTGTCATATCAGCTTCATGTGCAGTAAATGTGATGTACAACTGTTATCATAGTGTTTGTTTTAGCATGCATAAATCAGCTGTTTTTGTCTATTCCAATTTTCAGTTATTCAAACATAAGATTACGGTTCAATCAAGGTATTTTAGGCTTTCCTGTATGTCAAATATTTTCAGCCATCAACTCCATCCTTTAAATCTATAACATATGCTAAAGGCATATAGGCAGTCTTTTATGGTAGTTTTCTAGTGTTGAGGCTTTTGTTGATCATAAGATCAGTTCTCTTTTGTTTCGAAGCCGAAACGTACGAGTGGATGATGCCTATCATCTCCTGCTTTTCTGAAGTCATTTTAAACCAACCCTTTGAAAAAAGGGCAGTAAGCGCACTGACGCGCGCAGGCAACTACTTAGACAGCCCTGCGTGACGTCAGAAAATCTATATATTGACTGCGCTTACGCTTCAGGTCCTCTTTGCCTCTTTCACCTCGCTTACTGCGTGTGTTTCTGAGTCGTCTTCGTTTGCTCTTGCAAATATTTCTAAAACCAACGGCTTTTTTGAAAGCCCACCACAAAAGCTTTTTTCAAAGCTCTCCGAGGGATACCGTCTTGCTCAAAGTGCTCACGCCGGTCCCTGACTTCTGGTACCACGAGACGCAAGATGGCTACTCGTCGTTGCACCGATTGTGACCGTCCGATGGCGATCTACGACCACCATGCCATCTGTTATCTGTATGGGGAGCGAGCATGCTATGCTCGCCTTTTCGCGGCCAGATCTGTGCTCGGCTTGCGAACGCCTCTCCCCTACGGCTATCGCCAACAGAGCGGCATTCTTCGTGGGTTCCACTGGTGTTACAGGGGCGGGCTCTTCCCCCGCTGGCGCCAGGGGTATCGTTCCCCACCAGTCTCTCGATGTTTCCCCGGCGTCCCCGCACCCGGTTGGACTTATCGATCGATCTTCAGTGGCTACTCGGCCGTCGGTTAGCTTCTCAGCGGCTAGCTTGCTACCAGCTAGCCAGCTAACCGCGGCCCACCAGGCTAGCCCTGCTAGCTCCATCGGCGCTGCCTTTGCCCGCGCGGCTACCACGCCGCCTCAGGGCGACGACGATGACGAACCAGTTATCGAGGCCGTGGATGAGGAGGAGTTGTCCTCCTTCCTCTCCGCTCAAGGCGCCACCGTTGAAGATATGCCACCGGTCGTGAAGACCCACGCCGCCCAGTTAGCTTCTGAGCTAGCTTCGTTGGCTACACAGGCGGCTAGCAGGCTAGGCCTGCCTCCGCCTCAGCGCTATCCGGAAGGGCGTTTCGACCCCTTCCCTCTCCGGATGCTCTCCCCCTCCCTGCTCACCCCACGGTTGTGGCTGCCGCCATTGCCCCTATCCAGGGACACGCGGCATTCTACGCGATGGACAATGCGGGCGCCATTGGCCTCTTACAGCTTCCTCGCCTTGAGGATGCGGTCGCTGGCTGCCTAGCACCAGCCTCTGCCACCACCTGGACATCGCCTCCCGAGCTCCCCTCCAAGCCGTGTCAACGCACGGAGAAGCTCGCCTCCAAAGCCTTCATATGTACAGGCCAGGCGATAAGGGCGCTGAATACCGCCTTTCTCCTCTCCTCCTTGGCGGAGGAACTGGTGGCAGATCTAGCTGCGCAGCACTCGGAACTAACCGTCCATCAGCTCCGCAGAATCACCGCCCTCACTTCACTGGCCATCCGGGCGGCCATTAAAGCCGACGGGCGCTCCCTTGGCTCTTTGGTCGTCCTTGACAGGCATCTCTGGCTGAACCTCTCTTCTATGCCAGAGAAGGAGAAGAAGCATCTCCTGAATGCTCCCATCTCCGCCGATGCTCTGTTTGGCCAGGCGCTGGAACTACAGCGTGACCGCTTAGAGAAGACGAAGTCGGCGGCTCAGGCCCTGCAACCCGTGCTTCCTAAGCGTGCCCCGCCTCACTCGACCGCTCCCGCTGCTCCTCAGACGCGTGCTCGTACGCCTCAACGGACGCAACAGAAGAAGAAGGCGGACGCGCCCAAAGCCGCGCCACAGCCGGCTGCTGGGTCACAACCCACTTGGCAGCGCTCCCGTCCGGCTAGCCGGGAGCGGCGTAAGAGGCCACAGCGATCCTGATGTGATCGCGTGTGCGCGGCAGAGCATGTCATGCGATCGCCATCCATTGACTGCTATGCCTCTGTGTGCTCTCAAGGGCCTGGGTCCTCGCTCTGCAGTCCCCAGCTCGGAGCGTTCCCCCCCGCTTCGGCGGTCCTCTCTGATCTCACCCCCTTACGGGGCGCTGAGTTTGCCTTGTTCACAAGCACTCCGCACACACGCTACCGCCCCTCTGGGGCAATGTTTCAAAATGAGCCCCGGCCCAGGCCGGAGGACGCTCTCTGTTCTGTCAGCGCTATCGCGCACTGGGGCGCCGGTGCGGTCTCCGGCGCGCGTTCAGCTGACACACGCCCCGCGCTCTGCGCCCCGCGTTTTGAGACGCCTAGACGGCGCCCACGTGGCGCCGAGGCCTCTGCTTGTGCCACGATCTCCGCGTCCTCTGTCGCCCTCGCCTCCGGGCAGTGGGCATGCGACGCCTCTGAATCGTTCACGATCAGCGCTACCGCGCACTGGGGTACCCACACGGTCTCCGACGCGCGTTCAGCTGACACACGCTCCGCGCTATGCGCCTCGCGTGATGACACGCCTCTACGGCGCCCAGGTGGCTCCGAGGCCTCTGCTAGTGTCGCGACCTCCGCGTTCGCTGTCCCCTTCGCCTCCGAGCAGTGGATATGCGACGCTTCGGAGTCATTCACGGTCGAGAAGTCCCCCCCGTCCTCTCTCGCCGCTTCTGTCGGTCGATTCAACGCCCAGATACGCGCAGAACTGACGTGCGCGCTGAGTCGGCCGCCCCACCGGGCGTCGTGAGTACTGCGCACGGCCTCTCAGTCACGCGTGAGCGCCCAACGGTCTCACACACGGCTAACTGGCCCCCAGCCCCCGCACTCCGTCGGGTCTCTGGTCTGTCAGTCGGACGCTCTTCAGCTTCGCGGACAGCCTCAGTCTTTGGCCTCGGCCCCCCTAGTGCCACTCGGAGGCAGCATAGCACTTCGTTTGTCCTTGCTGCCTCCTCATGCCGCCGCTCTGCTCCGGCAGAATTGGGCGATGTGCACAACGTTGCGTTGGGTCCTATCAACAGTGTTGAAGGGCTATCAACTGCAGTTCAGGTGGCCACCGCCCTACAGAGGTGTCATGGAGTCAGTGGTGCCCCCCTCCAGGGCCCCTGCTCTCAGACAAGAACTTTGCGATCTCCTGAGAAAGGGCGCTATTCAGCGCGTAGATCCGACGCTGGCACGCGCAGGTCGCTACAGTACGTACTTCCTGGTGCCCAAGAAGTCGGGCGCTTTTCGCCCTATCCTAGACCTCAGAGCGCTCAATGCTTCGCTCAAACCTCTCACCTTTCGCATGCTCACGGGGCGAATGGTGGCGGAGTCAGTCCGCCAGGGGGACTACATGGTCACCATAGACTTTCAGGACGCCTATTTTCACATAGGCATAGTCCCAAGGCACAGGCGTTTTCTATGCTTCGCCTTCGAGGGCAGCGCGTATGAGTACGCAGCTCTCCCCTTCGGTCTATCTCTAGCACCTCGTTGCTTCACCAGATGCGTGGAGGCGGCGATCGCTCCGCTACGCGCTCAGGGGATCAGACTCCTCAATTACTTGGACGACTGGATGCTGCTGGCAGGTTCCAGACAGCTCCTAACGTCACAGACCCACGTGGTCTTGCGTCACCTGCACAGTCTGGGTTTCTTAGTGAACCTAAGCAAGTGCATGCTCTCTCCCTCCCAGGAGGTCGAGTTCTTGGGCGTGAGGCTGAACTCACGCTCAATGAGAGCGATGCTCACACCGAAGAGGCTTCAGGACGTCAGGGCGTGTCTACGCCACTTCAGACTAGGTGCCTGCGTTTCGGCCAGGCTGTGTCTCAGACTGACGGGCCTCCTATGCGCCGCAGGCGGCGCTGTCCCACTCGGCCTCTTACACTTACGCCCGCTGCAGCTCGTCTTAGCGGAGCTAGGTGTATCCTCCAGGTCGAACCCTGCCCGTCGGATCTTAGTGTCCAGACGCATGTGGCTAGCCCTCGCGCATTGGCGCAGGCCGTCCTCCTTCACCGGAGGCGGCCCCTTGGGCGCTATAGCCAGACGCATGACGGTGACCACCGATGCGTCCAAAACCGGCTGGGGCGCCGTTTGCTGCGGTCGCCCCGCCAGGGGGACATGGGGCACAGCCTCCAGGAGATTACACATCAATGTGTTAGAACTCCTTGCTGTCTTCTGCGCTCTGAAGGAGTTTCTCCCTCTTCTCAGAGGGGAACACGTTCTTGTGCGTACAGACAACACCACTGTTGTGGCGTATATCAATCGCCAGGGCGGCACGCGCTCTCCGGACCTGTTTCGCCTGGCATACAAGCTGCTCACCTGGGCCTCTTGCCACTTCCTGTCGATCAGGGCGGCGCACTTGCCAGGTGTTCGCAACACAGGCGCGGACCTCCTCTCCAGGGGTGTTCCACGTGCAACCGACTGGCGCCTCTGCCCAGCCGTGGTGCACAGCCTCTGGTCCCGCTTCGGGCGGACACGAGTCGATCTTTTCGCCTCGAGAGAGAACACTCATTGCCCAGCGTGGTTTTCGCTGGAACAAGATGCGCCGCTAGGGTCAGACGCGCTGGCACACCCGTGGCCGCGCGGTCTGCTCTACGCTTTTCCCCCCCTTCCTCTGATGCGTCAGGTGTTGGCCAGGATCAGAGCGGGGGCTCACAGGGTGATTCTGATCGCCCCCAATTGGCCATCTCAGAGCTGGTTCTCAGATCTGGTCTCACTGTTAGACGGCCAGCCGTGGACTCTCCCTCTGAGGAGAGACCTCCTATCGCAGGCTCACGGGTCGCTGTGGCACCCCAAGCCAGAAGCGTGGAGACTGACGGCTTGGCCCCTGAACGGGCGCGTCTCCTAGAGAGCGGCCTGTCAGACGCAGTGATCAAGACCGTCCAGGCTGCTAGAGCTACGTCCTCTAGGTCGTTGTGTACACTGAAGTGGCGTGTTTTCAGCACGTGGTGCAGAGACAGAGGCTGTGATCCTCTAGTCTGCCCTATTGGCGAGGTGCTTGCTTTTCTGCAACACCTGTTTGATCAGGGTCGTACACCCTCTACTTTGAAGGTGTACCTCGCAGCTATCTCAGCATGCCATGTTGGCTATGCTGGCGTTTCCCCAGGCGCTCACCCCCTTGCGTCGCGCTTCATGAAGGGCGTCAGGCGGCTCCGCCCCTCTTCCTCCCCTTCGGTCCCTACTTGGGACCTGGCCACTGTCCTACGTGGACTGGCCCTTACGCCCTTTGACCCTCTGTCGAGTGCCAGTCTAAAGATGCTTTCCCTTAAGACTGCGATTCTGCTCGCTCTGGTCTCGGTGAAGCGTGTCAGCGATCTGACTGCCTTGTCGGTCAGTCCTGACTGTCTTGAGTTCACGCAAGGTGACGCGCGGGTCACGCTGCGACCAAATCCCTTTTCTCGCCCGAAAGTGCTGTCCACTGACCCTCGTTCGAGAGTCATTGAGCTCGCAGCCCTTCCTGAGACGGGCAGTTCCGTGCCCGTTACTCTGTGCCCAGTCAGAGCGCTTCGTGCCTATTTGACGCGTACGCAGAGCATCAGGAAGACGAACCAGTTGTTCGTCTGCCATGGCGAGCGTGCCAAGGGTCAGGCCTTGTCTACCCAACGCATGTCGCATTGGCTTACGGAAGCCATACGTCTGGCATATGAGGCGGCGGGTGTTCCTCCGCCTGTTCATGTCAGGGCGCACTCCACCCGTGGAGTGGCGGCTTCTTGGGCCTTCTGGAAAGGCGTCCCCATGAAGGATATCTGCTTGAGCGCTTCGTGGGCCTCAGGCAACACCTTCGCGCGTTTTTACGCATTGGACGTCACCAGGCCGGGTGTAGCAGAGAGTGTTCTCTCTGGGCCCGGCGGCGGTCCCATGGATCCTCCCACCTCGGGCTCCTTGGTGTAGGGCTCTTGAGGCTTGGTTGTAGTGATCCACTCGTACGTTTCGGCTTCGAAACGAAAGAGAACGTTACGGATACTAACGTATCCTCGGTTCTGTGAGTGAGAAGCCGAAACGTACGCTTTGGGCCTCAATCGCCGACGCTGGCGAGCTTGGCAAAGAGGACCTGAAGCGTAAGCGCAGTCAATATATAGACTTTCTGACGTCACGCAGGGCTGTCTAAGTAGTTGCCTGCGCGCGTCAGTGCGCTTACTGCCCTTTTTTCAAAGGGTTAGTTTAAAATGACTTCAGAAAAGCAGGAGATGATAGGCATCATCCACTCGTACGTTTCGGCTTCTCACTCAGAGAACCGAGGATACGTTAGTATCCGTAACGTTTTCAGGTCTACTTAGTCCTGTAAGGTTTCTAGAGGCTATTAATCTAAGTAGATTAATGTATGGCAGAGCTCCAGCAGGCCATTCCAAAATCCACCAGAATAGAGGTAATCACAGCTACTGAATCCAAACATGCAGAGAAGTGTGTGAATAATCCGATTAATTGGGCCTAGTAAAATCCCTAAAGTGACCCCTTGTGTGGTTGCATTTGTGGTAAGGTACAAAAACATGTACACAAACAAACTTGGCAGCCCAGGGGGGTATTCCAGAAAGCTCGGTTAACTTACCATTTGGTAAATCATAACCTCTGGGTTGATTTACCCCAAACCCGCATACCACGAGTATGTCGGTTCCAAAACACCTGATAAGAGAAAGTTTAATCAACCTCGTACTGGTTACCCAGAGTTAATGCGCGTGCACAGTGCATACATAAAGACATTTTCAATGGATCGCAGATTTCACGAGTCAAAATGGAAAATCAAAGTGAAAAACAAGAACGGCATACTTCATAGAGGCTAAGTTGGAGGTTTTAATGCACGCATTTGAAGAGTTCAAGCCAATAATAAGGAAAAAAGCAACATGGCTGCATCGGGTAAAGAAAGAGAGTTGGCTTGGCAAAAAAGAACTGACAGAGTAAAGGCGTAAGCCCCGTAAATGAGCATCGTCTCCCCTTTTATTATAATGTAAAATAATTAAACACCCCTTTCGCATCCTTTTGTCTGTCAAATCACTATGAAAGCATTTAATTTTCCTGCCATTCATTTCCTCATGTTTAAATAACAATGCATGTTGGCTAGAAATATATGGTTGCATATTTAATAAGGTGTTTTTAATAAGGTGTAATCCTTCTGGAGCCAGAACTTCAAGCCAAGTCAAAATGAAACACCAAAAAATCTGCCAAAAGTAAATATTTCATTACACAATTACTGAACTATTTAGTAAACTCAATTTAGTAGCCTATAGGCCTATACTTTCTGTCATGTAGCTATAGAAAGAAGGGTGAAGCCTGTCTGGGCCCACCACCAACTCACCTCACCCCATCTGTGGAGCTGGCTCTGTCCCTTTCCATGGGGCACTTCACTCACCATTATCCACAAGTAACATGGTCAAATGTAAGTTTACCACTATGATTTATTTTCTTTATGACTTAATAAATTACTATCTCTGTCACTAAAGGCATTTTGGCATCTAAGGCATCTAAGCAGTGGAAGAATTTTTCTGCAGTTGTCCATATTTTAATTTTATTGCCTGACAGAATATAATTGATTTAATTATTTTTGCCATAGTTGCCAGCAAAGGAACAACAAATAGAAAAAAGTGACATGGAGATGGGACTTATATAGCTTCAAATGGAAGAGCTATCCATTTAAAAAGCACTAGAAATTGCTTTAATATGAGAACTTGAATATGAATCTGTTGCATGTTAAAAGTTGTGTATATAAAGCAATGTAATAATTAAAAAAAAACCATTTTACTTTCATTTTTTTTCCAAGAAATAAAGAAATTAACAGCACAGCGACTAGTGCAAACAATTCAATAAAAGTAATTTTGACAAATAGCCTACTGTATCTCAAAGTGTGTGCAAAAATCTGTAGGGTTCCTCTAGGCCATCTTCTTCAATAGCCTATAAGGCTTACAAGCCTACTTTTGTCTGTGACATTTGTAAGTGCTGAAATAAATAATTTATCGATTGCTATGAAAACCGAAAATGCTCTTGAAAATAATCAAGAAATACGCAGTCTTATAACTCCTACCCGGCAAAAAAACACAAAATCTTGTGTCATCAAAAGGGCACGCCCATTGAGCTTTCTCATTGGCCACGCCATGCTCAGTAACCTTCTGAAACAAACTTACCCAGGAACATAACCTGCTACCGAGCAGGTTATCTTCAGAGAGTACGTTGCTATGGTGACATACATACCAAGAAAGTTACCTCCGTTTTTGGAACCGAAACTTACCCTTAAACTTACCCGGGTATGTTACATAACCTGCTTTCTGGAATAGGGCCCAGATCACAATTAATGGAAGGGAGTCTGTGGGCTGTTTGTAACTACATAAAAACACTAATGGCTGACATTGCTAAACACAGTTGACAACAATAAACTATAATATAAAAAGCTTACTTTAGATATTAGCTTCTGACAAATATTAGCTTCAAAACAGAGAAGACATTAACATTTCTGTCCGCAAAGAAGTGTTTTTTAAAGTGTTTTTTAAAATGTTTTTTTCTCACTTCTGAGTAAAAATAGATCAATCGATAGATAAATGGATAGATTGATAAAGAGATAGATAGATACTGTTCCTTAGTCCAGAAAATGTTGTATCTATAGGCTATGGTGTAGTACACACTACATGTCCAAACAGTCGAAAAAACACCTTAGATAGGGTACAACACAAAGGACACACAGAGCTCTGGACAAGATTGCCACTAGTCTCAGTGCCGGAAGTATGATAAACAATCACCGTTCCCTTCACACTAACACATTAAGCTCCTCCATCTCTCTTAATCCCCTTTGAAAGTGTTGAAAGTCACCCAAGTGAAGCAAGAGTCCTCCATTGGCATTCTCTGGCAGGTGCCACAGCCGGCTGCACTCTGTGCTTGGCGGACGTGTCATGCACTAAAAGAAACTGGCAGCTTGCTGGTGCTTGGTGCTTTCTGAACCAGAGGTAATCTATTCTTGGAGGCCTTACAACACACCTTCCAGTGTGTTTGTGTGTGTGTGTGTGTGGGTGTGTAATCATTCCGCGTCCGTCGGAGAGTGTTACTCTCTGTACCCATAGTGGCCTTAGTGTTCAGAGGGGGGAAAAAATCACCACATGACAACTCCTGACATGACAAACTAAGACATGTCCGATGACATGGCTACATCATGCCCACATAAAGCTGTGTGCGAATGGAAAAAAAGCTGTTCCCATTTCAGAAACTTCTCCCCTGATGAACCTGAACCTTTAACTATTTACCACAGTAGCTTCTTGCACTGTTCTCTCTCTCTCTCTCTCTCTCTCTCTCTCACACACACACACACACACACACAGAGAGAGACATGCACAAACATACACACACACACACGGAGCCTCTGGAAGATCTGCTGTGAGTTCCTCTGCCTGCCTGCCTGCCTGCCAGCCAGCGGCTCTGCTAGTGACAGCGACATTCTATCCTTGGCTGGCCCCTGCTCAGTCGCTCAGCCACCCAGCCTCCTCTAGTGCGCATCTCCTGGGAGGAGGGAGACTCAGCCTCCACTCATGTGTCACTTGGCAGAGATCTAATGGTCCTCACAGACCTCATGGTTTTACCATGTGTGTGTGTGTGTGAGTTTATGTGTGCGTGTGTGTGTGTGTGTGTGTGTGTGTGTGTGTGTGTGTGTGTGTGTG
>JAGFZM010000054.1:186224-197533 GCA_017657215.1 Limnothrissa miodon | reverse complement strand
TGTGTGTGTGTGTGTGTGTGTGTGTGTGTGTGTGTGTGTGTGTGTGATTGGAGAGAAGACTTTGCCAGTAGTGGCACACAGGCCCGCAAGCATTTATGACAGGAACACACCAACTGACCAGACACGTTGTCAGCCAGTCTGTGGCCTCCTTCACTTGCTGCTTCCCTGGAGCACTGATTCTGTGTGTGTGTGTGTGTGTGTGTGTGTGTGTGTGTATTTGTGTGTGTGTCTGCTTAAGTGAGAGAGCGATAGAGATAATTAGAGGCAAAAACACATTAATTTGTGTAATTCTTGTGTGTGTGTTTGAGTGTAAGTGTGTTTACAAGTGTGTGTGCGTGTGTGTGTGTACATGCATGTGTGTGTGTGTGCGCGCGTGTGTTTGCAGACTAGCTCTCCCCATCTCCTTTCCCCCAGTCATTTTAATGACCGGAGAAGTTGCCTGCAGTCTATCACAGCCCAGTGAGGATTGTGGAAATGCACTAACGTAGCCCTGCGGGATGCTGCTCTGGTATTTGCCAACCATAAGCATAAACTTGTGTAATGACTTCTCTGCTTAAGTTTCTTTTGACCTTACTTCTTCATTTGACACCAGTCAAGCCTGCACACACAGACTCACTGCAGTTTACAGCAGTATTAGGACCAAAAAAGGTAAAACATGACATGAGTTCCCCGTAACCCTCTCTCTCACACACACTCTCTTTTTCACATACAGACACATAGGCACATATACTGTATACACACTCAATGTCACTTCACCACGCATAGTTTCTATTTAGTATGTCCATATTTTTGTAACCTCTAACATAATCACTGACATAAATAGGCTACCTGACATTTTATTGTCCACTCAACACAGGAACTAAAAACAAACTTAAACCACTTAAAGGTTTGAGGTGGCACAGATCACCATTTTACTCAGGTGCAACTGTAAGAGCAAAAGGATTACTAATTGCAAAGACGCACTCATGGGACTGTGTCTCATGTTTGCGGAACACATCTTGCGTTAATAGGTTGACATTTCAAGTTTCATTTTTATAGTATAGTATAGACTCTCCATTGCTAAATAATGTATAGCCCAACTACCTGGCACTCTTTATGTCTACTGCAAAGAGAAATCCATGTAAAGTACTGTAAATCACTGTTGTTTAAGGTAAGGATGCTAGTGTAGGGCAGATCTTTTGTATCTTGCATGTTATTTGCATGATTATATTTCTTATACTATTTTTTATGTTTCAATAATTGTAAACCTATTTGGCTGTCTTATTGATATGTATTTGTTGTCTTTTTCTGCCTCAAATTAACTCAGAATGAAGTATGCTTTCTTGCTTTTGAAGTACAGTATGCTGCCAGGTATTATTCGTTGCCATTGCATCCAAATGTAAAATTACCTAAAAAGAAGCAGAACAGCTCTCACACAGATGCACACACACATGTACACACACATACACACACACACACACACACAGTACACATTGTGCAATTGTGCATTCATCTCACTGCTTGAGACATTTCCTGTTTCTCAAACAAAAAACAATCTTGCAGGAGGACTTGCCTGGGCTGATGCCTGATTTTTATTACTATTATTATTATTATTATTATTATTATTATTATTATTATTATTATTTTAATCCTAAAAACACATCCAGCACCTCCCTCCGCTCATTCACCCTAATGACAATTATGCACTGTTGTTTTGTTTTGTTTTGTTTTGTTTGTTAGCTTTTTGTTAGTTCCAAAGATTGGCTTGGGCTTTCTTTGGTCTCTAATGTAATTAGTTCTGCACTTGAATAGGGGGGAAACAAAACCGAAGAGGATAGCGAAGCCTCAGATTTAACACCCTTCCCCAAACAAACAAATAAATAACTAGCAGCAGCAGAAACAACAACAACAACTACAACAACAACAACAATATTATTTGCCATGACGCAGGCTGGCAGAGTGCCTTGGTAGAGATGATATTTTAGCGAGGGAGGAGAGGGTGTTGAGGCGGGCCTTGTGTGTGATGATGTGGGTGATGGGAGACGATCAGTGTTACATAAGCACATTTAAAACTGCTCACAGCCACTGCCTCCTGCCCTGGCCAGCTCTTCACTGCCCAGGGTCACTTATTAGCCTTCTCGCTCTCTCTCTCTCCCCCCCCAATAATGCTCTCTCTCTCACTCTCTCTCTCACTCTCTCTCTTCCCCAATAATGCTCTCGTTGTCCCATTTCTCTGTTCCTTTATTACTTTATTCCAGCTCAGGGAGCTGTGTGCATGTGCTTAAATACACATGTGACGTATGTAGATATGAAGGTGTGTCACCATCTCATCTTTCAAATCATAAAATATTAAGAGAGACAGCTCAGACCTTTTATTTTCCATCAGAAAACGCAAATGATCTCAATAACTATGCACAATACAAAAATATGCCAAGAAGAAATGGATTCTATGCAAAAAATCTCATATGGTATAAAAGTAATTAAGTTTATCGAACAGTTGTATATTTTCTCCTGTCTAAATAAATATATGAATGTGTAGTCTGGCGAGAGGATGACCTATTGAGTCAGCTGTAGTAATTCACCATGCATGAGCAAGTATCTAGGTATGTCTCTGCAGCGCGCGCGTGTGTGTTTGTGTCTGTGTGTGTGTGTGTGCATGTGTGTGCGCGTACAAATGTTTGTGTTTACTTGCCGTGCATCTGTGTTGCATCTGTTTAGTAGCCAGAGAGAGAGGGAGCTGTGGGAAATGGTGTTGGTTTTCATCTGTGTGACAGGAATGAACAGTAGTCAGTCATTCATGCATAACATATTCCTTTTTAGACCATCTTTCCACAGCTCGTTGCTTGCCTCTAATGTATGCACTCACATGCTCTGCACACATGGTGTCTGTCAGATAATGGTAGAGGACATTCTGCAGTTGGTTTCCAGGTGGTGGTGTTGTTATAACAGCTAAAGCTGGCGCCATTTAAAAAAAAAAAAAAATTATATGTATTTAAAAAAAAACCTTGTTTTCACTCCTGTCCTTTCTTTCTTGTCCTCCTGTAGTGGCTGTAAGAATGCAGGTGGGCTGAGGGTCCTGGTGTGTTTTTGTTTGGTCGAGAGCTTTCCCTTTCATTTGTCCACTGCTCTAAATGGCCCTGTTCGCTCCCATTACTTGGATTAGGGTTGTGCATGTATGTGAGAGGAGTGCAGCAGCAGCAGCAGGAGAGAGCGAGCAAGCGAAGCGACAGACGAGAGCAGAGGACAGAAGCAGCAGTGGAGATTTCAGGCTTCGGACAGATTCACAAATTAGGTTAAATTCACTTCGGCACTGACACATTGCACATTGTCAAGGCTAACCGATTCACAGACAAAATAGATCCATATACTGTATTCTGTTTCCCGACTGGAAGTATTTTTTCATTTTATGTTATTTTACATCATTTATAAGATATAGCTGTTGCTAAAGCTTACAATGACAATGCTTCCATTAGTATATCCAGAAACAATAGAGGTGAACAGAAGCTTGCTTCTGTAATGCAACTAGACTGTGGACCTTGCTTAGCAAAAAAATCTATGTGTGAAATCTGGAATCTGAATCTGGATGTGTCAGGGGATGAATTATGAGCTGCATTAAGCAAGGACTTGTTTGGCTGATCGATGGATGCTAATATTCCTTGGACTTGTGTAGTTGTGTAGTGTTTTTTTTCTGGTGGCTATTTTTGGCACTACAATTAGCTTTTACATTGTGGTTATTTGAATTTCTCACATTAGTGCACAGCTGAACTTACACACAGACTGTTACATAAACTCCCTTGCTAAAGCCATTTGCAAAGCAGCAAGGAAAAATGCATTGCTGTCTGTGTGATCAATGATAATTGATCGGCCACCAAGAGCTGATTTTTCAATAAACTTCCGCAAAGACCTATGGCCTTGGTGTAAATTATGTTTTTTTTTTTTGTTGCTGTTGTTGTTTGTTTGTTTGTTACAATAAGCCTTTGAGCGGCACAGGTCCTTCATTATGGCTCTTTACTTTTAGGAACTAGTTGGCACTATTTTCCATTTACAGTCAAATAAATAACATCACATTGTATACACTATGTAGCAGCATTTGAATGGTCGTTCAGTAGAAAGAAAAGCTGTTGGTGGTACACATTAAAAAGGTTAGATCACTCAAAAACATTGATATAGCAAAGCAAGCTGACACAACACTATCTCAGATTTCACCATCTACTGTACTCCCCAGGAAATGGGCACAGATGCTTGTGTCTGAATATACCTGAGAGCAATATACTGTATTACACATATTATATTCTACTTTTCTCGTCTAAGCAAAAAGAATGGCTGTCCTCCTAGATGATTAACCTTCTGCCAACAAAATGACATTGAAAAACAGCCAAAATAAAAAAAAATGTACATACACCTTTATTTAGCAAATACAAAGGGCACATTTTATACAAACTGTAAACTAGATACTGTAATGAATCTGAGGGTTTACCCTTGAAACTTTCTGTACAACAGCAGCACATTAACATTTTTTTAATCTTACTGGCATCTCTTTGTGTTCAACAAGCCCACGTTTGACAAACAGCAAACACAGTTATCTACTCACAATTAAGGATTTTTCCCAAGATAAAAAGCACTTGTGTTCACATCTACATTTGAACATCATACAATACATTTTCTTTTTTTGTTTATTTTACTTATGTTACACATTGTTGTTCAATTCCCAAGTATAGGGGATGGTTCTTTCAAAGCAAGTTCTTTAAATAATGTTCTTATTTCTTTTTATAACTTATTGGCATAGTAACAGAAACTGTTTTGTAGCTGAAACGTACGGACATCCATTCATATCTAGCCATAGTCGCAAAAAGAGGTAACAAAAAGACAACTGACAAATGCTCTGTAACTGACATTATCTTTATACCTTTAACCAGTTAATTAAATGTCAGTTTCCTGAAAGGTTTAAAGATTCCTTTCTGTTTGGTCTGAATGTGAATGGGTTGTAGGTCTGAATGTGAATGGGTTTGGTTTGCTGCAACATTAACACATCAGACTGGTGACTCAGCTCTCTATTAGTGAGGTCACAACACTAAACTACAGGCCATGAAATCACAGCACAATAATATTCATTAATTCTTTTCACCTTAGCCAAAGTTCAGCTGGTTCTGCAATGAATACCTGTTCTTGGAGCTCCATTGGATTTTTACAGTATTTGTCTAATTTCAGTGAACCATTCAGAAGCACTAGTAACCAAACCCTTGGGGTCATAACAGCCCTGCCCGACATTGTTCAGACAACCGTAATGAGCATGATATCTTCCAGCAAGCCATAGGACTACTTTAGAGGGGATAATGCTCAATTGTGCACTTGTTTAGATCAATGTGGCGAATGCAGAATCTCAATAAACATAAATAAATGGCAGTAGGAAAATTAAGTGTGTGTGCGTGTGTATGTGTGTGAGTGAGAGAGAGAGGGTGGGGGGGGTGAAAGGGAGAGAGGAAGTAAATAAAATTGTGGTGAAAGATAAATAAATAAATAGTGTAGGCTATGTGTGTGAGAGAGACAATAATGGCAATGATCCTCTTGGGCACTACATCCCATTCAGTTCAAATACAGTGTACAGTGTGGACCATATGGCAGAGACCAAGCTCAATGATCTTCCAATACTCATTGAGGGCAAGGCGGTTTTTACATTGAATCACTTGTCTAGCTACTTGTATTAATTCAATATCTGATCATCATTCATTCCACTCTTTTCAGGCCTTCATTATAACATAGAGGGACACGAGTCCATAGCACTGGAGCTATGGACTTTAGTCTACAGCTCACAGCTACAAGCTTGTCACACTGACTTACACCACAGCACAATGACTTTAGACCATCGACATATACACTAAACATGCTGTCCATGTAGCTAGAGAGAGTGAGTGTCCTTACCTTGAAACAGGACAAAAAAAATGCCTCTTACAAAAAATCCTTCCAAATCTTGCCCCCCAAAATACTGAATGTCTCGCTTGAATGTTCCTGTCTAAATGTGTTCAAAGGAGTGTGCTTATGGGGCCGTGGAGCTAAACTATTTCAACCACTGACCATGAAAAACACTGCGGTCGTTTTTAATTCAGAAAGCTTTTTGTCTAACCAAGCACAGGCCTGACATTTTCAGGCAGTTGTTTATATCTAAAAGACCAAAGCAGAGATGCCAACATACACACAGCCCACATAAACACCACATTACCATCTGAATACGACACAGTGAAGAGATGGAATTACTAACAAGAAATCCTTTTTAAGACAGGGTAGCATTCTCAACATTTCAATCTAAAAAAAAACACAATCAAATAGGTCAAGTGTTTTGAAATGGGCCACTGACACTGACAAATTAAAACACCTCAAGATCATCATCACAAGATCCAAGAAATGAGCGAAAACAGAACAGTGACAATGAAATTAACACAGACTGCCCTTTCCTGGTCCATTTGTTTTTCTAGCCACAAAACAAAACCTTGGCTACCTCTTGGTATCAGAGCTGCCGCTATTCACAAGAGGTCATAGCATGGCATCTATCATTCCTGTCTAAGGCATTTCATTGTCTGTTATCATTCCACAAGGAACTGTACTGTACCGGTAATTGCATTTCAATTATGCATTGGAGACATTTCGCAATTTCGCTGAGACCTTTTACTGCACAGAACTGGTGAAGGCTACCAGTGGAAACTGGCTGTTGTCCTTCAACAAGGGTGAGAGCTGGGTTACTGTCCCCCGAGGCGCTAGTGCGGATGGCTAATTCAACCCATACTGGAAACTGTCACTGTACTCGGCTCCAACCAGAGGAAGGGTGGGGGTGAAGGGTAGTTTGTTGCCCTGATGATTACTTCATAAACGAATTTGGCTGGGAGATACTATCGAGTTCCAATGGAATGTTGAAGGAAAATTGAACCCCCTTTAAAATTCAAGTCTTTTGTTCATGAATTTCATTTGAAAATAACAAGTAGGCTATTAATAAAAAAAAAAACAGGTTTCCATCATCAAACCCCTTGGAATTCTCAAAATAGACTGTTGCTTCCCTATATTGTTAGCAAGCCTCTGGTTTTTGACATTTGTTCATTTATATTCAATCTGACAATGTAAGTATAACTGGTGTTGTAGCTGTCATCTCTATGTTGCTCTCTGCTTGCTGTTCCTTTACCAGTGAACTTCAACTAATATGAAAAAAGAACATTTTCTCGGCATCACTGAGTGCAAATCTGACAATGGAAATAACCCTCAAATCCCTGTTTGACACTCCCCCTGATCACCATCAACAAGAACACATAGGAAAAAAGTAGATGGCCACAGACTCATGTTAAAACAGTCGGATGACCGCGCTTGCATCTATTTGATTCTTCATAGTTAGCACAAATAGCGGTGTTTTGAGAAGTCAGTCAAACCAACTTTGATAAACAGTGGAAACTATGTACACAACATTGCTGACATCAAGTAAATTGACCTGTACAAAGTGGAAGTAAAGCACTCTCCTAGGTAATCGGCTAAAACTCTAAGTATCTTATTGTGTTTCATTATTAAGCTCATTTATAAAACAATAAGCCCACATGTATGTATACATATTTTCAAAAGCGCTCAGAAATATGTATACACATGCACTGGAAACACATGTTTGAAATCATATTTTGCCAGTTTGTTTAATTCAAGTTGAAGCATCTATTAACAAACCTGTAAAATTTATTAATAAATGCAGAGACCATTTTGCAGATAGTTATCCTGGTTAAAGTGCCATCAAATTTGGACATTCTTTTGATTCCCACATTTCAAAGTATCAGTTTTTAAGGACTTCAGTGAAGCTCAGCTCAGATTAACCAAACTGTGATTCTGGTCCCTCTCCAACTTTCTGCTGGTTATTCTCATTTTGCACAAAATCATTTGTAACTCCTGTCTGTTTTTTTTTTTTTTTACTCAGTAATGCCACACAAGCGAAGTAACAGGCCTCAACAGGAGAGGGATTTGTGCTGGCCGTTCTGGGTGATAGGATTGATCTTCTCCAGCGAGACGTCGGTGTCACTCTCTAAGTTGGAGGACATGGTGGGTGAGAGTTTCTCAAATTCCTTAATCCCAGTCTCCTCGTCCTCCTTGTGTAGGGTCTCGTCCTCGGGGCACAGAGTGCTGTGCGGGATGACGTAACTGCTGCTGTTGCTGTTGGCCTCCTTTGGGATAAGACCCTTGGGCTGATACTGGTTGTAGATGGTTGCCGGCGGGGGTGGTGGTGCCGCCCCATTGTTGTTGATGCTGACGATCTCCACGGCATTGCCGCTGCTGGGACAGAGGCGATGGCAGCCCAGGAGGATGGAAAAGGCCTTTCGGAAATCGGCATTGAAGGCGTATATGATGGGATTGAGCGACGAGTTGGCCCAGCCGAACCACACAAACACATCAAAGGTTGTGGAGCTGATGCAGGGGAAGTCGTTGCCACTGTCACCACCGTTGCCAGGCTCACAGAAGGGCACCATGCAGTTGAGAATGAAGAAGGGCAACCAGCAGCAAACAAACACACCCATGATCACCGACAGGGTCTTGAGGACTTTGGTCTCACGCTTGAAGGACATCTTGAAGGAGCTCTCAGATTCCACGACTGTGCTGTTACCTGTGCCGCTGTGGCGGTTCTTTGCGCTCTCTGCTGCCCGCTCCAGGGCTGAGATGCGCCTGATCTGCTTCTGGGCTATTCGGTAAATGCGGGTGTAGGTGACAATCATAATGGCCACAGGGATGTAGAAGCTGATGAGCGAGGAGGAGATGGCGTACGTCCGGTTGAGGCTAGAGTCGCAGTTGTCGGGCGGGATGTCACCGTAGGTGCCATTGAGCTCACTGTAGCTGGTGGTCTGTGCCTTGTGCCAGTTGAGCTGCACAGGTATGAAGGAGATGAGCACGGATAGCGTCCATGCCACACTGATCATCACAAATGCCACCTTGGGAGTCATCTTCCTCTCATAGCGGAATGGGCTCGAAATTGCCCAGTAACGATCCACACTGATGACACAAAGGTTAAGGATGGAGGCAGTGGAGCACATGATGTCAAATGCCACCCAGACATTACAGAAGGCACCAAAGGGCCAAAACCCAACGATTTCTGTTGCTGCCTTCCATGGCATTACCAGGATAGCCACCAGCAAATCAGAGATAGCCAGCGAGATGACAAAAAAGTTTGTTACCTTGGTGCGCAGGTGACGGAACTTGGTAACAGCCGCACACACCAGCGTGTTCCCCAGTAACGTGGTGAGGATAAGAAGAGAGAGGAAGCATCCTGTAAGAACGCGCTTAGACGAGTCTCTCTCCGACACGTTGCTATCCAGAACAGTGGAGAAGTTCACATCCATGATTTACTGCCTGCTGTCCAAAGCTAGAATCACCCCATAGTTTCTCTTTATCGGCAAAAAAACAGCTAGATGGAAAAATGTTCTGTAGCCATCCACCGTGCGTTTCGCTGATTTGAATGCACTCTCACCATCCTCAATGTGGTGATCATCATGCAAAAATGTAGCCCTCAACTTAAAAGCATAATTTCTTTAGTCGTGAAGCAGACAGTGAGGTAAATCATCCATTTTAGTTTACATGGCTCCACACTCCTCCCCGGTTTCAAACCTCTAAATTTCGTCAGGAACTCCAAATGCGTACTGTATCCTATCATCAGAATTAGTGTTTGTCCAAACCCGGTAACAGAAAGAGGGTAAGAGAAACTTTCTAGACAATTTCTTCCATGCGCGTCAAATAAACATTGGAAAGGCCGATCGCTTCCCTTATAAATGAGCCAATCGATGTAGCCTATTGATCATATTTGTGCTGTGCTGGTCTGATTTGTTCATGACCGACAAGGCGTGTCCGTGCGCTTCTGTCCTCTTCTAGTCGGTTTAAACCCTGGACAAGCGCTCTTGTCAGCACGATCAAATAAAACGCTGTGGTCCCAGCCTGATATTCAGGCAATGGCGAGTATACTATGTTGAGTACTTAGTTATGCGAATTTCCAAGTTACCCTGCACACATCACGACAAACAGTATGCCATCTCCATGCAAAAACGTTTATTCCTGAAAAGATACTGTGTACTGAATCCGACGGCGGATATTTTCCATACAATAGGAATAACATTACCAGAATTGTATGATTCGAAAACCTAAAATGCCGATAGTGGATGTTTGTGTCCTTTTTCGCCACACTCTTCTAAAGCAAAAAAATAAGAAACCACGTGCCAATCCCAGAAATAATGTTATTGTTTCACTCGTTATCTGGTATTATTCTTCATCCTATAGACAAGAAAAAAAAATAAAAATTCCACAAGCAGCGAGTTACAATCTTGCCTTTCCACGCGCTCAAAAAGCAGCGCTGCAGCGCTTCAGGTTGGTTTGATCACTCACTTTCCAAATCCCACCAATACATTGGGTCAAGTTTAAGGTCCTCTTGTGCCGCTATCGTGGCTACCAGTCCCCACGCGTATCATTTTAAGACGCCCAATCTGTTCTTGAATAACTGCTTACTCCGTGAGTGCTCCAGGTGTACCAGTTTGTGCCCGTTTTTAAGTTGGCGCATAGTCGTGGTTCTCACCGCAGACGAGTGTTGCACTTGACTTGTAACGGAAACGGGACTGTCATCATAGCGGGGTAGTCTTAAAATGTACGTTCTCCCTTTCACCCTCCCTCTACCGCCTTCTCTCTTTAACACTACCTCTCCATACTCACTCTTTTCTTAGAGTGTGTGGTGGTTGACCGAAAAACAAACCCCTTTCTCATTTCTCATGTTTATGCAGAGTTTTTTGGTTTCTTTACTCTATCTTCCGTCCTTTATTGATGACGTTTTCTGGCTTTAACCTTGAATTAAACATCCTATACCTATTTAAAATGTTCATTTTTACTTTCCAATTTGAACTAAGAGAGGGGATTTTACAACATTATCGTTAATCGCATATGATGGTAAGGAGAAAATTGCATTTGCTGGCACAACTCACAAGCTGGCTCAGTGAGGCCATCTGCTGGGTTAAGGAGATTCTGCAAATGCAATCATGTAAACATACCATATTTGTTCTCATTTTCTTAATGTTGTACATGGATTTCGAGAGAATGGAAAGGGATTTAAAACCATGGTGTGATTACTGAATGTTCTTTCATAACATTACAATTCAAAAATATTTAATGACGTTTGCCACAAGCAGCAGGTAATAGGACATGTCCATGATGTATAAATTCATTAGTATGCTTTAAGACTGAGCCTCTCCTCTAGGCCCTCCACAGATATTTGGCTGTAAGGGCATTTGTACACACACATGTGTGTGTGTGTGTGTGTGTGTGTGTGTGTGTGTGTGTGTGTGTGT